>OY744604.1:8993572-9386072 GCA_963556255.1 Allolobophora icterica | reverse complement strand
AGGCCTACATATAGTAGAAACGGCAGCCACGCAGGGCGCCTTACATACATGTATTAAGTAGAAGCACATGATAACAGTTTTACAGGAGTCGAATATAACTGCTTATGCGGCGGCCAACATACGGCGCCAAATCACGGCCTACTGTTCATTTAAGAACCGCCGCCGCCTAGCGAGTGGAAGGCAGAATTAACCTTAAATTAACGGATGTCTACCGATCTCGGTACCTTCAGCTCTTCACGCCAGTCTGTTATCCATTACTCTACGTACCCCTTTACGTAATAACAATAGGCCTAGAGGAGACTTGTAAGAAATCTAAATTTAACAATGAGGTAAACGTTTACCAAAATTAGAGTCTGTTACTTTTCCGTTAAATTCTATGTGAAAGTTTTAAAATTTTGGAAAATAGATATTTGAATGTCGATTAAGGGCATTCACTATTCATTTAAACCAGATAATCCTTGCAATGCTCACGGGTATTTTTAAAGATAAGTCCTATAGGCCTTTATAACGACAGAACGCTAATTATCATTACAAACTCTGCAGCGCCATCGTGTTATGTTTTACCGGACTAAGGCCTGATTTTGGTACGCCATTGGTTGAGGCTTAATAAGTTGATAATTACAATTAAATGTTCCCTACACTGGTTACAGCTCTTCATATAAGCAGCATTAGCTTTTCACAAAGAAAACTTTGAGGTTAATCAAGCTTAATTTTTCATGCAGATGTCCACTGTCATTCATTTAAAAAGTACTAACTGTTCATGATATCGTGAAGAACTGCGGAGCACATTGGAATAGTTAAACCTTTATTTCCAGCCAAAACGTTCTCTATAATGGCAGCGTTTTTCACGCCAGTGTACGGAATTCTTCTCGTTAAGATTTCCCAAACTGTTACGCCATAGCTGAAAGAGATAAAGACATGGTAACAGTTAATACCTAAAAATGGATAGAGGTATAATAATTATCTGAACTCAGGCGTGCAAAATAATGACCGTTCAAATCGAATAATTATATAATTGAAAGTGCGCTTTGGCATTTCACCGTGTGTGAGCACGGTAGCCGACTGGTAAGAGCGCTCGTCTGTTTACAACGCGGGTCTGAGCCTCTTATCCTGAGACGGTTACCGCGTAGGGACATTGAACAAGTCTTTGACTCACAACTGGTCTGCGCCATCGATTGATGCTTGGTCATTAGATAGTAGCGCGTAATAAATGCATATTATTACTAATAGGGTCTACTACTACTACTACTACTAGAGCCATTATAAACTTGAAAGTATCAGAACTGTGGTTACATTTACTTCTCGTGTGCAGCAACGCAGCCTTACATATATACCATAAAAGTGATTTTAAAATAAACGTATATCTTCTTTTTCACAGTTGTAATTATAACTGTAACTGAAAATTTATATAGCGCCATCGATCACCTCCAAATGTCTCGAGGCTTGGAGAATTTCTGCATTTGGATACTTTCTGGAGACTCCCATGCGAACATTCCTTTAAAAGATCCTGGAGCTGATTGAATGCTCTCTGCGCTGATTCTGTAGGAAGCAATCTTTAACGTCTTCTTTGAAACATTGGATGGATCAAACGGTTCAATTATCAATACTGAAATACACAGGTAATTGCAGAAATCAGCGGAGAACAAATTTGCAAATAGTTTTAATTAAGGTAGTTGTTACCAGTATAAACACCTTCTTGATTTCTTGCCAGTTACTTTCTGATAAGAACGTATTTATCTATTATTTTGCATTTAGGCCTGTATACGTCGAACAATATTATACCTGAAGGACTTGCTTAAGGTCCAATGGTCTCTGTACAGTAATCACCTCAGAGGAGGTTCGAACCTGTAAGTTCTTACTCTCCAAGTTACAAAGCGACCGCTCTAACCAATCGGTCACAGCTGTGTCCCACGTGTACTGAACTGATAACACAGCTTGCGGTCAGCAATTGCATTGGTCTAAAATATGGCCTCACTCAAGTTCTGCATGGTAGGCTATAAGTCTACGGTGCTATCAAAGGGCGCGTACAGCAAGAGTATGTGCCTTCTTGAGTTAGACTTTCTACAGAATGTTTCATAGACTATTAGTAACACTTAATAATTTACTGAAATCAAGTTTTAATCGGCAAGTTTCGTACATGCACACATATGCATACATACGCATACAAAGATACACACATACAATGTCATACATTATTCATGCATACGTAAAAACAGACCAACGAAGCTGTAAATAGCAATCATAGAATCGTCAAAACGTGATTTCAACTACAGTGAAGTGTCAATCCATTAGCGATATGTCTATTGTTGAAGAGAGACAGAGACAGAGGTAGACATAGACAAAGAGAGAAAGAATAAGATAACTGAAATAGGAACTCACCCTGAGCAGATTTAAGGTGACTGTGGACGATGTCCTTTGAATGAAGGTACTCCATTCCGTTAGCAATTTGTAAGGCCCAGTCAGTTATGACATCGTTTTGCAGATCCTCCTTACACAAGTCCAAGGCTTTTCTCACAGTTCCACCTGCTGCGTATTCCATTAATATGTACAGAGCCGGCTTTTCAAAGCGTATGGCGTAGAATTTTATTACATTTGCGTGTTCCAGTTCCTTCCAACGATTTCCTTTACCTACGATTTCTCTAAATGCCTTTTCGCCGGATAATTTTGAAATGGAATAAAGGATGCGTTGAAAGGCACAAGCCATGTGCTTAAACGGACACGGGCCATATACTTCGCCACTTGAACCTTTGTCTATGTAAGGTAGGAGAGTCATAAGTTTTGAGAAGTCGCTGGTATCTGAGACGTCATCAAAAGCCTATAAGACACCAAAAAATCACAAAACTCTATTATAGCAAGAATTCGATCATTTTTATTAATGAGTTCTAGGAAATGCGTAGTAATCCGAGGTGTGATAAAGGTAGATTGCTAAGTTAGATAATATTAGCAGCAGTAGTTAACGTACTGATTGGGCTGGCACATCTCCGCTACATAGACTGTTGGGGCTGGCACATCTCCGCTACATAGACTGTTGGGGCTGGCACATCTCCGCTACATAGACTGTTGGGGCTGGCACATCTCCGCTACATAGACTGATTGGGCTGGCACATCTCCGTTACATAGACAAACAGACAAACAGACAAACAGTCAAACAGACGCACAGACAAACAGACAAACAGACAAACAGACAAACAGACAAACAGCCAAACAGACGAACAGACAAACAGACAAACAGACAAACAGTCAAACAGACAAACAGACAAACAGACAAACAGACAAACAGACAAACAGACAAACAGTCAAACAGACGCACAGACAAACAGCCAAACAGAGAAACAGCCAAACAGACCCTCAGACGCACAGACAAACAGCCAAACAGAGAAACAGAAAAACAGACAAACAGAGAAACAGAGAAAAAGACAAACAGAGAAACAGACAAACAGTCAAACAGTCAAACAGAGAAACAGACAAACAGAGAAACAGTCAAACAGACAAACAGAGAAACAGACAAACAGTCAAACAGTCAAACAGAGAAACAGACAAACAGACAAACAGTCATACAGACAAACAGAAAAACAGACAAACAGACGGTCAACATATTTTGACATCTTAATAATAATAATAATAATAATAATAATAATAATAATAATAATAATAATAATAATAATAATAATAATAATAATAATAATAATAATAATAATAATAATAATAATATGGAAGCGTTTTAAGCAAGAAGAGAGAGAGGACTCATGAGCTAACCACGAGGTAGCCATGGATATGTTTTGTTAGCAACCTCAGTTTCTTAGACTCGGCATATGAGGGAAAGGCGGCCAGCTCTAACCCTCACCGTCTCATCTTCCCACCGACAGAGTTCAGTCGGTGTGCTCATTATAGCTATGGGGTGCAGCAGGAGTAGAAATCGAATCAAATTTCTGTCTGGACGGGGATTCGAACCCCCGACCTCTCCATCGACAGCTTAGCGTGCTAACCACTACGCTATCGTGCACACCCTCTAGTTTTAACCAAATAAGTGTTTAAATACATTTAGTTACAAAACGCGAAGAAACAAAGAACGTTAGGTTCTACTGTTGGAAATGTAGGCACAGCCTGTCATTTATTAGCATATAGCTGAGTTCTCTAAATTATTTGCTAAGAAATACAAAACTGCAAGTAAAAGAGAAAGAAGAACTCTAAATTATTTGCAAAGTATTTGCTGTAAATCTCGATGCCGTATAACTTGGTCAACATTTATCATGGAGATGAGCTTGAAATAGCTTATGTTGTGTTATCAGACTTACTTACTTACTGGTACTTGAAACAAAAAAAATGTACAGTTCTTGTTGAAGGTCATGGTGCCTACTTCCTGTGTTTAGGGCTGACATGTTTTCAGAAGTGAATTTTTACATTACAATTGCTGCAGCGCTTGGCTGTGATCCTTCTGCCCTGCCACTTTCGCGTAACAGAGTGCGTAAGAAAGCCAGGATAGAGCATGCTGAAGCTGTAAGATCTGAATTTGTACCAGATTAGCCACTGGTACTAGTAGTACTACACTGGGTTGGGTAGACCCTGCCTAAGATCTTTGGAGCAGGAAATGTAGACCACCTGCCAGTGCTGGTTTCCGGTGATGGTGTGAATAAGCTCCTCTGTGTGCCCAAATTAGCCTTTGGGACAGGATGCAATGAATTCATGGTCGTTCATATTCTTCTGAAGTTGTGACAACTCACAGTTGACAAGGTTCAAGCCTTGAGCTTTGAGACAATGTCTGACAACACTGGGCATTTCAACGGATTGTGTGTTCTGCTGGAAGACAAATAAGCTGAGAGCTCTTGTGGTTGGCCTGCCGTCATCATGCCATGGAATTGATTTTAGCCAAAGTATTCACCTTGTGCTGCAATCCACCTGTTCTCCATAAATTCCAATCTTAAAAATATTTAAAGCTGCTGGGAAGGTGTGACATGTGTCAACTTCCGAGGACTGGAAGTCATATCCGGCACTGCAGTCCCCCATGAAACAAGGTCAGTTTTCTCAAGGAGTTTGCTGAAAGAAAGTTAGATTCAGAGATCAGAGACAACAGTACTACCAACAGCTCATTGAGCTGACAGTGGTTGTCCTTTGAAGTCAGTCTTCAATAATTCACTGGAGAGCCCTGGGCCTTTGGAGCAGGAAATGTAGACCACCTGCCAGTGCTGGTTTCCGGTGATGGTGTGAATAAGCTCCTCTGTGTGCCCAAATTAGCCTTTGGGACAGGATGCAATGAATTCATGGTCGTTCATATTCTTCTGAAGTTGTGACAACTCACAGTTGACAAGGTTCAAGCCTTGAGCTTTGAGACAATGTCTGACAACACTGGGCATTTCAACGGATTGTGTGTTCTGCTGGAAGACAAATAAGCTGAGAGCTCTTGTGGTTGGCCTGCCGTCATCATGCCATGGAATTGATTTTAGCCAAAGTATTCACCTTGTGCTGCAATCCACCTGTTCTCCATAAATTCCAATCTTAAAAATATTTAAAGCTGCTGGGAAGGTGTGACATGTGTCAACTTCCGAGGACTGGAAGTCATATCCGGCACTGCAGTCCCCCATGAAACAAGGTCAGTTTTCTCAAGGAGTTTGCTGAAAGAAAGTTAGATTCAGAGATCAGAGACAACAGTACTACCAACAGCTCATTGAGCTGACAGTGGTTGTCCTTTGAAGTCAGTCTTCAATAATTCACTGGAGAGCCCTGGGCCAATTCACCATGCACATTGGATGGCCACGTTACTGTATGCAATCAAATTCTACATTTTTCGCGATCAACCTGATCTATTCATGAAGAAACTCAGATTCATTGATTTTTTAAGTTTGGTGCCCTGTTTTACGCAAAGGCTTGGACAAAGGTCCCACTTTCTGCTGAAGCTCCAGAACAAGATCTGTCACTTTGGATTGGTCTAGGACAATATGAGTCTGTTGACTGTTAGGTTAGCGTTGCTGCCAGGAAGGTCCTAGAAAACCACTTGTGGTACCTTTCAGATGAGGCTGTAGGTCTTGCAATGTTCTCAGACCAACTTCCCGTAACAGATAAAATGAAGATTGTCGACAGAATGACTGCAAAGCCTGGTGAAAGGAGGTGAAAAGTGATGCTAAGGTACTGAAGGAGGGTTTTCTGGGTGATTTTACAACCCAGTGAACACTGACACTACTGTCACACCTGAAGATGAGTGATTTATTTACACTTCAACCACAGAAATGGATCGAGAATGAGGATTATGAGCAAGGTAGATAGATAATTCAGCAGTTGAGAGTGGTGAATGACCCGGCTGAGAGGGTGTGAAGTTGTTCGAGGAATTCTGCTGACTCATCACCAATGATGCAGAAGAAATGCAGTTTCTTCTCCAAGTGGTCGAGGCAAATATGAAAGCTCTTCTCACTCACACAACAAAGAAGCCTGCTGTTGACGCAGTGCTTGCAAAGTCTTGCAGTTTCTAGAGTCAAATACTGTAACGGGTGTTGAAGTTATAAAACAAGAACAATCGACATTCGATATTCATGGACTGGACGTTGTTTTTGACATTTTTGGACATTTCCAATTCATTAAACCTTCTGAAATTTTACAGTTCCATCTGTCTAACTGTTCTTGTATTGCATATGTTGTCAAATTACAGTAATATTTGATCTATCTTGAAATGAAATGCATTTGTATGCCAACACACTCATTTCTGCAATTAATGTCTATTTATCGGTATATGACAAAGTAACATGGTCCGTGAGCATCGTCTTCCAATTGGAATTGGAAGCTGAAATTTTGTCTCAATAATACTATTGATAGGTGTAAAAAACTGAGAGGGTGGCCTGGTTTCTAGCTTGAACTTTATTTTTTACCATGTGTCTGTGGACCACCCTACCTATGCTATGTTGTAAGTTTATGCTTATTTATGTTTGATATTCAATTTCAAACCTGTAATAAGCTTTCTTTTTCTGCCATCAGTATATATCCGTTTCCTTCCACTTCCACTGCTAAGTTCCCTAATGTCAAATACTCCAGGTAATTATAAAGTATACCAATAGAAGAAGCAGAATAATAGTATTAATTATTCAAATGTTTATTGACATAACACATAACAAACGCTGTAAGATTCCGGTTGTCAATAAGTGAACCGAAATGGTCATCGCCACCCGCTATGAATACGGCTGGCTTATTTACTGTTTATATCCATTTACTCGTACCAATGCAAAAAAAGTAAAGTTATACAATGATGCAGAAGACTTGAGACAAGTGTTACAATCACTTATTTCATCAACCATGGAAGCTCGTCTTTCAAAGCCAACATGGAGACATACCACAGCAAATATAATATCTACGGTATCACGAGGTCTAGTCACGAAAGCTTTGCACTGAACAAATTAGCCGTCCTCACTTTATTAGATAAGCCCTAACTCTAATGCCTAAATAATATTGATGATTAACATGGATTTGAACTGCACGGGGAGGGAGTTACAAAGGGCCGGGCAACATAATGCTTAAAGATAATAGATAGTAGATAATAAAGATAATATATAGGCCTAATAAAATTAATAACAAAATTGCAACTCCGCACTTGAATAAACCAGTCTACAAACTAAAATATTTGATAAAAACAGCGCTGTTGATCATAGATATAGAACTCATTATAAGGTAATTTATTGTAGAAAAGTTGTGATATTCGTATAAACCGACAATAAATGATGAAATAGGCCTATTCATTCATGAAAAATGATGGATATTAACAGCGGAGTTGAATCTACAAGTAAGTGTCATATGCAGAGCAACTTGAATGCACGGTGGTCGTAAAACTTGCTGCCACCCAATTATACTTTTGCATCAGTTTAAAATTGTGATGTGTATTTTACAACAATCTTACTTTTTCTTCTGCGTCGTCTGTAACTAAGAAAGACGACTACAACGATCACTGCAATGAGGATCAGAACGATGCAGACAATCAGAGCAACATAGCCTGATGAAAGATTTGCGTCTGTGACATCTGAAACATCAACACTCATACATTTTAACATGCCTGGCATTTGTAATTAATGCATAAATAATTATATTCTGAAAATAATATTCTGTCTATTCTAAGTTGCCTTAGAATCGCTATAAGTAAAGTAGGTCATGTTTTGACGAAATCACGGTGCATCATAATTTATCATAAAGCGGACATTTTATTATCAGTCAAGTGTCATTTAGTTTGAGAGATACTTAACAGTGCAAATTAGAACTACGTTGAATGCCTGGATCGGTTGATGCCTTGTGCATTAGACACCGGCGCAACAGAAGTTACTAATTAATAATAATAAATATGCAAACACTTTTATATATAACTAGCTGAATTACCCGGCGTTGCCCGGGGTTATAAGTTTCAATCCCTGCACCCCCACCACCCCCACCCAACACCCCCCCCCCCACAACCCCCCAAACCCACCACCCCACCCAACACCCACCCCACCCACAACCCCCACCCACCACCCCCCCACCCACCACCCCCACCCCCACCCACCACCCCCACCACCACCCCCCACCCACCACCCCCCCACCCACCACCCCCACCACCACCCCCCACCCACCACCCCCACCACCACCCCCCCACCCACCACCCCCACCACCCCCGCCCAACACCCACCCCCCCACAACCCACCCCCACCCCCGCCATCCACCCCACCCCCACCCGCCACCCCCTCCACCCCCCCACCCGCCGCCCCCACCCACGACCCCCACCGCCACCCGCGCACCCCCCACCACCCCCCACCACCACCACCCACCACCACCACCCCAAAATTGACTTACCAACAATAAATTTCTCTTCGATGTTTGTTACACGTGCATGCATCCAATGCAGTAATCCTTATGTCACTGCAGGGACTGCATCCAATGCAGTAAGCCTAATGTCACTGCAGGGACGGTAATTTTCCTATCGCTAGGGGCGATGTTTTGGCCGTTTTTCACCATGGTAGCGGTGAAAACGGGGGAAGCGAACCCCTCCACTGGGTGTCCGAAACCGAGGCCGATACAGTAGTGAAGGTTTCGAGTGAAAAGGTGCAAAATTGTAGAAGTTAAGCCCGGTCAAACAGACAGACAGACAGACAGACACACAGACACACAGAAAGCTGGCTTTATTTTATATAGATTTATACATACATGCATACATAGACATAATATGCAGACATACAGATAAACAGACAGACAGATAAACAAACATTCATGCATGCATAAGTGGCTGTTTTGGCGCTATAGAAATCTCGATATTGCGTCTGTTTACATAGATACTTAAATGTAGGAAGGCAGGAAAACCATAAGAAGTTGATTATATTAGGGCCTATGTCATCTTAGTGACCATCCCAATTGTAATAATATCAGCATATCTTGCTGTTTTACGTATAATAAATTGGCCTAAATATCCACGTAAATAAAACTGTCCCGGTTGTTTCGATCATAGTGGTTAGAAGAGTTACTTAGGCCTACCTCCGGTTGCATGAGTTGCATTGCTGCCCTCAACATAAGCAAACATGGCCGTTATTGGGCAAGGCTGTTTCCTTATGAAACATTCAGCTTCACATCTGAAATTGCCGGATTGTTTAGGAATCAGAGTTTGGTTGCTGGAAGCTGTTAATGTATCGTCGTCTTTAAACCATTTCCATCTGTAAGTGCAGTCCTGACTAGCTTTGGCCTTGCATGTGACTATGTCTCCAATATTCGCCTGTTGCACTGCATCACTGTTTATTGCATCTGAAATATATCAAACAACATTCACGCACAACAGAAGAGCATAAAGATTAAAGGTCTAACTAAAATCTAAGAGAAGTTTCTTTTCCTTGTGTATATATTTTTTTTTATTTCAACCCATTTACACAACTGCAGAAGAAACTGTCCCTTCTTAAGGTGAGAGCCATAATGTAATAGCTTGCATCTTAGAGCCCCTCAGAGAGGCTGTGTACACAGACATTAGTCAGATGAGTGAAGGTGTCTTTAATATTCGAGAAAATGCAACAAGTGGAACAAAACAAATTTCAGTAGGCAGATAGGCCCTAGTTCCACAACGATGGTCCAACGACAGAGAAGCCCAGACGTGGACGTGTCGAGGTGTGAGAGCGTGGAACAACGAGATCATTCCGCATTGCAGAACGAAGCATCCGGTGATCACCACTGATGTATTTCTTATTGTCATCTCTTGCCTTTAGCATACGCGATATGTTAGTTATGCACTTGTTGTAGCCTTTTCCATCTAGATATATTAAAATTCGTCATCCTTACTAGTGAAATATGATTATGAAACTATTTCTGTAGCAACCCAATATAAATTTAAAACCCCGGTTAATGGCCAAATTAATTATTACTTGACTGCAAATTATGCTTACATATGATCCTGATAACACTGGAGATGCAATGGTAGTGTGCGTTTGATGTCTGGCAAACGTAAGAGGATCCATCGACGGAAGGTTCGCCAGCCATAGTCAGATGGGAAGTGATGCGATTGTCCGCTTTTTCAGTTGTGACTCCGTGGGTAATTGAAGTGTTTCCGTCAATGTTCCTCCATTCCATCAACGGAGGATTTTTACCACGATATGAAACACTACATGACAACTGTAACTTCTCAGGTTTTATATTGCAACTATTCACGCCAACAATTCCATCTGGTGTCATGGTAGAAGAACACATTGGAGAACCCTCTGCAAAGAACAGTGACAATGTATTTGCTTAGTGCTGGCGTATTATTGTTAACTCGGCATTAAATTTTTCGCAGCTGCTGAAAATGTATTGATATTATATTTTCAACTCAGGAGGGTGAATGCACAAAATATACAATTTTAAAAGAACTGGTGCACAAGCAAGTGTTTATGGTCTTGAGGATTAGAACATTTGTCACAGCTGTTGTGGTTTTCGATAGGCCTACTAAGAGCCTATTTTGGGCTATTTTGTAACTCATACAAGTCTATCTCAGCGAGATCCAGTTACCGCCATGTATTGTTCGTCAATTACAATGCATCACCTCATGGCGAATATGCGTCTAATGACTACAAGCTAATCTCAAATTGAATCACACTACTTGTCTTACGGGTTGACTACATGATATTGCGTGTGCGTAATTTTCCAGTGGATTGGGATATTCTAGAAGGTGTTAAATATTTACTTTTATAGTTCGAAGCTATCTGCGCAATGCGAAAAAGGTTGTAAGAAATGAGAGTTTATTCCACCCGAAGAAACAGAAATCCATCAATGGCACTGTTTTCAACTTAAGAAAGACGAATTCGAAAGCAGACAAACCTAGAACAATCAACTCCGCTGAAACGGTTTCTCCACTTCCTTCTTCATCCTGACAGGCGTATACTCCGGCATCTGCCAG
Source organism: Allolobophora icterica (assembly GCA_963556255.1). Classification (NCBI taxonomy): domain Eukaryota; kingdom Metazoa; phylum Annelida; class Clitellata; order Crassiclitellata; family Lumbricidae; genus Allolobophora; species Allolobophora icterica. The sequence goes on along the minus strand of OY744604.1, from coordinate 9,374,725 downwards.
CTCAACGCTGGGAATGAAGATATTGTAGTATCCCAAGCTTTCATTTTTGTACAGTTTAAACCTGTCTTTATAAGGGGCATACAACTGACGATAATAATAGACATAGTTCTGGCTACTTTGAGTTCCAGCTGGATAATGGTACCAGTGAACGTCTTTCGGAATAGACGTTGAACAGTTGAGATATGCACTCGATCCGACTATTACTTCTGTGTCGCTTGGTTTCACGGCAATTTCAGCACTTGCTAGCAGTGAAAAGTAAACGAAATATTAAGAATACAATTTGTCCTACGACAAACATGACATTTATGTTTCTCATCTAAAGAACTCTATAGCACTGTTACAACTTTGCGCAAGGCAACAATCGATGGCACTTCAAGTTAAACCACACAGAGGAAAATTGCAGCTCGCTGTAGAAGGACAGAGATTGGTGATAATTTTATAATTAGAAAGAAAATAAGTTGGCAGTCTGTAGAAGTTGTGCTACTTCAAATACGAAAAATTTTACTGGACATTTTATAATACTGTTTGACAGAGTTCGGAAGTGCTCGAGGTCTGGTTCAAGTCTATATATTGAGCTAATTTCGAGATTTTCAATGTTTAAAGATTTTCATTTTCAAACTTTTGGTTTTCAAATTTATAACCAGATGGTGAACTGTTAAACTCCTAAATATACTAAAATGCCAACGTGTATTTATAAGAAATTTGTTAGGCTACTTCTTATTCTGCTGCTGAATCAATTCTGATATACGGTAGATTCTGGAATTGCATTATCTTTATCACTAGGCTTATGACTTTTTCAGAATCTTTTCACAAGATTCATATTACATAATAAGACGAGGGTATTTTAAAGATTTTACTATTTGAAAGCTGTCGTAATTTGAAGAAATTTCTTTCGTAAACGTACCGTGTTCAAACGCGATTACTACAATCAAAAGTAGAGTTGACAGTTTGCTTTCCATTATTCAGATATTTCATGCAATCTCCATTCGTTTTGTCGACTGAGCATCAGACGTCTAAAGACAATAATAAATATCAAGACAATAGTAAATATAATCTAAGGTTACGTTTAGCCAAGAGAAGTTCATGCATAATCTGTGACAAAAGATTGAGGCGAGCACCGACACACATCAAGAAGCTTCAAGAAGCTTATTCTAGTCTCAAGTCAACCTGGTAGGCAGGCAATCATTGTGCTCGTGAAGATCGTGCCGATGGGTGCATTTAACTTCGTTCAACAAACATTTCCCCAAAATGTCTTAAAACTCACATGTTCAGATTAGTTAGATAGTCATGCGGGTAGCGTCTTTTTGGAGGGTAGACCTAATTAAAACACGCTATATTCAGTGTCCTGATATATACATACATGAAGAATAGCTGGACTTCTCATGCACTTGTTCGGGTAGTTGAACTTTGTCCATGCAAACTGCTTATCACGTTGTTAATGTTAGGCCTATTAAGTGTTTTCATATATCCTCTTGGCTTCTTCGTGGTCTCTCTACATACACTACCGAGTCTTAATAACCGTCCTGTTTAATCAAGGGACAATCATAATATTATTCTAATAACTTCTATAGCACCACGTGCATAGATTAAGGTCGCAAGAAAACAGCATGTTTAGCTCATTCCAGTGGAACGGTATCAGGGGCTTTCACCTCCGGACGATTCACCTCTAGGGGTATTCACCTCCGGACGTTTCACCTCCGGACGTTTGACCTCCGGACGATTCACCTCTAGGGGCTTTCACCTCTAGGGGCTTTCAGCCGCCAGGTGAAGTGCAATTAGATATCCATATGTTTGAAAGCCAATGAGAAGTAATGAGTTTTGAGGCGTTTGAGGGTATGATGATAAAGACAGACCAATTCGTAGATGTAGACTGAAAATGTGTGTAAAGAGGTTAATGACTAAAAAAAGGTCATCAACTTTTTTGGGAGATGAATTCCCAAAAAGTTTTTTGGTGGTCGGTTGGTAAACTGATTCCTCTCCCAGAAGAGGGTATGATGATAAGGACAGACCAATTCGCGTGCCAGTGACTGTATGCCCTAATTAACCATAATTAACAATAGGCGCATAAGATATGAATTTAGATAAGAAGATATGGAACAATTTCTAAATTTTAGGCTCTTAACGAGAAGTAATTATATAATACCACGGTGTGCAGTTTTTAACCCTCGGGCTACCAAGGGGGTGGTTACCATCCCCCTACGTTTTTCAGCAAAATAATTTGTAGCACATGGAATATTTTGACATTTTAGGTAGCTGTAGGGGGTCCATTTGCACACATTTTGAGGTAAAAGTCGTTATGATATCCCACGCCATTAAAAAGTTATACCCGATATAGCCTAGGTACCATGTTTTGGAATCAGGAATTTCTCTCGTCTGCTATAAAGGTATTCATTATTCTTTCTGGAAGAGAAACAACTATGCCATTGTTTAGAGGGAATGTAGGGCCATATTGGCTTGCTTAGTTATTTGTCTTTTGAAAACCGGAAGTGATTATAATAAATAATAATACGTTTTTTCAGTGTGAAAATCACTGATGCAACATCACAACGTAAACCGGTATGGTTGGGTATGGGGAAGGGCTATAAACAGTCGAAGCAGATTGCTAACAAAGTAAAGCAGTGCTGTGAAGTGTTCAAGAAGCCGATTTGAAGGAAGCATTCGCACAAAACAATGGAAGTAACTTGCAATAACTGCAAGGACCACTTACGTATTTGACTGCCGGGAAAAAATACATAATTTCTTGTTTCATGCTGATATAGCTGCATGCCTTTAGATTTTGCTTGAAACTAAAACAGACTTTGGAATAGTTTGTATTGTTGAAAATTAGGCCTAATTATATTTAGAATATTCTTGGATACATTCAAAACCCACATCATTTATATTTTTTATCCAAAAAGTACAAATTGTGTGGGATAACATCAGATATCGTTAAATGGACCGGTGCCTTTGTTAAAACATATATAATTTCGAGATGCATTCATATATATTACAACTAAATATACCATTCTTGTCACAAATGAATGCTGAATCAAATGCTGCATTACATGATATGATATTTGAAACCAAACACGAAATTCCGGGGGATGGTAACCACCCCCTTGGTAGCCGATGTCGCAAAAAACCTTGGTAGCCTGAGGGTTAAGCATCCAACAAGAGAAACAGACATTCAAAAGTGAACTTGTCGTCTGACAGAATGTCTGATGTGTTGGAATACGGCGCTTCTAAACGAGGTAAGCGGACGCTGTTGTACCTAAATTACGAGTATTGGCGAGAAAAAGACAACCAGAAAGGTTTGTATGTTGTCTGTTATGTTTTCGGCGTAAATAAATCTCTTCAAAAGGTCTCATTTTACATTTGGAGGTGAAAGCCCCTAGAGGTGAAAGCCCCTAGAGGTGAAAGCCCCTAGAGGTGAAAGCCCCTAGAGGTGAATCGTCCGCAGGTGAAACGTCCGCAGGTGAAACGTCCGGAGGCGAATACTCCTAGAGGTGAATCGTCCGGAGGTGAAAGCCCCCTGAACCAGTGGAACAGCCTTGCAGAGCAACTTGATAGAAATTCAAGCCTATATTGCTTTAGTCTGCGCTACAGAAAACTAAACTATTTTCTAAAGTCATATTCTACATTTTTCGGCTATTTGCGGCAGAAGAGAAGTCCCATGAGTTAACCCCAAGACCAATGTCGTCCTATGAGTGTGAAGCGCTGGCGCCTGTATTTTCATTAGCCTCGGAATATGAGTCCTGATTCCTAGTCCTCTCCCTTGATACCAACAGTGTACAGTTAAAGTACTTAGACCTACTGTACAGCGGAGTCAGTTAGAGGGCGCAAGTGGGGCCGCCATAGAAACGCATAGGCCCTATCTGCCAAAATGTGCAGGAAACTGTCCAATGTCCATTTCGCTATCTAGATTCATATCACTTCTTATTGTAGGCCCCTACTGTAACAGGTGAAAAGCTTTCTCATTGTATGTTACCACTACATGACTACTGTTTTATTAATTATCTATAGATAGATAATTGGTAACATACAGTATCTATTGATGTGTGAGATTGATTTCCAAATAGCTTATTTCATTACTGCTAAGTAATTATTTTCCACTTACCGTATTAGGAGAGTTATATAGTAAAACACAGAAATCAGCATTCAAAGTAAAAACGAAAGCCAGCTGAACGTTTTGTCCCTTGTATTGACTTCACCTATTTATAAGTGACCTACTAAGCACCTGTAGATTCTCTGCATTGAAGTGGCTGCCTTTTCAATATTGACAATTGAAAGCCTAAAGCTTACACCAGAAGAAACTTCGCAGTTCAGTTGGCCAATCAGAAACCACGTTAATAAAGTAGGCCTACACATTACACACGCTGGCAAATCGATCTAAAACTAACGCAGCTGGTCATTGCAATAGACCAATGGCGTGGTTGTTATTTGAGGCTCTTGGTTTTGTCAGTCCATTGTTTAGCCCAGTATATACACAATAACAATGCTACCCTCTTGTTTATTGCATCACTTAGGTCTACCTGCGTTGCATTTGCATAAATGAGGTCGCCTCCCACTTGCATTCGTCAAAATAGCCGTAGATTTTGTTTGACTGCTACGCTTTCATTTTCACAAATGACGAATGCAGTATGCGTGTTTGTTGTGTGTATCTATAGAGAGATTTACATCTTCCTGCATACACATCAATTGCGTATCCATCATAGGCTGCCTTCTTAGTGGACTGATCTTCTGGATATTGACCTGATTACGGCTTCGTTCTGGTGCGCCATCGGTTGATGCATTGAGCATTAAACACCGGTAAAATAAAAGCTATTGATTACAATTACAATTGCGCATGTGTGCATAATTATATCACTGCGAGTGGCGCTTTATAAATGTTTAGATACAATACAAACAATACAATTATGTCCTTTCATTGGTGCTAATTGTACTACTCTACGACCAATGTCTAATTCTAGTTGCTGAAGAATGTCGTTATCCACAGATCGGGTGCCAGTGAGATGCCCAGTCTTCAACCATCTGCGAGGGACTACTGTGTGTTGGGAACCTCTTCTTCTGCCGTTGTTCCTCTATATTCGTTAACAGTGAACCATTCGCAACCGCTTCGTAGTCCGCTTCTTGCCTATGTATTCCAACAACTCCGAATACTGGTTCCACTGTCAGCACTGGAGAGGAATCCATCGGTTGAGCTATGAGTATGCGGGAGCTCGCCAGTGGTGCTCCTTCTGGTTACACTGGTCAACAATGATTTTATTGCCGATTATATTAGAGCGATTTTAGGGTAAACCTGTGGTGCTGATTCCGAATATGGAGTCGGTTTTGCTAGATTGGCTCTAGTTTTTGAGTTAATCGACTAATTATGAATTTATGAGAATTTAATGGTTAAACGGAGCACAGTAACAAATCGCATTGAAATTGTCTCAAATTTTTTACCAAAGTGCACACATAAAATACATAACAGCATTGTCTTCGGTCTGATAACATTTAAACATGGTGAGCTGATTGATAAAAATCACAATTTTTAGACTTTTCTAAGGCTTTTGACACTGTCAGACACTCATTCCTGGCCGACCAACTGGCCATTGCACTAAGTTCCATGGTATCACATCGTCCCTGGCCTGAATTAATGCAAGTATCATACAGGGCTCCGGCATGGGTCCCACCAATTTTGTTGTGTCAAAGTCTGGTTTAAAACCTCTCTACCACTTTTATCGCATCTTCAAATAAGCAGATGACTGCTATCTTCTCATACTGGCTTCTAATATCTCCACCACTGTTGCAGAACTTGATCACATAAATGCCTGGACCCAGAGATGCAATCTTCATCTTAACCATACTAAATCCAGCTACATTATCTTCACCAAGTCCAAGACAATCCTTAAATCCTATCCACCACCTATAGGCCTATGCGGAATCTCAAGGGTCTCTTCATTAAAAAATATTAGGAATTGAAATAACCGATAAGTTTGAATTCTCTCCTTATATTCAAAAACTGAGCATAAAGGCTAAACAATCCCTTTACGCTCATCGTATCTTGATTTCTCATGGGCTCTCGGGCCCAGGGCTTCATGACGTCATGAAGCCTGGGGCCCGAGAGCCCATGAGAAATCAAGATACGATGAACGTAAAGGGATTGTTTAGCCTTTATGCTCAGAATATACTTACTTACTTACTTAATTAATTAATTAATTAATTAATTAATTAATTAATGCATAGTTAAACGCCATTTGTACGATTTTCTTTTATGTCCGTTTTCAGGACAATCACGTTGGAGGCTCCAGCAATAGTCTGCCATCATGTGTCTGTCCCATTTGCCTTGATACCTTTCTTCCATGACCTTTATATCTTGGTGAAACCTCTCACCTTGTTCCTCACTGACATGTCCAAGATTATATGGAAATCTATTTAAGTGGCTATGAAGAAAGTGTACCTTAATGCTCATATTAGTACCCAAATTTCTTAAGTTTGTGAGCATGTTTTGCACCAGTTCTTCGTAATTGTCTGCTTAGCTGTTGCCTAAAAAGTTCTGCACAACTAAGACAAAACTGCAACAGGCAGAAGCTTCAGGACCATTCATACATTTTGTGAAATCAGAATCCATGATAAGTTTACGATTCCAACTTATATAGCATTCGAAGTGTCCGGAGTGGGGTATGTAACAGTGTCTGGACATGGTCCGGACAGGGTGTCCGGACAGTTCACAAAGTACAGAGGGACAGCAACTAACATCAAGACATAGTCCGAGCCAAACAAGTAAATACATACACACATACAGGCAGACATATCCACACATGCAAAGACACATACAAAGACACATACGCACACAAACAAAGACACATACGCACATATACAAAGACACGCACACATACAAAGAAGCATACAAACACACATACAAGGAGACAAACACGCGGACGCGATGCTGGCCGGCAAATTCGCTACAAAACACAAAATTAAAATATTTAGTTTATTTCGAGTTGTCCATTATCTCATGAACTAGAGCCAACTCGAAAAAACCACTTCCATTTTTGAATTCAGCGACCCCAAAATACCAAAGAATTGTTCAAATATCCTTGGCAACGAGAAAAAAAATTTTATTTGTTGACCAGTGTTATCTTAGCAGCACTGTTCGCTCATTGACTAACATAATGTTCCTAATTACGATAACATAGTTAGACTAGCGCAAGCAGGTTTCTGTGAGCTCCGAACATACGCTATAGTATCCAAATAGATGCATGCCCAATGTCCATGTAACTTTGGAGTCAGAGTAATTTTAAATATTTGAAACTTCTTAAAAGTGTCAGCAAAGTAATTATTGAACAGTGCTAACGGTATAAGCTATAGCTGTAGGCCTATGTAAAATATCTCGAAAACTGTTCATTTTTGCTCAGCATTTAATTTAGAAGATCATGAGAAACGGCACTACACTTATCGATCTTCCAAAAATACGTTGGAACTTAGTCATCGAAAAAAACAAAAGAGTACAGAGCGAGCTTCAGCCAGCTTGGTATTCCATAGAGATCATCCATCCAAGTGCTAGCATTTTATTTTGATCTCGCAGCGACTGCTGTGGTTTATCAACAAACCCAATTCAATATAGAGGTAGCGTCTGCTACATGTAGATTCCTAGGCTACTTTCCCATAAAACTTCAAGAGGCGCTCTCGACCTGCTCTCACGAAAGCACAGACTAAAATTATTACTACTAACGTTGTTCATTCGTTTGACCCTCTAACGAACAAACTAAGAAAGCTCTGTATTGTCACTGAATATAATTTTAACCAGATATACCGGAATAACAGCAACGTCAATAGTCGTTAATAATGTTATGATATTCGTGTTCATTAACTAGTTCATTGAAAACCACAGTAAGTAACATTCAAACATATGATAGTACAATTATCAAGACCTTATAGAACACACGTCTTGGCAGCCTGTTAGTCGCCCATTGACTTTACATCTGCACCTAGAGAGTGGAAGGCTGAGTCGACCTACAGGGAGCTTATGTGTATCGAACTGCGTCTCTAAAGACCTCATGTTATTCGAGCAAGAGTGCAACCATTCAACAATCGCCCCTCCTGTTTAACGTTATCCCGGCTACTTGCTAAGAATACATGACTAATGGCCACAATTCCTTCTTGTCATGCAAGATGAGCAATTTTTATTACCCATCTGATGGACTTAGGGGCATCCAACGAATACTATTTTTTTACAAACCAATAAAATAATTCTAGGTTCCAAATAACAAATTTTGTCATTTTGTGAGACATTGCTTAGGCTGAAATATTCTCGCTCAGGAATTGTACCTTCTGGAGAAATCACCCGTTACCACCCGTAAGCCATGTTTCCTTCCCCTCTCCCCTCTCCCGTCTTTTCTTCCTGTATCCATTCTCCTCCTTCTCCTCCTTCCAATCTCCTCCTTTTTATTGTTAGTTTCTTCTTATTAATATTTAAATATTACTAATATTATTGCAACTGAGCAATAGTGAGTAAAGGACTTGCTCAAGATCCTTACACAGTAACCGTCTCAGCTGCAAATAACAATACGATGTGTAATAATTATGGTAAACGTCAGGTGAATAGGCCTAGAGGATTCCTTGGGCTTATAGCCAACGTAAACACAATGTATTGGGGTGCGTTTCAATCATGGACAGGCGTTGTGCCTATAATAAGCCCTAAGAATTTTGCAAATGGAATTTCCTTGCATAGTTTTTGCTTTCGGAATCAATGACAGTGAAATTGGAAAAGTAGGCCTACAATATAAAGTTATAAACTACCGGACTTCAGCCAATTAAAATCAGCTCAACTAACTACTAAATTAATGGTCAAATGTAAATTTGCGTATTAATTTTTATAAACAACTTTCCAGACGGTTGATTAAAAATAAATTTTGATATAATTATATCAGTCATATTTCAATTAAACCCTTCTGCTATTAGATGGCAATTTCGCCTTTGCATCTGCAAACCGGTTGACGGTAGACTGGTACACAGCTTCTCTGTGGAATGGTTCTGCGTTGCTATAAAACTGAAAACTTTAAACACTATTCAACTAACTTATGTCAAGAACATCAGCGTATTCATGGTAGTGTTGCTATGTTTCTCTTAGACCAAAAGACTATAGGCCTACATCATATAGGCCTACGTGGAACTGTCTAGGCCTATTTGCTTAACCTTTGGCTGCTGACTGGAAGCAAACCTGATCCTACATGTTGCTGCACCACGTATTATGTTTAACTATGCGCCTGTGAATAGCATAGTTTCAGCTATACTTACGTGCTTGGTGTTGAATAGTGTAATTAAATTGATGTGCTGTAATTACTGAATGTGATTCACAGACTAATAACTTCATAGCCAATCTTCACGACGTTTCAAGGTAATGATTTTAGTGAGTAGAATCCATTCAAATGCCAGCCAATATGCTTAGCACAAAAAAGTACAAACTGCGATTCATGTTAAACGCTCACGTGTTAATAAGTTAAATTACTAGGCCTATAATCCCATGAATAAAAACTGACATAAGGGCGCATAGGATTCCTAAAATGATAATTATGTAGCCTATTAACCTAGGGTTTAATGAGCATTTGTAAGAGGTTGGAGACTGTCAATTCTCTGCTTGAGGAGTAAACCTTCTCATATTATGTCGCTTAGTTGTGAGGCTTTCCAAGAGCACCATACAAATAACCATTTATGTAAACACATGGTCGGATAATATTTCCGATGCAAAACACCACTTCATAAGCGTAGTTCAGTTCAGTGAATCGTTCAGTCCCAGTGCATGTACCTGAGTCTTTGTTCAACTGCCTCCTGCAAGCTCTCATCCGTAGGACGCCCGAGCAATTCTGAATCCTTAACTGCATTTCTCGGTCAACCCTAAACATTCCCGATGTTACACCGTCAATGTGAACCACAATCAATCAATCGAAATTTATATAGAGCCTCTTCAAGGCCTCTACTCAGAGGCTCTCATCGTGTTCGTGTGTAATTAATCTCTCATCAAGGAAAATGTAATAATATTATCTTCTTTGGATTTTCAATTAAGAGACAGCAGTAGCCTTCAGATGTCAGCACGATCCACTAAGTCAAGGCATCACAATTCCACATCCGTTTTGAAGAGCAACAACAAGGGCTGTAGTCGAGGGTATACGCGGGTATACAGGGTGTACTCACCTCTAGAGACCGTAGGCTATACTCAGTACTCACCTCAGAAAATATTTATATTTATGCCCTATTTATTTTAAAATACTGTAGCGTATACTCACAAAATACTGTAGCGTATAGGCCTACTCACCTCTAATTTGTTTTGGAAAACTAATCGGTAGCGTATACTCACCTCTGATTTTAGCACTACAGCCCTGGCAACAACAGCTTCTATTGCCTTTTCATCCGCCCGTGACTGGCACTCCCGTTTCATGGCCGATCTGCACTCCATCTCCAGGCGCCTGTATTCTTCCGTCTCCGCTTGTAGCCTGATCACATTATTGTATTGTGTTGTATTTTATATAGGCATTTAGAAAGCGCCTGTCGCAGTATAGACCATTCATAGGCGCTGAATTAGCCTACTCCAGATATCACGAGTCATAACTAATTAAGTGTTTCTACAAACCTTCGCAATTCCCAGATGTTTCTTTGCTGCTTCGGTGAAGTTGACGCGAAAGGTCTTCCATCTGTCAAACACTACCTGGTTGCAAAACCTCTCTTCTGTAGCATATATCCGCAGAAAAGGCAGGTTTGATGGCTGAATCCTTCAATTTGTCAATGTTGAATGGAAGCTATATCGGATATCAAATGAACCTTCAACATGGCTACCACTGCTCTGTGGATGGTGTATAGTTCCATGCTGCGGCTTGCATTTGGTACTGACGAGGATGTGGTCCAACACTTCCCTCCAGGTATGTAGGCCTACATTGTACATCGTTAGATTAAGAGGACATAGAATTCTGTGTGCCTCTTTCAGTTGGTACCTTGATCCAAGGCAGAAGTCAATCAGTCGTTTGGTTTTGTCATCCGATCTACCAGCAATGCTTGTCCTATTGGTGCCAGAAACCGCGTTGAAGTCTCCCACACATCCCCTCGCTCTCTTCTTCGCCACGGTCACTGCTCACTTCGTTCCAGATTTCTGCAAAGACGACCTTGTCAGTCACCAGGGCCTCAGTGGCTTCCGTGTATGCTGAAGCTATGTTCAAGTCTTCCAGTGAGTGCCTGAAGTGGACTATCAGCATTCTGTAGGTCATCGGAAACTAAGATTTGAGGACATTTGATATCCGATTGAGAACCAGGGCCACGTCCGACTGCCACACCGAAACATCGGGCCATAAAATGGCGCATCCATCAACCATTATTTATCTTCCCGTTCTCCGAATCATCTGAGCTCCTGGAGTCTCAGGCATCTGTTAGCTCCCGGGTCGACATACAGACAGCGCCGGGTCCTAAATACTGTCATAATAGTTGGTCCGACCTCGGTATCCCGCATAACACACTCAAATAAGTAACCGTCGGGCACTCAATCGCCTCTGTCGGATCTCAGGTTCGTTAATTGCTTGAAACGTCTGTCAGAATCCATGGATTGGCCCCTACTCCCTTGTAAGAGAGATCTGTTCTGTTCGAATAATTTGTAGACATGAATAGTTTCTGTGAAGCCTACAATCAGTTTGTTGACTCCCTACCTCATACCACAGTTTTGAATCATTATTATTGGTTTAATTCTACCAAAGTAATAAACTGAGCGAAACTTATAGAGATGCGATGTAAAAAAAATAGGCCCCTAGAAATCGATTTTCCGAGTACCGTATCTATTGTTTCGGACAAACAACCAATTGTTTTCTGAGTCCACAAAATTATACATAACTCGCATATATAGTTCGTTAAATTATATATTGAGCTTCCAACAGACGAACGATGATAATAAAGTTGTCCACCAAGCATAATCTATAGTCGCGTTAATTTTGTAGTGTCCTTATGCAAGCGTTATTACCGGTATCCCGTCTGGTGATATCCACTCTTTTGTGCCCATCGGGGAGAGGATGACCTTATTCTGTTCGTACACAACTATTTGGAGGCCATGGCTTCGAATCGCAACTTGTGTGTGCCGTAGGCCCTATCTCTTCTCGTTCAAAGACACTCGCGACCTTATATAGCTCGTGTGCATATCCTTCTCACATGCTTTGATGAAGGTTACTCAAACATAAGATCGGAGTTCAGAATAGGACTAATTAGTTCTTTAGTTCATGTGATTGGCTGGCTGGCAGGCTGGCTGAACGAATGAATGAATGAATGAATGAATGAATGAACCAACAAATGAATGAACGAAAAAGCACACAAATAGAAGAATTTAAATGAAAACATAAATCAAACAATAATGACTATTGAACGAACCAGTGAAATCCTTAATTCATTAGTCCTAAGTCATCATTTCATTATCTCGTGTGAAAGGCTGAGGGTGTGAATAAAGGAAGATATACAGAAAGTAGTACATTATGTACCAAACAGCAGGAAAGAGAGTGGGAACCATGGAGAGAAATATAAGGAAAACGTAGGAAACATAAGAAAATTACGTGGGTGGCAAAGAGAGCAATGAAGTAATAAAGAGAGGGAAAGATCTTGGTTCCAAAGAGAAAGAATGAGCAGAGATGTAACAAACAGGAAGAAAGCAAATGCAACGCAAAGATACAGAGAGCAGTGATGCAACAAGCAGAAGGAAAGTCCGCGGGTACCAGAAAAAGGCCAGTGATCACGTATCTCATAGGAGGAAACACAGCGAGTTTCAAAGACAGTGTCTGCATGGTGAAAAAGATATAATTGCCATAAAATAGGCGGCAGTTTATTTTAGAAGCATAATGTTGCATATTTGGAGCTTTCATTCCAAATTTAAACCTCATATCTTCCAGAAATTGTACCCATATCTATCCAATACTCTGCATTCTGATGTTTCTCGTCCTGTACGGTCAGTGGCGTAACAAAGTCCAGGGGCCCCGAGATTGCAGGGGCCCCAAGCTTTTTAACTAAAAATATTTGAATTCATAGTGCTTATTATCATTTGGAAACGATTGTTACTGACAATTGACAGTGCACCTCATGCAGTTCAATCAGACCAAATAGACCTATCTGCTGCTACCAGACATCTCTCTATGGCATTTGGTGAACTGACTTAACATGCGTGATTCACATGGATCTATCACTACTACAGATACAGTAATCTCAGCTATTTGTAAGATTACACCGAAGTTTAATGCTTTTAGAAAGAGGCGCACAAAGAAATCCTTTGATGAACTGATCACTGACGAATGTCTTCAAGATCCAGAGGTAGATTTCAAGAGTCGTGTATTTTTCCCTATTGTAAACACAGCAATGGCACAGCTTAAGAGTCGTTTTGAAGGGCAGGGCAGCGTTTTAGTTTCTTCGGCGTTTCGTTGTCTTTGTCCATAATCTCGGCTGCACTTATCCGATGTTGATTTGGAATATTAGCAGCAACAAGACTGCAGCAAACATATAGGCCTATTCATCGGACATTGTGTCAGAGGTGTGGTCCTTTAGACGTGAGTTCAGCAAGGAACTTGAAACATAAAAAAGCGTGTTGGACATACTGAAATTCATATTGAGCTTTCACATGTCATCACGATTCACGTCTTCTATATAGATAGTAGCATTGGCTACTGCCTGTGTGCTGTTTGCCACTCTCCCAGTCACCGCCGCCAGTGCGGAGCGCACCTTCTCCTGATTGAAAATCATAAAGATGCATCTTAGATCCACTATCTCACAGAGTGACAGGACAGGCTTGGTAGTCTTGCTCTTCTTGCGATTAAAAACGAACTTGAATAACAATTGAATATTCATACTTGATAGACACGTTTGCGAACAGTAGGCCTACAGTTAGAATCTGCAAATTTATTAAATGATTCTCCCAAGAACTGTATAGCTCTACAGACTACAGGCTACATTACGTTACTGTGTATATAGGTCTAGGCAGTAGCATTATTATAGGCGGCAGACCAATACATTCTATTTTTTTATGTTATAATTCAAGACAATTTCACTAGTAGTAAGTAATATGGGGTTACTACTTCACAATAGAGCTATTCAGGTGTGACGGATGCGGAGGTGGGCCAGGGGGGGGAGATGCTCATGCGTGACGGATGCGGGGCTGCGCCAGTGGGTGGAGCTAAGGTGTGTTGTGCAGTCTATTTTGATTGGCTCACGCTTTGGCGCATACCATATTTGATTGACAAGCACACATATACATACAAGCATGCATACATACACACATACATGCACGCTGCTCTATGTGCGCACCATAATGTCCACCCAATCCATTAAATTGATAGCTATGCGTGTCTATTTCTTTAGCGCTATATTATTATCTCCCAATTTTAAACACTATTTAAACTGACACTTTAAGAACAGATTCTTTTAATAATATTTCTTTGCATCACTTACTTGTACGTGCTATAGTAAGTATGTGCACATGTATGAACCATACACATGTTATTATGCTTATATGTATACAAAGATGCATATTCCTATGAACTTACATACAAACATATACTATAGACCTATATGCTTACAGGCATATGTAAACATATAATATACCATATACATTTCATTTAATAATTTATTGCACACATCTGTATGACATATACAGCGCCCCAACCCTCCCTTCACCCAACCTTAACCCCGCCAGAGGAAGGGAAGGGAGGGGGAGGGGAGCGCTTTTGACATTACACTTACATTATATTTTAAAATTCTAATTTAAATATGTATTATGAGGTTGTTTTACATATTTGCACAGACTTTGGCATATTTTCAATATATGGAAAGTTGTGTCTACATACGCAAGTAGGCAAGTTTACAAATATGGTAGATCTGACTATGTCACAGAGTAGGAAAAACCGATGCATTCAGCTGTTTGGGAATGTTTACACATTGTGACATTTATTAGACTAGCGACTAAATATTTGTTAAGAAATATCAAACCAATAACTAAACGAGAAGGAAGAACTTTAAAACCGTTAGGTAAAGGGGATGAAGATGATAGAAAATTCACATTTTAGACTATGGCATATTTTCAATATATGGAAAGTTGTGTCTACATACGCAAGTAAGCAAGTTTACAAATATGGTGGGTCTGACTAAACCATTAGGCCTACGCAAAGACTAGGAAAGTCGTTGTGTTCGGCTGTTTGGGAATGTTTATAATGCCATTTACTAGACTAGTGAGTAAATATTTTGCTAAGAAATACCAAACTGATAAATAAAGAAAAGGAAGAACTCTAAAACCGGTAGGTAAAGAAGAAGTCAGAAAAGTCACATCTTAATCGAATTTGACAGAAATGTAGGCCTAATTATGGCTGTGACACTCTAACATACTCAGTCGAGTTTGCATTCAAAATGTATGTAAACTAATTAAAATCCACTGCAGAGTTGTTTCTCTTGCTTAGCTGAAGACGTAAAATCACAACATTTCAATTGCAAACTCATAGGCGACCAAAGTTAGCAAGAGTCCGAATGAGAATTTGCGTATGAGCTTAACAGTCCATTAGTTTGCAAGCTACATGACAAAGCGCTGAATCCGTCAAATTGTTCTAACAATCACTTTGATTGCCCGAGGATTTGCAATTATATACACGACTAGGCGTCAGAATTTCAAAGTGGCTGAATCAATTTACCCGTCTGCTAAACGCGCTAACAAACAATTGGCTCGACCAAGCTGTCATATGCACAGGGGTCTTTGCAATTAAGCTGTACACATACAAGACGCGTCAACTGTTTGAATGACAATTATAAACCCTCGGGTGTCAAATATCGGTCTTTCAAAACAAACGAATCAATTGCATTCAAATGCAGTCATATGAACCAATGTTTAGGCTATTCCAATGTGTAAATCTACGTGCACTAAAGTGGTCAGCCCTTTGGCTAATTCATTGGAGTTATATCGGGAGGAATAATCAAAAGAAACTTGAAACAACTACATTATTATACACCTACACGCCTACGGTGCGTATTACAGGTATAAGTCTACATTGGGTCAAGTTCAAACGCAAAGGATTTTATTTCACTTTAATACATTAAAATACATGTGTTGGAAAAGCCATATTATAAAACCTTGCAGGTTCATAAGAAACATGCAGAGTTGCACAACGTTGATAAGTTTATGTGTAAGTAGGATTACATGTTTACATGTGAAGAAAAGCAAATGGTGGGTAAATTCTAGCACTTGTCAGTGCGCTAAATAAACGGTTTCTCATCATTCACACGTGCGCGATACATAGCCAATCGGTCATTAACACAGATGAACAGGTGTATTGGCATTGCATAGCAATCTTATAACTTGTTGACCTATGCAAGTTTAAATAGGAAGCGTATGTCTTTTACTTTGCACGGCACGATGTTAGAATGTTAACTCTTGGAATGAAACATCTCATAGTTCGAAGGTTTGATTACTAAATTTCTATCTTGTAAATTCCTAAAATGCATGAAATGTCGACACGCACAGTAAGCTTTTAACTTTTAGACTTGTGCGATTTAAGCCAAACTTAGAATCATTAGGCTTGCACAACATTGGAATTGTGTAGGAGACTTTTAGATTCGTAAATGTATTGGACGATGTTAACAACTCTTAGGGTTAAGCCTTACATGATTTGTTGTTTTTGTATATAAAAATTCTGTCTCGTATATTACTAAGATGCATGAAATGTCGACTTGTGCAACTTTCAACTTTTAGTTTACCAAGTAGTGCAGAATGTATGCTAGACTTAGAATCTTTAAGTCTTAGATCTTGAGCAGCAAACTTGTGGTTTTCTAGGTTGTTAACAAGATTGAGACGAAGGTTAGTATAGTAAAAGTCCAAAGTGCTACTTTGAAGACATACGAATGGTAGTTTTAATGCTAAAAAGGAAAAGTTTAAGTTGAGGAGACGCATGCGATAACAACTTGTGTGCTTGAACTACAACTGTTATCATAAGCTTACATTTTCTAAGATTGTAAGACTGATGAGACAAATGTTTTTAAGTTGAAAAGATTGTTTATATGATAAAAGTTTGACTTTTGAAAGATGTAAAGACCAAGGTTTTTGTGGTAAAATTGCTACTCATATTTTGGAAAGTCGGTCTGAGTGGAGATTCCTAGGTTAAACTTATCCATGTTAGATTGCTAAAGTCACATGATGTGATGATAATTTTAAATGTTTTCACATTCAGAAAACACATAGGATTCTGCAGTAAAATGCAAAGCTTAAGTTGACAAGCTGCGTCGTGTGATGATGGCTTGCTTACTAAGATGTAGAACTTTATGTAGAAAGATGAATGTTTACATAACAAGCTGACTCCTTTTAGGTTTGCAAATGCAGATGAACTGAGAGATTACTTATCAAACATATGATTTGTAGGATGCATGGAGAAATGTTATGAAGTATTTTAAACTAAAATTGCAACTTTATGCACAAAGATGTGCAGTATGAAGTTTTCCACGACCGACTAAGGCAAGAACGTATGGAATGAGAGTTTACTTAGCAAACTTATGATTTGTAAGCTGCATGCAGAAATAGTATGAAGGATTTTAAAGTAAAATTGTATCCTTAATGTCCAAAGATTTGTGACATGAAGGTTTGCATGACAAACTAAGATGTCTTAGAATGCAAAGACTTGTGGTATGAGAGTTTACTTAGAAAACTTGTGAAGTTGAGAATGTAGACACATATGATATGAGTGACACTTGTGTCTTTTATGTTGTATGGTGAAATGTCTTGAAGACTGGTATGATAAAGGTTCCGCATTTACATTGTACATGCGCTTGCAATGAGGGTTTGTATGCCAAAATTACAAATTTCTACCTTTCAACGGGTTAAAAGTAATGTAAATATTATGGATTAGCCAACTCTTTCACAAATTTTGAGTTTGAGAATGCTAAAATGTGAAACTTAGGTTAAAGAATGTGTAGTTCAATGACATTGGATGGTAAGTAAGATGTTTGGAGGTTTCATTATGGTCGAATGCTTGAAAGTAAGACTAAATTTCAAGATGTGCTTGTGTTTGAACGGTTTTGGTTATGTAGACACCTATTGTGGAGCGTGTGTATATTTGGATTTGTGGAAATGTGATGTTTGTGAATGAAAGGAGCTGTAAAAGTTGCAGTCTTGTAGTGTTTGAGTCATGTAGAGGTTCAAGCTTTTAGCTCTAGTGTGTGGAAATGTCATGTTTTCAAATAAAGTACACATGCAAAGCACTTAAAATGGTATATTTTGTAACGTTCAAAGAATGGAACTGACACGTGTAGTAGCTGTAGCAGCAGAGGTGTGAAGCAAGTGTTTGCAAAGTATGTAAAATGTTTTCCATTGAAATGTACAAAGACTGTAAATGATACATTTTTGGACACTTTAGATGATGAAACTCATGCGTATGATAATTCTAGCTGTGTGGTGTGTGATGCATGAAATTTGTGGAAATTTAAAGTTTTTGACTGAAATGTTAAAAACATGCAAAAGTGTAAATGTTTTGTAGATTTCAATGAAGAAATTGCTGTGCAGTGTGCATGTTAGGTGAAGTAAGAAACATTTGGTTGCAGTTTGTAGAAACTTAAAGTTTTAGATTGAAATGTAAAAAAACATGTTTTGTATATTTCAAATGAAGAATCTGCTGTGCATGATGGGTGAAGTAAGAAACAGGTGGTTGCAGTTTGTGGAAACTTAGAGCGTTTGACTGAAATGTGAAAAGCATTTGAAAATGTGCTTGTTTTGCAGATTTCAAATGATGAAACTGTTGTGCATGATCGGTGAAGTAAGAAACATGCGGCTGCAGTTTGTGGAAACTTAGAGTGCTTGACTGAAATATGAAAAACATGTGAAAATGTGCTTGTTTTGCAGATTTCAAATGATGAAACTGTTGTGCATGAAGGAAGAAACATGCAGTTGCAGTTTGTGTAAACTTAAAGTTTTTGACTAAAATTATGTAAAAAGCATGCGAAAATGTGCATCGTTTTGATGATTTCAGGTGATGGAACGGGTGGGTATCATAGTTCTAAATGGAGAAGTAAGAAACATGCGTCTGCAATTTGTGGAAAAGAACGTTTACAATGTAAAGCATGATACATTTTAGAGAATTCAAATGATGGAAATGTTCGGTATAGCTAAAGTTTATTCGTAGAGGTGAATTATACACATGAAAAGAACTTAAAATGGTATATTTTGGTAGAGTTCGGACGATGTGTAACATGGTTCTAGCATGAGCTTAGGTCATATGAAGTGAAGTATAACTTTGAATTTTGTTGGAAAAGACATGAAAAATGTCAAAGTCCATTTGTATGGCAGTTCTAGTTGGAGGGAAGTAAGCATAAGGTTGTAACTTGCATTGAAAACAGACGTTTTTGATTAGAAGACATTTGCAAAGTGTGTGAAATGATACAGTTTTGGGAGATTCACACTATGTATGCATGATAGTTCTAGCAAAGCGTTGCAGTCAAAATTTGTTGGAAAATGTGAGTTTTGTAATGTAAACTGTTACATTTTTGGAGGGTTAGGATGACATGTCTTAGCTAGAGAGGCGAAACTTAGCTAGAGAAAAGCAACTTCCTTATGCATGGCACTTTACATATTTTCATTCTCAAGGGTATTGCAAAAACAGTCAAAGACACGAGTTGCATGTTTCAAGTTGATCTATGTCAGTAATACAGTTTCACAACGTCTATGCCAAGTCACCAAAGTTTGAACTGTGTGAACTATCAAACTATATTTCACAGAATGGGAACGCTACACATATGATGTTAAATTCATCGCTTCATATTAAGTTTTATAAAGTTCAAGACATCGATTTATTCACGTTTTGCTTACGTTTCACAGTACAAATCCATCTTTAAACAACCAAAGTTGAAAGCACTGTTAGAAGAAAGCGAAATCAGCTGCAGCAAATGCTTAAAGATGTTCAATGTCCACTTCACACACAAATTAAAATTGCAAAGTTGCGAGTTTACAAACTTTGCACTCTATCATAATTAGAGAAACATGAAGAATCCAATACATTTTCAGTTCATTTCAGTTTTGGAGTGTGCGCTTCTGTGCTTTTAATGGAGCACTGCTGACCTTATTACTGCTTGGTTTTGATGCGCAATCGGTTGATGTCTAAGTGCACTACACATCGGCGCAGTAGAAGTTACTAATTACTTACATACTACATTAGACAGTTACGAGTCCATTTCACTTGAAAACACTGCTAGAGAATAGCAAAACATTCTAAATGTGCACTTTACATACAAATGCAAAACATCTTTAAGCATTTGCTGCAGCTGATTTCGCTTTCTTCTAACAGTGCTTTCAACTTTGGTTGTTTAAAGATGGATTTGTACTGTGAAACGTAAGCAAAACGTGAATAAATCGATGTCTTGAACTTTATAAAACTTAATATGAAGCGATGAATTTAACATCATATGTGTAGCGTTTCCCCTCTGTGAAATATAGTTTGATAGTTCAAACTTTGGTGACTTGGCATAGACGTTGTGAAACTGTATTACTGACATAGATCAACTTGAAACATGCAACTCGTGTCTTTGTTTTTGCAATACCCTTGAGAATGAAAATATGTAAAGTGCCATGCATAAGGAAGTTGCTTTTCTCTAGCTAAGTTTCGCCTCTCTAGCTAAGACATGTCATCCTAACCCTCCAAAAATGTAACAGTTTACATTACAAAACTCACATTTTCCAAAACATTATGACTGCAACGCTTTGCTAGAACTATCATGCATACATAGTCTGAATCTCCCAAAACTATATCATTTCACACACTTTGCAAATGTCTTCTAATCAAAAACGTCTGTTTTCAATGCAAGTTACAACCTTATGCTTACTTCCCTCCAAATAGAACTGCCATACAATTGGACTTTGACATTTTTCATGTCTTTTCTCCAAAATTCAAAGTTATACTTCACTTCATATGACCTAAACTCAGGCTAGAACCATGTTACACACAAAACCCATCATCCGAACTCTACCAAAACATACCATTTTAAGTTCTTTTCATGTGGATAATTCACCTCTACGAATAAACTTTAGCTATACCAAGCATTTCCATCATTTGAATTCTCTAAAATGTATCATGCTTTCCATTGTAAACGCTCTTTACCCACAAATTGCAGACACATGTTTCTTACTTCTCCATTTAGAACTATGATACCCACCAGTTCCATCACCTAAAATCATCAAAACGATGCACATTTTCACATGTTTTTTGCATTTTAGTCAAAAACTTTAAGTTTCCACAAACTACAACCGCATGTTTCTTCCTTCACCGATCATGCACAACAGTTTCATCATTTGAAATCTGCAAAACAAGCACATTTTCAAATGGTTTTCACATTTCAGTCAAACACTATAAGTTTCCACAAACTGAAACCACCTGTTTCTTACTTCATGCACAACAGTTTCATCATTTGAAATCTGCAAAACAAGCACATTTTCAAATGCTTTTCACATTTCAATCAAACATTTCCACAAACTGCAACCACCTGTTTCTTACTTCACCTATCATGCACAGCAGATTCTTCATTTGAAATCTACAAAACATGTTTTTTTTTACATTTCAGTCTAAAACTTTAAGTTTCTACAAACTGCAACCAAATGTTTCTTACTTCACCTAACATGCACACTGCACAGCAATTTCTTCATTGAAATCTACAAAACATTTACACTTTTGCATGTTTTTTCACATTTCAGTCAAAAACTTTAAATTTCCACAAATTGCACGTTCATGCATCACACACCATCCAGCTAGAATTATCATACGCATGAGTTTCACCATCCAAAGTGTCCAAAAATGTATCATTTACAGTCTTTGTACATTTCAATGGAAAACATTTGACAAACATTGCAAACACTTGCTTCACACCTCTGCTGTTAAAACTACTACGCGTGTCATTTGAACGTTCCAAAATATACCATTTTAAATGCTTTGCATGTGTACTTTATTTGAAAACATGACATTTCCACACACTAGAGCTAAAAGCTTGAACCTCTACATGACTCAAACACTACAAGACTGCAACTTTTACAGCTCCTTTCATTCACAAACATCACATTTCCACAAATCCAAATATACACACGCTCCACAATAGGTGTCTACATAACCAAAACCGTTCAAACACAAGCACATCTTGAAATTTAGTCTTACTTTCAAGCATTCGACCATAATGAAACCTCCAAACATCTTACTTACCATCCAATGTCATTGAACTACACATTCTTTAACCTAAGTTTCACATTTTAGCATTCTCAAACTCAAAATTTGTGAAAGAGTTGGCTAATCCATAATATTTACATTACTTTTAACCCGTTGAAAGGTAGAAATTTGTAATTTTGGCATACAAACCCTCATTGCAAGCGCATGTACAATGTAAATGCGGAACCTTTATCATACCAGTCTTCAAGACATTTCACCATACAACATAAAAGACACAAGTGTCACTCATATCATATGTGTCTACATTCTCAACTTCACAAGTTTTCTAAGTAAACTCTCATACCACAAGTCTTTGCATTCTAAGACATCTTAGTTTGTCATGCAAACCTTCATGTCACAAATCTTTGGACATTAAGGATACAATTTTACTTTAAAATCCTTCATACTATTTCTGCATGCAGCTTACAAATCATAAGTTTGCTAAGTAAACTCTCATTCCATACGTTCTTGCCTTAGTCGGTCGTGGAAAACTTCATACTGCACATCTTTGTGCATAAAGTTGCAATTTTAGTTTAAAATACTTCATAACATTTCTCCATGCATCCTACAAATCATATGTTTGATAAGTAATCTCTCAGTTCATCTGCATTTGCAAACCTAAAAGGAGTCAGCTTGTTATGTCCCTAAACATTCATCTTTCTACATAAAGTTCTACATCTTAGTAAGCAAGCCATCATCACACGACGCAGCTTGTCAACTTAAGCTTTGCATTTTACTGCAGAATCCTATGTGTTTTCTGAATGTGAAAACATTTAAAATTATCATCACATCATGTGACTTTAGCAATCTAACATGGATAAGTTTAACCTAGGAATCTCCACTCAGACCGACTTTCCAAAATATGAGTAGCAATTTTACCACAAAAACCTTGGTCTTTACATCTTTCAAAAGTCAAACTTTTATCATATAAACAATCTTTTCAACTTAAAAACATTTGTCTCATCAGTCTTACAATCTTAGAAAATGTAAGCTTATGATAACAGTTGTAGTTCAAGCACACAAGTTGTTATCGCATGCGTCTCCTCAACTTAAACTTTTCCTTTTTAGCATTAAAACTACCATTCGTATGTCTTCAAAGTAGCACTTTGGACTTTTACTATACTAACCTTCGTCTCAATCTTGTTAACAACCTAGAAAACCACAAGTTTGCTGCTCAAGATCTAAGACTTAAAGATTCTAAGTCTAGCATACATTCTGCACTACTTGGTAAACTAAAAGTTGAAAGTTGCACAAGTCGACATTTCATGCATCTTAGTAATATACGAGACAGAATTTTTATATACAAAAACAACAAATCATGTAAGGCTTAACCCTAAGAGTTGTTAACATCGTCCAATACATTTACGAATCTAAAAGTCTCCTACACAATTCCAATGTTTTGCAAGCCTAATGATTCTAAGTTTGGCTTAAATCGCACAAGTCTAAAAGTTAAAAGCTTACTGTGCGTGTCGACATTTCATGCATTTTAGGAATTTACAAGATAGAAATTTAGTAATCAAACCTTCGAACTATGAGATGTTTCATTCCAAGAGTTAACATTCTAACATCGTGCCGTGCAAAGTAAAAGACATACGCTTCCTATTTAAACTTGCATAGGTCAACAAGTTATAAGATTGCTATGCAATGCCAATACACCTGTTCATCTGTGTTAATGACCGATTGGCTATGTATCGCGCACGTGTGAAGGATGAGAAACCGTTTATTTAGCGCACTGACAAGTGCTAGAATTTACCCACCATTTGCTTTTCTTCACATGTAAACATGTAATCCTACTTACACATAAACTTATCAACGTTGTGCAACTCTGCATGTTTCTTATGAACCTGCAAGGTTTTATAATATGGCTTTTCCAACACATGTATTTTAATGTATTAAAGTGAAATAAAATCCTTTGCGTTTGAACTTGACCCAATGTAGACTTATACCTGTAATACGCACCGTAGGCGTGTAGGTGTATAATAATGTAGTTGTTTCAAGTTTCTTTTGATTATTCCTCCCGATATAACTCCAATGAATTAGCCAAAGGGCTGACCACTTTAGTGCACGTAGATTTACACATTGGAATAGCCTAAACATTGGTTCATATGACTGCATTTGAGTGCAATTGATTCGTTTGTTTTGAAAGACCGATATTTGACACCCGAGGGTTTATAATTGTCATTCAAACAGTTGACGCGTCTTGTATGTGTACAGCTTAATTGCAAAGACCCCTGTGCATATGACAGCTTGGTCGAGCCAATTGTTTGTTAGCGCGTTTAGCAGACGGGTAAATTGATTCAGCCACTTTGAAATTCTGACGCCTAGTCGTGTATATAATTGCAAATCCTCGGGCAATCAAAGTGATTGTTAGAACAATTTGACGGATTCAGCGCTTTGTCATGTAGCTTGCAAACTAATGGACTGTTAAGCTCATACGCAAATTCTCATTCGGACTCTTGCTAACTTTGGTCGCCTATGAGTTTGCAATTGAAATGTTGTGATTTTACGTCTTCAGCTAAGCAAGAGAAACAACTCTGCAGTGGATTTTAATTAGTTTACATAAATTTTGAATGCAAACTCGACTGAGTATGTTAGAGTGTCACAGCCATAATTAGGCCTACATTTCTGTCAAATTCGATTAAGATGTGACTTTTCTGACTTCTTCTTTACCTACCGGTTTTAGAGTTCTTCCTTTTCTTTATTTATCAGTTTGGTATTTCTTAGCAAAATATTTACTCACTAGTCTAGTAAATGGCATTATAAACATTCCCAAACAGCCGAACACAACGACTTTCCTAGTCTTTGCGTAGGCCTAATGGTTTAGTCAGACCCACCATATTTGTAAACTTGCTTACTTGCGTATGTAGACACAACTTTCCATATATTGAAAATATGCCATAGTCTAAAATGTGAATTTTCTATCATCTTCATCCCCTTTACCTAACGGTTTTAAAGTTCTTCCTTCTCGTTTAGTTATTGGTTTGATATTTCTTAACAAATATTTAGTCGCTAGTCTAATAAATGTCACAATGTGTAAACATTCCCAAACAGCTGAATGCATCGGTTTTTCCTACTCTGTGACATAGTCAGATCTACCATATTTGTAAACTTGCCTACTTGCGTATGTAGACACAACTTTCCATATATTGAAAATATGCCAAAGTCTGTGCAAATATGTAAAACAACCTCATAATACATATTTAAATTAGAATTTTAAAATATAATGTAAGTGTAATGTCAAAAGCGCTCCCCTCCCCCTCCCTTCCCTTCCTCTGGCGGGGTTAAGGTTGGGTGAAGGGAGGGTTGGGGCGCTGTATATGTCATACAGATGTGTGCAATAAATTATTAAATGAAATGTATATGGTATATTATATGTTTACATATGCCTGTAAGCATATAGGTCTATAGTATATGTTTGTATGTAAGTTCATAGGAATATGCATCTTTGTATACATATAAGCATAATAACATGTGTATGGTTCATACATGTGCACATACTTACTATAGCACGTACAAGTAAGTGATGCAAAGAAATATTATTAAAAGAATCTGTTCTTAAAGTGTCAGTTTAAATAGTGTTTAAAATTGGGAGATAATAATATAGCGCTAAAGAAATAGACACGCATAGCTATCAATTTAATGGATTGGGTGGACATTATGGTGCGCACATAGAGCAGCGTGCATGTATGTGTGTATGTATGCATGCTTGTATGTATATGTGTGCTTGTCAATCAAATATGGTATGCGCCAAAGCGTGAGCCAATCAAAATAGACTGCACAACACACCTTAGCTCCACCCACTGGCGCAGCCCCGCATCCGTCACGCATGAGCATCTCCCCCCCCTGGCCCACCTCCGCATCCGTCACACCTGAATAGCTCTATTGTGAAGTAGTAACCCCATATTACTTACTACTTTCACTTGAATTATAAATCGCACTTGCGGTAGCGTATGGCAACCTATTGACTACTGTGGGCCTACTGTGCATCATGTAATAGGCCTGCTCTGTTCATGATTCTTCATTCATTATGTGATTCTTCATCATTATGACATTGCAATTCTCTTATCTACAGTGTTATTGTACACTAGCTGTCAACCCAATCCTTCCGTTGACAATCCTTCTGATTAAATCCTTGTTCTCTTCGTACTTAACGCCTATTTAACGTTCACCTTTTGAACACTAATTCTACGTATAAGTATAACCTGAATTAATCAGCAACACAGTTTAATATCTTTTCAGTTTAATAAGAAACAAACAGACAGAACTCAATTCGATTACAACTCAACTAGTCAGCCACACTACTACAGCGAACACCACTCGAATTTAAACTTCTCTAGTCAGCATCATTCTTCGCGCCCCTTGACACACCTGTCTTCTGTGCGCCTAAGTGAAATCTAATAATATACATATAGCGCGCCGCTGCCGAGATTGGCCGGCCACGCGTGTCACTAAGACTAAACGTTATACATCTATCATATATACATATACACGTGAAACTAAAGTAAGCGCACTAAATATATACGCTAAGATCTCGCACTGCAAGACTGTACACAAAACTCAGTTCACATTACCTCCTTCCTTTTTCTGGAATAGAGCAAATTAAATTTCAAAATTTGCGAAATTACCAAAATACATGAAACATATATATATATATATCTAACTAATTAACAAACAGTCTTACGATTACTTATAACCTTGACAAACAATCAGCAATAACATTCAATCTGCCCTTCTTGTACTTCACCTCAACATCAAAAGTTTGTAAGGCTAACGCCCAACGCACAAGTTTAGCAGACTTAGACATTGACTCAGTCAAATATGTAAGAGGATTGTGATCAGTAAAAATGAAAATTTTCGATCCAATTATAATTTCTTTTAACTTGTTTAAAGCCCAAACAATAGCATAGGCTTCCTTTTCCACAGTAGCCCATCTCTTCTGGGTATCAGTTAATTTCTGACTGATAAATGACACAGGGCGTTCTATTCCCTTGTCGTCCATCTGTGTTAAAACAGCACCGACTGCAAAGTCACTACTATCGCAGTACAAATTGAATGGTTTTCCCACTTCAAAAACATATAACACTACTTTGGATCGCACAGCCTCTTTAAGTAAATCAAATGCTTGCTGATGTTCAACAGTCCAATCAATCTTATCAGAAACACGTTTACTAGTTAAATCAGATAAAGGTTTCGCAATCTGTGCAAAGTCCTTAATAAACTGTCTGTAATAATTAAAAAACCCAAGCAGTTGCTTAACTTGCTTCTTAGTTTCTGGGATCTTCAAATTAGTCAAACTTTCAATTCTGTCTGGATTCATCTTTATCTTACCAGACCCAACCACATGACCGATAAACCTTACCTCACTCTTACCAAATATGCATTTTTTCAAATTCAAAGTAACGTTATGCAATCTCATTTGCATCAAAAATGCATCTAGATGCTGCAAGTGAACTTTCCAACTGTCAGAATGCACAGCAATGTCATCAACATACGGTTCTGCAAAGTCACTTATAGGCTGTAAAACTAAATTTATCGCCTTAACAAAAGTTCGGCCTGAATTTATCATTCCAAAAGGAACACGAGTAAATTCATACAGTCCATTATGTGTTACAAAAGCTGTCTTCCATTGATCAGATTGTTTTACAGGACAAGTCCAATAAGCACTTCGACAGTCCAAAATAGAAATCACATTAGACTTTCCAACTTTGTTTAAAACGTCTCTGACAATCGGCATCGGATATTTACAATCCACTGTGAATGAGTTAATGTATCTGTAGTCACAGGCAAGTCTTAAAGATCCGTCTTTCTTTTTAACAATAACCAACGGGCTTGCCATTCTGCTCGATGATGGTTTGATAATGTTTGTTTTTAACATTTCTTTGATCTGACGGTCCACTTCTGCTCGATAAATCAAAGGAATTCGATACGCTGCAAATTCCTTTTCATGAAATCCTGGTTTTAGTTCAATTTCATGTTCAACCAGTGTACATAATCCGGGTTTTTCTGAAAATCTGTCACAGTATTTGTTCAAGACTTTCAACAACTGTTCTTGCTGAGTTACTGTTAAATGGCTAATTTGTTCAGGATCGAGGTTAAGTGAATTCTTGTCATCTTGAACCTCATTCCTCATTGGTAATTCAACCACTGAACCAAAATCTTCATCTTCTTCAACGATTAGACCACAACTTAATGCTCGAGTAACATATTTTCTGATCTTGTTGGCGTGAATTATTTTTCGACCATTTTCACCCATATCGACTAAATAAGAGTACTTTGATCTTCGATGTATGATCGTACATGGACCATGCCATCGAGAAATAAGTTTGTTCGTTGACGTTGGATACAAAACTATGACTTTCTCACCAGCTTCAAATTCTTTGTGCTTTGCTCTCTTGTTATACTGATTCGTGTATTGTAATTGCTTTTCTCGAGAGTAGGATTCTGCAAACAATAATGCTTTCTCCATATTTTCTTTGAGTTCTTTCAAATACTTTTCTGGTTTAACTCCAACATGAGGTGGTAAGTTTATTTCTCTAGTCCAACTCTCTTTTAATATTGCCAATGGTCCTCTCGGAATTTTCCCATAAACAAGCATATATGGTGATACTCCAGTAGTTGCATTCGGCACTTCTCGTAATGCCCACACTGTGAAAGGAATTATCTTGTGCCATTTCCTCGGGTTGTCTATTATCACATGATGGATCATCTTTTTAAATGTCTGATTCCATCTTTCTACTAATCCACCAGTCTCTTCGGGGGCGCGGGTTCGAATCCCACCGCTGCCACCAATAATGTCAACCCAATCCTTCCGTTGACAATCCTTCTGATTAAATCCTTGTTCTCTTCGTACTTAACGCCTATTTAACGTTCACCTTTTGAACACTAATTCTACGTATAAGTATAACCTGAATTAATCAGCAACACAGTTTAATATCTTTTCAGTTTAATAAGAAACAAACAGACAGAACTCAATTCGATTACAACTCAACTAGTCAGCCACACTACTACAGCGAACACCACTCGAATTTAAACTTCTCTAGTCAGCATCATTCTTCGCGCCCCTTGACACACCTGTCTTCTGTGCGCCTAAGTGAAATCTAATAATATACATATAGCGCGCCGCTGCCGAGATTGGCCGGCCGCGCGTGTCACTAAGACTAAACGTTATACATCTATCATATATACATATACACGTGAAACTAAAGTAAGCGCACTAAATATATACGCTAAGATCTCGCACTGCAAGACTGTACACAAAACTCAGTTCACACTAGCTATGCATGTGTCATGTAACTAGCCTATGGCCTATAATAGCGGCAGGCCAAATTGGCCAATAAATTTTCGTTGTATTCTTGTTTTGTCCTGAACTATGGATTATTAATTAACCCGTTAATGACCATGTCATTTTTAAAAGGACAGTAATATTTACTTACTTATTATTTTAGATCTGTTCAAATTATTTCATAATCTTTGTTTTCTGGCGTTTCACTGATGTTGCTAAACAAATATCAGCGCAAAAATTTACTGAAGTTTTAGATTTTGCTTGTGTTTTTAAGATAAGATAGGATAAGAATATTCTTTATTAAACCAATTGCTATCCGCATTTTGGTGTACAACCGTTTACATCTTTCCGCTAATCTTATACATCTTTCTGCTACCAACAAACATTTATAATCTAAGTATATATATATATATATATATATATATATATATATATATATATATATTAGGGTGGTCCACGACTGCATGGGAAAAAATAAAGTTTCAGTTTCTTAATATTAGAAGGTGCCAATTTAGTCCATTATATAAAGAATAATTCAGGTGAAATTTCATCTAAATTTGAGAATATTTAGGGGTTGCACAAGTGACTGAAAGTTTCACGCACCCTGCCATCCGATGGGCACGCATCTGCAAAATTCTGTATACTTATTTCTTCTTGCACGCGTTTACTGTTAATCTACTTATATGTGATTAGTGCTTACTTTTATTAACTGGGCTTTCCTTTAGTTGCTCAGAGAGAAGGTCGAAGGGGTTATATGGCAGGAGAGGATAGAATCTTAATTCCTAAAATGGATAAGAAACTTGTTAAAGCGAAAGCTGCAGAAGAGCGGCATGAGAGATTAAAGAATGATAATTTTATGGTAGTTCTAACAAGCACAGTAGATCTGGAGTCGAGCAGCTCAGTGAAAAGAACACGTCTGAGGAAAACAGTGACTCAGGTTGTGGTAGTCTATCAAAGAGGATGAATAAAGAACAACTATGTTATAAACAGCTAAGCAAGAGACCCTTTGTGATTAATCGGGTAGCTGTAGCATTGGATCGAACTAAAGTCACTGACAGGAAATCACCACATCTATATTGGCTACTACTGCTCAACCTCTAGGCCATGATGTTCCAGGCTTGCCTCTGAGTCGCAGTTCTATTCGCCAAGCCAGATGATTATATCGAGAAGAGCTCGCCAGTACGATGAAAAATGAATTCTCCAGATTGTGCATTGGGACGGTAAGCTGTTGCCCGACATCACTGGTTGCGAGAAGGTAGATTGGCTGCCTGTTATTGTGTCTAGTATTGGAATAGAACTTCTTGGTGTCCCAAAGATTAACTCAGGCACTGGAGAAGCTCAGGAATGTGCCGTGATCTTGATGATCTTGATGGTCTTGATGACTGGAACCTGAGAACGAAGATTAACCCTCAGGCTACCAAAACCACCCCCCTACGTTTTTCAGCAAAACTTTTTTGTAGCACATGGAATATAATTTTGACATTTTAGGTAGCTGTAGGGGGTCCATTTGCACACATTTTGAGGTAAAGGTCGTGATGATATCCCACGCCATTAAAAAGTTATACCCGATATAGCCTAGGTACCATGTTTTGGAATCAGGAATTTCTCTCGTCTGCTGTTAGCTGTAGTCGACTATAAAGGTATTCATTATTCTTTCTGGAAGAGAAACAACTATGCCATTGTTTAGAGGGAATGTAGGGCCATATTTGCTTGCTTAGTTATTTGTCTTTTGAAAACCGGAAGTGATTATAATAAATAATAATACGCTTTTTCAGTGTGAAAATCACTGATGCAACATCACAACGTAAACCGGTATGGTTGGGTATGGGGAAGGGCTATAAACAGTCGAAGCAGATTGCTAACAAAGTAAAGAAGTGCTGTGAAGTGTTCAAGAAGCCGGTTTGAAGGAAGCATTCGCACAAAACAATGGAAGTAACTTGCAATAACTGCAAGGACCACTTACGTCGGCTGTATTTGACTGCCGGGAAAAAATACATAATTTCTTGTTTCATGCTGATAGGCCTATAGCTGCATGCCTTTAGATTTTGCCTGAAACTAAAACAGACTTTGGAATAGTTTGTATTGTTGAAAATTAGGCCTAATTATATTTATAATATTCTTGGATACATAGTTCATTTTCAAAACCCACATCATTTATATTTTTTATCAAAAAAGTACAAATTGTGTGGGATAACATCAGATATCGTTAAATGGACCGGTGCCTTTGTTAAAACATATATAATTTCGAGATGCATTCATATATATTACAACTAAATATACCATTCTTGTCAGAAATGAATGCTGAATCAAATGCTGTATTACATGATATGATATTTGAAACAAAACACGAAATTCCGGGGGGTGGCAACCACCCCCCTTGGTAGCCGATGTCGCAAAAAAACCTTGGTAGCCTGAGGGTTAAGGGGATGTGCTTTGACACCACAGCGAGCAATACTGCTCATGCATGCACTCTGATAGATAATGGACCTGGTTGGAACTTATCTAGCAGGTAGTCACCATGAGATGGAAATCGTTGCTGAATTCAGTGTCATGAAAATTGCTCCTTCCACTGGTCCAGATATTTTAATATATCGCCGTTTACGTAACCATTGGCGTCGAACACTAGTAGATTTGAGACAGCAGTGGATCTACTAGATCCACTGCTGTCTGAATTCAGAAGGCAAATTATTTAACTGAGTTATGAATCAAAGCTGGAGGCCAATCATCAAAGAGATGACTATAAGGAGCTTCTTGAATTTGTACTAATCATTTTTCTTGGTGGAGCACCAATTCGAGGAATTCACTTTACAGCACCTGGAACTTTTCATCGGGCTCGTTGGATGGCGAGAATAATATATTCATTCAAGATGTGGATGTTTTAATCTCAATTCAAACTGAAGCCAGTCGATGAAACGGGTATCTTCAATTTCCTTCTATTTATCTGTCCAGGCATGGTTTCAAGCTCCCTGTCCTCTCTCGGCTTCTGCAAACGATCTTCGCTTTCCTCAACAATTGGCTGAATACAGAAACCAAGAAATTCGTCAGGCCTCCACTACAGCATTTCATAGACATCTGTGGTACCTGAGTGAGGTCACAGTTGGACTGGCTTTCTTCGATCCAATCATTGAGTTTGCTCAGAAAGAATGGTAGACAATTTGTGTCAGCAGCATGGATCGAAGCACCCACTTCCCAAGCTGACATCTGTTGATGTTAACAAACGGTCACTCAGTTCTTTTATCACCACCAATACAGTACAATTTTTCATATCCTGGCATCAAAGGATTCATTTCTGCAGTTTACAATGAAAAGCTGGAATGATTATGAAGATTATGTTAAATCACACGAAGTCGTGATGACACTCGAAGTAGTCAACGAAGTAGTCAGAGAGAGGTGTATAGAGCTAATCCAGGATTAAAACTCAATCCTAACAAATGAAACAGTATTTGCCTTTAGTTTTTAATGCGGATCGCCCTCAATTTCCTGACCCGAACAGGAAGACATTGCTGGCAGTATGGAAACGACTGCTACTCAATGATGACATATAGAAACATTCCTGACGTTATTTTCGGTTTAAAACTTGCAGTTTGCGAACACAAAATGCTATTTAATCACAGAGTTTAATTGCTGAAACCATGAACACATTGTAACGCTTTTGTAACCGATGTTTGTTTGCCATCAATACATCGTGTGGATTTGAAGTATGCATAACATACTTTGGTTGACTTGTGCAACCCCTAAATATGGTTCAAATTGGTTGAAATTTTCAGCATATTAGTTTTTCAATAGATGGACTCCAATGGTGGGTTCTAACTTTGACCTTTAAACAAAAATGTTTTTTGGACCACACTAATATATATATATATATATATATATATATATATATATATATATATATATATATAACATTCTAATAATATATGTTTTCTTCATCAAGTTATCGGCAGGTTGGATAACGCGATCGTGGGCCCTTGTTCTCATATGATAGACGGAGAGCTTTATCGGTGGAAGCAGGCAGTCTTGTTGTCAAGACCTTAAACCTCAAGACCAAGACCAAGACCAAGACCTTGAACCTCAAGACCAAGACCAAGACCAAGACTTTGAACCTCAAGACCAAGACCAAGAACAAGACCTTGATAATCAAGACCAAGACCAAGACCTTGATAATCAAGACCAAGACCGAGACCCACAAAATCACAATTATATCCAGAAGCGAAGGCCTATTCCTCACTAAAAAAAATCAAGTCGGACTACTCGCTGTTTTAATGAAAACACGAGTCATATATTTTTTCAAGCAAAGCAACTCTAAATGCAGACTGCAGATTATTCTGAATTAGTATTTGCAAAAGTTCTTCATGCGAAATGTTATTCCAGATGCCTGTTGCATTTTATAAAAACCAATTCGTTCAGAATTTTCTGACCAAGATATGACTTGTGGGGCCTCATAAAATTTCTGCCATGTGAAAGAATAGCCTACGTTCTACAGGTGCTGAAATCGCTGACATACACAGCAGTAAATCGTGAGTCACTTTTGAAATTGTTTTCAAATTTCATGGTAAATAACCGGAAGTCAAAAATAATTGCCCAAAACAACAGTTAAGCCTCGTTCACACCGTGTAAATACTAAAACAATAATTGTATTAATAATTATTGCATAAATTTGTAAAATTCTTACTTTCGTTAATGACTGTCATATTGACAAAAGTCTTGGTCTCGGTCTTGAAAACCAAGACCAAGACTTTGAACCTCAAGACCAAGACCTAGACCTTGAACCTCAAGACCAAGACCAAGACCAAGACTTTTGGTCTCAAGACCAAGACCAAGACCAAGACTTTTAAAAACGAACTCGAGTGCACTCGAGACCAAGACCTTGGTCTCGAGGACAACAAGACTGGAAGCAGGTCATGCAAAATGTGACCCTCATCCACCAAGATTGCTGAGAAGAGGGAAGAGTCTGCATGCTCTGAGACATAGCTGCTCAAAAGTAGATGTATCATCATGAAGGTAATGGTAGCGGATGAGGCGACGCATAATAGCCGGAAACCACTCAAAGTTGTGAAATTTTGGGATCGAGATATGCCGCCCATGAAGAAGAAATGATCATTTATTTTTACGATTCAGCTAGGCCTATTATATAAAATAGCTTTCTTTGGAGTTTTGAGTAGCTATTATATGACTGAGTTCCTTCACCGTTTAATTTTCCCAAACAACAGTTTTTTCGTTTTGGAAATTTTTGACGAAAACTTGCCGTAGACCTATAGGCCTACTTTTAAAAGGACGCTGAGCATAATGTGGTGCCGTACTATGAGTTTTGTTTCAATGTGCAAACCATCACTGACAGGCTTACGTTTTAGTCACTCATCTTTATTTATGTCCCAAATTTGGAATCTTATTTTCATTCACTCATTTATTCAATAAATTTATAGAGCGCCCTTTCAAGATGTCTACTCAGAAGCGCTCCCAGCCCAGCCCAGGCGAAAAATAAGAGTTTTCAAACGCTGATAAAAAGTACAAGCATTATCCCTACGCAGGACACGCAGCTTCAAGGAGAGTCCATTCCAGATAGAAGACCCAGCCACCGAGAAGGCCCCACATGCATTGTCGGGGTCATCTTAGTTCAGTGGCACGACAGGAACATTGTTACACTGGCATCAAACTGTCGTTCTGCATCACCACTAGGTCAAGCACGGCGTTTGTCAAACAAGGACAAGAAGGCCATCTCTGTCTCTCATGTGGTCATGCAGTGCCTACAACAGATTCATGAATGGGTGGTGTCGACCGTGCTGACCAAAACATTGCAACCTACCGGATCTCTATCAGCACTAAGAAGTGGTGGTGGCCAGTCTTCTTCTTGGTCAGTGCATCCGTTAACAACGCTTGAATGCTGTATAGACATGGTCATTCCAGTGCAACTGAGAAATTTCATCTCTTGGAATTTACACGGCGCATTGTCAATGCATATCTTCCGAAATACTCAACCCGCTCAGAACAGAAGCAGGGAGCCTGTATACTGCAGAGGAAGCGAGTGCTGCCAGAGGTGAAATATTATGACCACATGGATCATACGTCGAAAGCATTCCAAAGCAGAGGAGGTGTGGACATTGTGGCAAGACAGTCTCAGGTCATTGTAGTAAATGTCTGGTTGCTTTACATCAGTCTTGTTGTCAAGACCTTAAACCTCAAGACCAAGACCAAGACCTTGAACCACAAGACCAAGACCAAGACCAAGACCTTGAACCTCGAGACCAAGACCAAGACTTTGAACCTCGAGACCAAGACCAAGACCAAGACCTTGAACCTCAAGACCAAGACCAAGACCAAGACCCAAAAAATCGAAATCAGGTCAAGACTTCTAAAAATTGCCAAGTCGGAATATTCGCTAGGCCTATTTTAATGAAAACATGAGTCTTTTATTTTATACAAGCAAATTAAATTTAAATGCAAACTGCAGAGAAATCCGAATTTGTATTCAAAAGTTCTTCATGCAAACTCTTATACCAAATGCCTTTGTATTTTATAAAAACCAATTCGCTCAGAAATTTCTTACCAAGACGTGCCTGGTGGGCCTCATAAAAATTCCGCCATGTGAAAAAAATACGTTCTACAGGTGCTGAAGTCGCTGACACACACAGAGTAGCTTTTCAAGCACTGGATGTAAATGTACAGATAGTGAGTCCTGTTGAAATCTTCCCATGGTTTATCATACCCATGGGCGCCCGCAGCATAGGTCAAGGGGGGTCGCGTGACCCCCCCTGGAAATCATGATGTGACTGCCAAGAGAATCATGGATACTGAAAACCTTACTCTCTGAGTTTGAAAGCAACAGCAGTAGGATGTTGACGAGAAACCCCAGAGTTGATGCACTAAGACTTATAGAATTAATAGAAATAACACAGTAGGCCTAATGGAAGCTACCTAGAGCCGGCCAATGCCAGCCCTGACCCTAAGGTCAGCTAGCTAAAGCGACTGCCCAGAGAATCATGGATACTGGTAACCGTGTACTCTCTCGGTCTGAAAGATTAAACAGGTGTTGGCTGCAGAAGGATAGCCTGGATTTCTCTCTGCATGGTTCAAAGGCGGAGGATGGTGACACGCGCAATATATCGTCCTACAAGACTGGAGAGAGAGAGAGAGAGAGAGAGAGAGAGAGAGAGAGAGAGAGAGAGAGAGAGAGAGAGAGAGAGAGAGAGAGAGAGAGAGAGACAGAGAGACAGAGAGACAGAGAGACAGAGAGACAGAGAGACAGAGAGACAGAGAGACAGAGAAAGAGAGAGAGAGAGAGAGAGAGAGAGAGAGAGAGAGAGAGAGAGAGAGAGAGAGAGAGAGAGAGAGAGAGAGAGACAGAGAGAGACAGAGAGAGACAGAGAGACAGAGAGACAGAGAGACAGAGAGAGAGAGTGGTTGGACTTGGATATAGAGATAAGACACAGGACAACTAATTATTAAGACAACTGTAATATATATATATATATATATATATATATATATATATATATATATATATATATTCATGGGCTTTCAGATTGGGAGGAGAAAGAGAGACTAGATCAGTACATTTCGAGATCCCATCATTGTAGGCCCTATTCGATAATACAGAGGAATTTTACTTTCTTCCACACACGAAAAATCCGTTTTGTTCTCAGTTTTTACTTATAATCGCAATTGTAATCTGGCGATTAGGCCATACTTCAATGCCCACAAAAGCTATAGGTCGCGGGAACCAGATTATTCACAGGCGCTCAGTCAAACAAAATCTATAGGCAGGGGGTCAAAGTGCAAGGGGTCAGGCAGGCCTGGCAGGCAGTCAGACCTTCAGACGGGAATACGGTGGATTGAGTTTAGAATTGAAGCGGTGAGGGAGGCAAGTGGAAGAGGAGGAAGCGGGTTAAGACCTGTGAAAGAGCAGTTGAAATTAAGCCATATGGAGAGATGACAAGAGGTAAGATTTTGGTGAGTTCGTTGGTAAGATCTGATATTTGTCATAATTCTGGTGAGAGTTTATTCAAGAGAAGCAAAATAGCTATGACTATAAAGCGATTTGCAAATTTTAGCGATGAGGTGATGGAAGGGCGAAGTGTTAGGGCGGATGAGGAGCGGGTTGAGCGGCGTAGATGGACTGTGAATAACTCACCAAGATAGGAGGCTCCATGCGTGGGAGGATTGGAGTGTCTTGTAGGTGGGTGGGTGTACAGTGTGCTTTTTATAGGCTACATTCAGATGCGCCTGCCGAGGACGCCGCAGCAAGTGGAAGTGAAAGGCGTGCAAGGGGGCTTACACTTTTCCAGTGGTTGTAGAAAATGACAAAAATGACAAAAAATATAGGTAGGCCTATAGATTACATCAGATAATGGATAATTTTATCCAGTTTAGGTCTGTATGCGGCTTACTTGGCTGAGGTTAGCTCACACAACTTTTAAACACTTCCCGGGCCTCTGAGTATAATTAGGGCCTACACTCTTCCAAAGTCCAAGCTTCAGAAATGAGGTTCTATTAGGCCAATTGGCAAAAATTTATTTTCACTGAAATGTAAGCTACGCTGGATTTATTTCTTCTGTATTGCTAAAATTATTTTCTTTTGGGTATGTACTGCAGAGTGCAGGCCACTGTGAAAGGTTTAAATTAGGCCTACGTGAGGGGCACACAGAGTGCCATGTCTTTGAATGCTGAAAGATAAATACAGTGTATTATCGCATTCGGTGATTGATTTGAATAAATCAATGACATAGGCCATTTATTACATATTTATATATAACTCTCCCGGCCATGGGCGGCGATACCGGGGAGTCGAGGGGGACAAGACCCCACCTTTAACAGTGAGCGGGGACACACCATACATCCCCTCTCCCAAATTTAGAAGAAACACCGAAAAAGTCATCAAATTAAAAAAACTTTGAGCTCTTTTTGAGCAGATCAGTTCAAAACTCTTTTCCCCCAGATCATTTCAAAAGTGTCCCCCCCCCACCTGTCAAACAAGATTGCCGCCAGTGCTCCCGGCCGTGACTGACCTCCCCTGCAAAAAATCCTGCGGGCGCCCATGATCATACCGTCTGATACAGAATAACTGTTGCTGCTGCCAATGGGTTTTCCTGACCAACATGACTTGTATCCATCCATAGATATTGATCGTAGGCTATGATGCAAGCAGGCTTGGTACACAATTCCTGAGTTCTGTTAAATGACTGTTCATATTAACAGCCGGTCTTGGTCTTGGTCTTGCGAGACCAAGACCAAGACTTTGAACCTCAAGATCAAGACCAAGACCAAGACTTTTAAAAACGAACTCGAGTGCACTCGAGACCAAGACCTTGGTCTCGAGGACAACAAGACTGCTTTACATGTCGACTGCTTTGCTGCCTTCCACCGTCATTGAACTGAAATATCACCATCACACCTTGTTGAAAGCTGAAACATTGAATTTTGCCAGTATTCACTGCTGTCAAATCGTGAAAATTCGTATGCTTTATGATTTTGTCGTATAACGTGTGTTCCCCAGAATGCTGTTCGCAACTGGGTTATAAAGAACATGCTTGCTGACTTATTTTTTTTACATCAAACGACATTGGCACTATGATACTAAGTCACTGCTATCAGTAGGCCTATTATTTTTGTTTTGACATTGACAGCTGTTTCTATTACTATGATATATATATATAGGCTAACAACGCAGTTGATTCTTAGTAGCGTTTTGACTAGTATGTGCTCAGCGTCCTTTTAAAAGGACACCTAAATATCTCTGCAACCAATAAAGATATGTTTTCAAATTTTTGGCCCTAGTGTACTTTTATTACAAGGACTCAATGTGCAAAAGAACATCAAAATCTGGCCACTGAAGAAAAAGTGGTCATTAGCGGGTTAATGATAACGTATAGGCCTAATACTTTTTTTATACCTAACTGCAGTTTTAAAAAGCTATCTCATTATGTTCACTTTTTAACGGGAAGTACCCCAAGCTTAAGGGGCGCTCCACCGATAGTGTAGTGGTCAACGTGCTGGAATGTCAAACAAGAGGTCGAGGGTTCAAATTCCCGCTATATAGCCTAGGGCAGAAAATGGTTCGAGAATTGGTTCAAGGTCAAGACATAAACACGCATCTCGAACTGATTTTTGACTACGATTCCACTCGAAGGGACCACTCATCGAAGCATTATGCAGGTGGTTAGCTTTTGTTTAACGACGCTGTGTCATGACGAAGGCTGGTCCATTAGGATAGGCCCTAGTTGGAAAAAGGATTATAATTATTATTACTAAAATCAAATGTACTCAAATGAAAACGATGACCCCGAATATTTATTTATGGCACAAAATAAAAACCGAGAATGTATCGTTTGTAAATGTTATATTTAGATGCATCTTATTTGTCTCATTTTAATTAATGCTTGGGTTTAAATATTTCTCATGTTTTCCCACATAAACCCGTGTCGTTAATTATGGGGGGGGGGTGGGTCCATAGAGTAGTTGTAACATTATTGGCGTGAAGAGCAAGAGGTAGCGGGATCGCTTCCCGCCACCTCCTCAATTTTAGGTCCACTCAGCCTTTCATTCGCGAGATGGCGCGTTGTTAAAATGAGATGTAGGCCTATAACTTGATGGGCGCCTTGCATGGCTGCCGTGTACAGTTAAATTCGACTCCTGTAATATATCATACTGATTTGTAATCATACTGCGTTATTGTCAGTTTGAAGATATTAAACGAAGATTATTATTATTATTACTAAAATCAAATGTACTCAAATGAAAACGATGACCCCGAATATTTATTTATGGCACAAAATAAAAACCGAGAATGTATCGTTTGTAAATGTTATATTTAGATGCATCTTATTTGTCTCATTTTAATTAATGCTGGGTTTAAATATTTCTCACGGCGGTAGATGGCATATGGTTTCTGCTGATCGATTGTATAATAATATAGAATCTTCGGTGTCATCTCCATTTCCCGTCGGGTATCGGTTGTTTAGTTTATGAAATTGAAGAGAGGCATATTTTGGAAAACAGAATCGGTTTAATCCACGTAAATTGGTGAGAAATTTGCTTTTTATTTAATTGCCAGTTTCTTAATTTGTAGGGCCTACATTGCAGAGTATGTAAAGTAAAGTGCATAGAGTAATTATGAACAAAAATTAGCACCCGATCGGCTGATGTTTTGACCACGTGCAATGTGGTCGCAGTCGTTAGGAAACGGGTTTGGGTCAGGTTTAACTAACTTTTGAAGTTACATTTATTACTTTAAGTTTCGTACGTATATTTCGTAGGACAGTTCTGTTTTACAATAATAATAATAATAATAATAATAATAATAATAATAATAATAATAATAATAATAATAATAATAATAATAATAATAATATAATAATAATAATAATCTTCGTTTAATATCTTCAAACTGACAACAACGCAGTATGATTACAAATCAGTATGAACGGATGATCAAAAGTTATTACAGGAGTCGAATTTAACTGTACACCGCAGCCATGCAAGGCGCCCATCACGTCCTACATCTCATTTTAGCAACGCGCCATCTCGCGAATGAAAGGTTGAGTGGACCTAAATTTGGGGGAGGTAGCGGGAAGCGAACCCGCTACCTCTTGCTCTTCACGCCAGTGATGTTACCACTACTCTATGGGTAATCCTGGTGCCTTGTTTTATTTGAAACAGTTTTCTCTTTCTCAAGATAAGTCTGGTGTCCTCTATGCAGGCGTTTCATATGAGCTACAAGTACCATATTTTTTATTTGTGTTTACTGACAAGCTCACTGACAAACCGCAGTAAGTTACAATGAAACATGACGGTACAATTATCAAGATCGTAATTAACACACGTCTTGGCAGCCTGTTAGGCACCCGCTCATTTTACTGC
Organism: Allolobophora icterica; assembly: GCA_963556255.1. Lineage (NCBI taxonomy): Eukaryota > Metazoa > Annelida > Clitellata > Crassiclitellata > Lumbricidae > Allolobophora > Allolobophora icterica. Next base: position 9,333,412 of record OY744604.1, on the reverse strand, counting down.
TGCCCCTAGGGAGTGGAATTCTGAGTCGACCTACGGGCATCGAACCGCGACTTTTCAAGATCTAATGCTCTTAGGCTATGCCAGCGTGTTAACATTCATATATCCCGCTCCCAAGATTTATAATTTATTGCTTTTATTTATCCAGCAAGTACTGTCCCACAAATTCCATAATTTTCCCCGTTTAGTACTTGGCATGTTACCATGTAGATCTGCCTGAAGCAAAATGAAAACCCAAACCGGGCTATCTCGTTTCCTTCTGTTCAACATTGTTGATAAAATCATAATTTTACAATTTAATGATCAAACCCAAAATAAAATGGCATTTGAAACTGAGGTCGTTGGTACGCAATTAAGTGGTTACAATTATTAAACAACGAAGACCAAGGATAGTAGATTAGGGCCTGCACGAAAATGATATGCACAGCTTCCTCATCTCAACCGGTGTTCCAATGGATTATGTCTTTGGATCGCATGCAATTTTACTCGCCTTAGTATCAACTTAAGCGCCACAAGAAGTAAAATGATTTTAGTTCTGAAAATAATTCCTAATTTCGTTCATAATTTTAGTTTAGCAAATAATTCCTAATTCAATTCCTAATTTCGTTTTTGCTGCTGAAATAATTCCTACTTTTACTTCTAGTTTTCGTTAACGAAATCTGTTATTTTTTACTTCTAATTTTAGTTTTCGTTAACGAAAATATCACTTGTACTAAATGCAGCTATACGAATACGACACGCAAAGTATGCTCCCGAGGCCGACCACCCCTACTCAATCCAGCACAATCGATTTTCAAACTGCCTACTATTTACAAATGGGATGGTCTGTCAACATGCATAAATAAGTAATGTAAAGTCGGGTAATTAAGCAATCTTACATTTTACCATACTTGTACATATGTATAAGTTGATTTTTGGTGCTTGTTATATCTATAGATCTAACGTCTATTGTAATTGTAATTAGTAACTTCTATTGCGCCGATGTCTAATGCACAAGGCATCAACTGATGGCTCACCAAAACCAAGCCGTAATGAGGTCAAAATCCAGAAGATCAGTCCGTAAGACAGAGAGGCAGCCTATGGTGGATAAGCAATTTGAAGGAGGTGTTTTAAGTTGAGAACGAAATGACAAAAGCGACTGAGCAGAGCGGACAGACACAGGGAGAGAGTTCCAAAAAGTAGGTCCAGCAACAGAAAAAGCTCGTTCACCAAGAACAGTTCTGGATTTAGGTATGACCAGACAAAGATAATCAGATGACCTTGTTGAATAATGATAAGTCTGAGGAGTAAGAACTGATTTTAAGTATTGTGGCTAGCCAGAATTCAAAGTTTTATAAACGATGAGCCCATATTTGAAACTTATTCTTTGCTGAACAGGAAGCCAATGCAAGGATTTAAGAACAGGGGTAATATGATGATATTTTTATGTATTAGTTATGGCTCTAGCCAAAGAGTCCTGCAAAATATATGATGACTTACAAATATTGTTGACATGGGTGGTGAGAGACATGGTAGAATTGAAAACAACGCCTAAATTACGAGCAGCATCAGCGCATTCAGCGGGCACAACAATTGAGTCACCAAGTTTCAATGACAAGCTGGTCATATTTATTAAGCTGCTGTGGAGTGCCTAGTAGCAGAAAGTCAGTCTTTGATGGGTTAAGGAGGAGCTTATTGGCTGCCATCCAAGACTGTACCTCTATCTGTCTATCTCGACAGATACTGCTGGTTGTGATTTATTTACTGACTTCATGAATGCTCATAACTCTCAGTTTATTTCCTACAAGGAGGGATTTTGACAGAGAATGAAGGAATTAAATAGGGTAATTTATCATTTTAGCGTTTTAACAATACTTCTAGTTTGAGTTTTATTATGAAATATTTTCATTGATCATCCAACAAAAAGAATAAGGGACGCCAAAAACGATTTATTACCTTAAATAGTATATGAATGACGTTGTAATTGTTTTATTAAACAACAACAATAATAATAATTAACAACAATATGATTTCTGTGGTGATGTAGCACAGCCGAGGTGAAGAAAAAGGCACTGTACAAAAATGTGAAAATATTTCTGTTGTATGTTAGCATATTTCTAAATAGTAGAAAATACTTGTTTATAAATAACAAGAATTTTTATTTAAGTTTTTTGCATATGTTTTATATATCTTAATTATAATAAATTATTAGTTTATGCAGAAAATAAATTATGTGGAATTATGATTACAGCATTGCTTAAACATGTCAGTGAAATGAAACATTCGGTCATGCTGAGAACAAGAGTGATAAGGCTAATCCATATTTAACTGAGAGAATGCAGCTGCAGTGTTTTAAACGGAGCTGTGGTGGTTTTACGCTCCATATTAGCTAGCATTGGACACCAGAACTGTTGCATAATTCTGTCAGCATCCAAATGATGCCCATCACTTCCAATTTTTCTAGATCAACTTTAAATTCTGGGCAGTCTCAATAGAAACTTTAAAAAGTAGAGGAGATAAATGTTGCAGAATGAAATTCAGCAAATGCTAAATTTACAGAGCTATTCAAACTGTCTTCCCTATAAAAATTGTGCACAGGCAGTTTAGATTTTCAACCAATTCAATTTCCAAGCAGGTAGTTAATAAACATAAGTCCAATTTTACATGTTCTCAGAAGAAGAAGAAGAAGAGGTAGCCATGGGTAATGGTATGCAGTTGTAATAGCTTCACTTTCTTAGCCTCAACAGAAGTAAGCAGGTGACTAATCCTCTTCATAGACATCTGATCTTCCCACCAGCATCGTACAGCTGCTGGTGTCATTTTACTTATAATCCTATATGCATAATGAGACACTTTACAATATTCTGCCTATTTGCTGTCACCTGCTCTAATCTATAGTGCCCAAGATGTCATTATGAACAGCAAGAAGAGCGGATTATGTTGAATAAGACTCATGGTTTGCAGATTGAAATTGGGATTAGTGAATTTAGAGGATATGTTTGCATATGATTCATAACTATGTTTATTAGAATTTTTAGATATGAGGTTCATTGTTGAAATGGATCTGTAATTAGACAGAATATAGGGTGAACTGAACATATTTGTTACATATTTCTATTCCAGATGACATGCATACCTGAAAATCTTCAAAACAATCTCTGCATTATTTAAAATCACATATTTGACATAATGTGAAATAAAATAAAATAGGTCACCATTACAAATGATGTTTGAAGAAGTTTGTTTTCCATCTGTTTTATAAACAGGTACACGTTTTTCTTTAGTGTTCTGCCATTATTCAGTTTTTCATTCATTTTGATAATTAATATAGCGCCTTTTCAAGAAACCTACCCAGGAGCAGATCCAGGAATGAAACGATGCCATTATTTTCTATTTTGTACATTTTCCTTATTTTCTTTATATCCATGTATGTTTCGTTTCTCCATCATCCAGTCCAACATCATATTTCTGGGTCTTCCTGGTGGTTTCTTCCATTCAGATCTTCCTTCAATCACTGTCCTCAGGAGCGAATTTCCACTTAGTGTGTGGCCAGTCCATTCATTTTACTCCTCTTTGTTGTGTTGATGGTTACCCTTTCGTGTTGCACCAGTTGAAACACCTCGTTTGTTTTATAGTTCTCCATAGCAAAACTGATTGCATTTTCAAGCATGTCCATAGTATTACTGCAAAATTATCTCATCCACCATACAGGATTCGCCATACCTCAACTTCTTGCAGGTCTTTAAGCTCCTTCTGACCTAAAAAATCTGACAGCGATAATTCTGTCAGCACGTCTTTTGATGGCGAATCTCTGCAAATGTCAGTCCTTTCCACCACCAGCGTGAGTCGACTCTGGTGCTCATCCCTTTCTGAGTATGTAACTCTTACTTCATCACTTGTGAAGTCTCAATCATCCTTTCATCTGACCTTTGTCAATCTGCATTGTTGCTCTTCTTATTTTACTGGTTGCTTATGCTAACTTCCCAGCTCTGCATTGTTTGAATATTCCAAGTTCCTATCCTCCAATGATGTTGTTTTTGTGCAGGGATTTCACTGGTTGACGACGTAAGAGCCAACAGGCGGACGGACCTCTCTTATGGAAAGCTACACTCCACAGGTAATCTGAGGAGATAAAGAGGAATATGGTTCCCCTCTTCTTCCTTCCCTGTTTTTTTTGGAGACACAATTGCCAAGCGTTGATGTTCTCCATCGTCAGTTCCAATGACTCTTTGGAGTGGGGAAATGGGGCATAAAGCGTCTCTTAAAGCCTCTGATGTTCAACAGCCCACCATGCTACCTATACTTGGTCATCCTGTACTAGCAGAGTGCAGGGTGGACAACCGAATCCTTGCCGAGATATGCAATTACCCAGTGGCAAATTTCCAGAAGTACGGATGATGGAGCTAGACATAAGCTAGTGTATTTTTGTTAAAGAAACATAAACCAAATATTTAAGGCTTTTGCCTCTGTATTCTGTAATGCTTTGTTTATATTTCAGTTGTCAGCTTTAAGCCAGTGTGTTTTGAGACAGAGCTGTAACATTAAAGGTTTAAGCAAGAAAAGTTCTTAGCAGAAAGTTAGTTTGAGAAAAGTTCTTAGCAGAAAGTTAGTTTGAGAAAAGTTCTTAGCAGAAAGTTAGTTTGAGAAAAGTTCTTAGCAGAAAGTTAGTTTAAGAATCATGAAGGTGTTCCTTGCCAGTATTACCAACTAGTCACTCAACTACAAATGGAAATAGTAATGTGCAGCAATTAAATTAATGTTTTTTATGTTAAACATGTTAAATATTGAGATGTTACTGTTCTTTTTAGCTGGTGTATGAAAAAGACGAGCAACGTTCTGTTGGAGCTTCTAAATTTTAAAGACAAGTCCTACGCCTCATTAATCTTCAAGAAGAGTACAGTGGATTTATTTGACAGCTTTGGCTATGGTCAACAATTTCAGTTAACATCATACTGAACAATAGCATAAAGGTGTGCTATTATAAAAAGGTTGGATAGCTTCAGTATTTCGTCATAAAGTTTTTTTCTGAGTGACTAATTTCTTACTTTTACTCGAAAAAGTTACTACTCACAGATGAAACATGAACCTCTCTTATAAGCATTTGAAATAACATAACATAACATAACAAGGGTTTTAAGTGGTTCAGAAGACGTGTAGTCTGTGTTAGAACCACTTCAAATTTACCTCGAACGCTTAATAGCCCAATTTTCCTAGCTTCTTCTTAAAAGCTGTTATAGTGTCCACTGAGACAGTACTATCGTCCAAACCATTCCGCAGGTCTACAACTCTTGCACTAAAGAATTTCTGCCCTAATGTTCCCTTCGGCCTCTTAAATAATTTATACCTGTGTCCCCGAGTTGCCTTGTTCGGTGCTAATTCAAAGAACCTCTCCCACTGCAGTGCTTCCTTTCCAGTGATAATCTTATAAGCTTCAATCAGATCTCCTCTGCTCCTTTTCTCCAATGTTGTTAGTCCACACCTTTTCAACCTTTCTTCATAGCTCAGATCCTTGTAGCCCCAAATCATTTTCGTAGCTCTTCTTTGTACTTTCTCCAGTTTTTCCATGTCCTGTTTCAGGTATGGATTCCATACCTGGATGAAATGCGAACGTAAATTAAAGTCATCAGTAATGTGAGAAACTGGACACTGCTGGTGTTGGAAAGTCTATGACAGCAACAATTGCAGAGACTTTTATTATTTATTTATTCCGAACATTTTTAATGTGCACAAAGTCACACAGAAAAGCGAATCTGATGCACCATTAGTCAGTCACCAGATGAAGAGCAATTAGATACCAGACGTTTGAAAGCCAGTGAGAAGTAGTAAGTTTTGACTTTTGAGGCTTTTCTTGAAAGAAGCAGAAGAGGTCAAACATTGGATAAACATTGGAAGTCGATTACAATCCTTGAGAGCTGCAACACTTCAGGCAATTTCTCTGAATTCAATACCAAAACTAATGCTTATCAAGAGCAATACAAATTCAAACTCTGTCTAGAATCTGGCGATTGGAGAAGCACATTTGGAAACCACGCAGATGTCAATTATTTCAGAAACCGTACACTCTAGGTGATCATCCAAGAGCTCATACAAAACCCTACTATAGAAAAACAATGAAATTATCAATTAAATGATCCAGTGAGAAGGAGTGAGTTTTGAAGCTTTTCTTGAATGAAGTTGAGGGGGTCAAAGAAAACTGATGGCGAATAGGAGAACCCATACAGGAGAAAAACAAAGCATGCACCAGATATGTCGGAAATCATTTAATAATGGTAGTACTCTGGAAAAGCACACAAGTATCCATACAGATGAGAAACCATACAAATGTCAGTTTTGTGAGAAATCATTTACTAAAGTATCTGGCCTGGTGGTGCATACGAGAACCCATACTGGAGAAAAACCATACAGGTGCCAGGTTTGTCAGAAAACATTTCCTCGCGGTGGTGAGCTGAAAGTGCATATGAGAACGCATACTGGTGAAAAACCATACCAATGTCAGTTATGTCAGAAATCATTTGCTCAAGTTGGTCATGTGAAAGTGCATAATATGAGAATGCATACTGGTGAAAAACCATACAGGTGCCAGCTATGTCAGAAATCATTTGTTCAAGATCGTGAACTGAAAGTGCATTTGAGAACGCATACTGGTGAAAAACCATACAGGTGTCAGGTATGTCAGAAATCATTTGCTAGAGACATCAATCTAGAAACTCACATGAGAACCCATACTGGCGAAAAACCATACCAATGTCAGTTATGTCAGAAATCATTTGCTCAAGGTGGTGATATGAAAAGACATATGAGAATCCATACTGGTGAAAAACCATACCAATGTCTGTTATGTCAGAAATTATTTGCTGGAGGTAGCAGTCTAAGAATGCACATGAGATCCCATACTGGTGAAAAACCATACAGCTGCCAGCTATGTCAGAAACAATTTCGTCAAGGTAGTTATCTTACAAAGCATATGAAAACCCATACTGGTGAAAAACCATACCAATGTCTGTTATGTCAGAAATCGTTTGCTAGAGATAGCCATCTAAAACTGCACATGAGAACCCATACTGGTGAGAAACCATACAGGTGCCAACAATGTCAGAAATCATTTAATGATGGTGGTAATCTGAAAAAGCACATGAGAACCCATACTGGTGAAAAACCACACATGTGCCATTTATGTCAGAAAACATTTGCTGTATGTGGTAATCTGAAAAAACACATGACTGTCCATACTGGCGAGAAACCTTACAAATGTCAGTTATGTGAGAAATCATTTGCTAGAGATAGTTATCTGATAGCGCACATGAAAATCCATAATGGCGAGAAACGATTCAGGTGCCAGTTTTGTCAGAAATCATTCACTGAAGGTGGTAATCTGAAAAAGCACATAAAAACCCATTCTGGTGAAAAACCATACAGGTGCCATTTATGTCAGAAAAAATTTGCTGAAGGTAGTCACCTAAAAACGCACATGAGAGTACATACTGGTGAGAAACCATACTTGTGCCAGTTATGTCATAAATCATTTACAGTGCCCAGTGCTCTGAAGAGTCATATAAGAACACATACAGGAGAAAAACCATACTTGTGCCAATTATGTCATAAATCATTTACAGTGCCCAGTGCTCTGAAGAGTCATATAAGAACACATACTGGTGAAAAACCATACTTGTGCCAGTTATGTCATAAATCATTTACAGTAGCCAGTGCTCTAAAGACTCACATGAGAACCCATAGTGGTGAAAAACCATACAGGTGCCAGTTATGTGAGAAATCATTTAATAATGGTGGTCATCTGAAAACGCATATGAGAACCCATACTGGTGAAAGACCATACTTGTGCCAGTTATGTCAGAAATCATTTAATGATCGTGGTCATCTGAAAACGCATATGAGAACCCATACTGGTGAAAAACCTTACAGGTGCCAGTTATGTCAGAAATCATTTTATGATGGTGGTCATCTGAAAACGCATATGAGAACCCATACTGGTGAAAAACCTTACATGTGCCAGTTATGTCAGAAATCATTTGCCAGAGATAGTCATCTCAATATGCACTTGAGAACCCATACTGGTGAAAAACCATACAGATGCCAGTTATGTCAGAAAGCATTTGCAGTTAGCACTTCTCTAAAGTATCATATGAGAACTCATACAGGAGAAAAACCATACATATGTGAGGTTTGTAATAAAGGATTCACTCAATTTGGAAATCGAAATATTCACGTGAGAACTCATGTAGGAGAAAAATCATACATCTGCAAGGTTTGTAATAAAGGATTCACAAAAATTGGACATCTAATGAAACACAAAGGAACTCATGCAACTGAGGAGCAACACATGCACAATAAACTGTATACCGAGATCAGTTCTTCAGCAAAGCAGTTTAAACTCCATGCAGCAACACAGGCACAGTATCTTGAAATGGGAAGTGAAGTAATTGCTAACCTGTCTGATCATTTCGTCACATTTAGTGGTACAGGCGTTATTGATAAACCAAAGGAACGTTTCTCAAAGAAAATGTGTCAAAATTTTAGTGGAACTTCAGATCCTTTACCGAAAATTAGAGATCGAGAATGTCTGTATATTAGCGAATTCAAATCTCCAGTGGATGTAAAAGCGTCTATGTCAAAATGTTTTGGATGTGGTATATGTAACGAATTCTTTGAGATAGAGAAAGACTTTCAAGATCATTGTTCTAGCCATCGATTTTCTCTACCTGACGACTTAGTTGCTGACCTGTGCTGAATCATGATGCCAGATATTTACTGTTGAAAACAATTGTAATTTGAGATAATGAGGAGATGTTATAGAAGTGCTGGGATGCATATATAGGTGAATAGTTACTTTGTTCCACTTTCATTTAAGAATACTTGGACAGTAGGCATTGTGATGTAGAAAATCCAGAGGTTCCTCCTCATATATACACAACATATCTAAGGTGTTGCCTTCTTTTCACATGACTGTAAGGCTATAGAATTGCTGCAGGTCATAAAAGTTATATTTATGCTATAGTTACTAAAGACGCAGTACAGTTTTTTCGTTCTTAGTTCCACTACTTGACAAATTTGTTGTTGAGTGTTTAACTGCACAAATACTTCTGCTGGACTAAATATTTAACAGTGGTTAGCTGTACATCACTTTGTGAGACTATTTTAGAGTATTGATTAGGGTTATAACTTTTTTACAACCTCATGTTCCTGTAGCTTAGTTGGATGAACTTTTGCCTAAAAACAAAGGAATGAACTGTCATTTTCAAATCTTTTGAAAAAAGGTCACCCCGAAATCAAAAAATCAATTCGTGTATAATTATGTCACTGTGTAATGTATTATGTAATATGCATGCATAGTGCATATTAACATGTATTATAATACAGGAAAGAATGAGCTAGAAAATTTTATAATATTTGTACAATATTTTGTAGGTGGGTCATTCCACGTCAAATCAACCAGGGGTGTACATCACACCCCTTTGGATCTTTCTGAAATTTTTGTACATAAACTACATGTAAAATTAGGAATAACAGTGAAAATTTCAGCAGAATATCTCAACATTTGACCAAGATATTAATTTTTTAAGTTAATAACCAAAAAACGAATCGCGAGAAACAGCATGATCCGCCAACTTTGGACAGTCATATCTCGGCCAGAAAATAAGCTAGAGGGCTGAATATTTTTTTGAGTAATCAGTTTTTTGTGCTGTTTCCAAATATGCAAGAATCTGGGTGGTGTTACCTTTGGGTTTTAATCTATAAATTTGTAAATATTGCACAAAGGCCAATTTTCCCCCAAGTTCCAGACATCATATCAGCAGGCCGGAATGATGTATAGTAATACTTATACTGGTTTTATACTGAGGTACATGGGTGCTCATCAGACATATAGTTAGTACCTGATTAGTTTCATTATGTCTGTACTTTCCAAGGACATTTGCCTTGCCATGATCGTGAAAGTGGGGTTTACGACTTGCCCAAAAAGTGAAAGCGAGTGTCTAATGAAGTTCATGAAAATTTGCACATACATTGAGGACACCTAGAGCTGTCACTGGTGAAAAATTCAGGATGGTGTTCTGCTCCTTTCCTTGTAAATAATTTTTTTAAGTTGACCAATTTTACAGTGTCGCGAGTTAATGTTGAGAGCATATGTGACTTGGTTCACAGCTGATTTGCTGGCTTGTATGTTTCTTTTACAATCATCTATGTGCCTTCTAATATCAACTGAACATTTAAGCCATGCACAGGCAACTGATCCACAGGAAATGTATTGTTTATAATTACAAGAAGGTTGTTTTATGTAATTGATTTGTGCTATGTTTGGGCTATTTTGTGTGGGGCTGTGATTTGTTAAATATTTGTGTTTGTCATCCAGTAGAAAGTATGGCAGAAGTGTGTTTTTTATGACTCTGCAAATTGGTATAAATTACTTTAATATAAAGGCCTTTCATTTTGTTTTACTGAGCTCAAAAGGTAAGATTTCATATCTGCTGAAAATAAACAGCAGGGACACAGCGGGCATTAAGATGTGATTTACCATTTGCTTAATTTCATGATACTTAATTTCTTCATGATCATTTTCTTTGAAGTTAAGCAACTCATGGGGATCAAAGATTCCTGTTTAAGAGCTCATTCTTTTCAGAATTTAACATATTTTACATGTGTCCAAAGTCTGGTAACAGGGCACAATTTTAATTAAAAATTGGATTACTCTTAGTTTGGCAATTTCAACGTAGATTTTAACATCTTAATACCACTTTTACACAGAAATATTTAAAACAATTCATCTTGCATTCATTGGCAAGCCAACTTCCAGCATGTACATTTGGTGAATTATGACAAGAAGAGCGTCTCCAATCACTATACACAAAAGCACCTGTATGCTTCTGCAGACTATTAGAATTTTCTGATGAAGACATTGATTGCTGGTAATGACTAGTAAGACAAAGTTCGATATTGAAATTGCTTCAGCAACCATTTGTCACTACCACTGTCAAGTTTTTCTTCACCGATATGAATTTCTGCATAGGTGCAAAGACTTGCAAAAAGTTAAAAAGTCACTCAGAGTGCACTGTTCAAAATGCAAAAGATCTTCAGCAAATGACCAGCAAGCTTGTCAATCCTGGAGACCAGCTGTGCATCAGTTGCCGAAAAAAAAATGGTTTTTGAAAAAGAAGAAAGTGAGACATCACCTCAACAACAAAAATTGTGTGCTGCCAGTTCATCAGTAGTGCTTAAAGGCAGCAGTGATTCTACCTATTTATTCTGATGTGGAATTAGGACAGCTAAATGAAAGCATAACAGACATTGGCTGCACTCTATAGTCAAACTTCAGTGTTCATGCACGAGAACGAACAGCGCATGCCAAAAGAAAGATTGATAAGGCAAAAGTAGCAATACAAAAGAAACTTTCAAAAGTTGTGCATGTTCAACTTAAAAGGATGGCAGAAAGAAGCGGAATGTGAGGGATGTGGTGACTTACCTAAGTTACCTACATTAACTGCAGAGCTAAAATCGAATGTGAGTTGGCAACCAGACAGCAAATATTAAATTACTAATGCTAGCACCAGCAAACTGGTTGCAGGAGAAAGTATCAGAAGAATTTGGAGACAGTAACTACATGGTGAAGTAAGCAGCTGTGCATGTTTGCTGCATATTGTTTATTGACCATTATTAAAGCTTTGTGCTTCAATAATGGTCAATAAACAACAATGTGTATGTGTAAACTGTAACTGGGTTTTATATGCTTTTGCATGTATGAATAGCAGGATTACACTGCAAACTGAGAAAACTTGATTGTCAGCATAGTAATGATAAAATCAGTTATACTAGTAATCAAGTGCTTCAAAGTAGATGGTTATAAAAAAGTTACCTTAATGCACTACAAGGCCTATTAACAGCAACTCGCGACACTGTAAAATTGGTCAACTTCAAAAAATTATTTACAAGGAAAGGAGCAGAACACCATCCTGAATTTTTCACCAATGACAGTTCTAGGTGTCCTCAATGTATGTGCAAATTTTCATGAACTTCATTAGACACTCACTTTCACTTTTTGGGCAATCTGTAAACCCCATTTTGACGATCATGCCAAGGAAAATGTCCTTGGAAAGTACAGACATAATGAAACTAATCAGGTACTGACTATATGTCTGATGAGCACCCATGTACCTCAATATAAAACCAGTATAAGTATTACTATACATCATTCCTGCCTGCTGATATGATGTCTGGAACTTGGGGGAAAATTGGCCTTTGTGCAATATTTACAAATTTATAGATTAAAACCCAAAGGTAACACCACCCAGATTCTTGCATATTTGGAAACAGCACAAAAAACTGATTACTCAAAAAAATATTGAGCCCTCTAGCTTATTTTCTGGCCGAGATATGACTGTCCAAAGTTGGTGGATCATGCTGTTTTCTCGCGATTCGTTTTTTGGTTATTAATTTAAAAAATTAATATCTTGGTCAAATGTTGAGATATTCTGCTGAAATTTTCACTGTTATTCCTAATTTTGTATGTAGTTTATGTACAAAAAATTTCAGAAAGATCCAAAGGGTGTGGTGGCAAATTGTTATATTACTGGTTGATTTGATGTGGAATGACCGAGGTACATAATACTTGTACAATATTTTGTACAATGTACAACTGTACAATGTACATCACTGCTTATTGCTAAGAATAAATCGATGTTGCAGTTTGTCTTTCATGAAGTTCCCACATCACTGATTGCGCATTCTGCGCACTGATTACTTCTTGCAATGGTATCTGGAGTACGGATGGCTCCTGCTTCCAGTGATTCTCCAATACCCACAATGCTTTTTTGTAAGGTTTCAATACTTCTGACAAGTTCTTGAAGTCATTTTTATTGTACATACATGTATGTTTAGTAAACCAATAGTCTGCCCAGTCATATGAAACGAATCTGCATATCTTCTCCAACGTTTTCCCTGTTGTACGGATAAGAATGAATAAAAGGATAGCAAGAATGGCTCTTGAATTCCACCTGGCATTGCTGATGTTTGGAATTTTCTTAAACTTAACCAGTGGAAAAAATCTTTTTCGTCAAAGATTCTGAACACCCATGTAAGATGGTATAACAGTTTCATGTCATCTTTTGAGCCTGCTTTATCGAGGATTTCTTCTGTTCCATTTCAGTTCCTCATACTTGTTCATCAGTTGAGACATAAGCGGATATTCTATGTTTGGAGACCTGGTGTTACCACCAAGTTCCTCGTCCATGACCACCCAGAGAATCCTGTCCAGAACGTGATGCTGGCAACTGATAAATTGTGGTTTGCTGACACCCATGCCAGAGAACAAAAGTTGCAATTTGACAACAACTCCATTCTTTTTCCCAGTGTTAACACTGGTTGTATCAGCAGTGGTCACCTTCGTTGCATTCCATAAGTTAAAACAACTTATGGAATGCAATCGAGAACTTTTGCAATTCCTGAAGCAATAGTTTCGGCATCGCCATCTTTCAGACGCAGACTTTTACTTCAGTTCTCTCATTCTTCAGTACCACACCCTGATATTCATTTTCCTCAATATGCTTGCCATCAAAATGTAAGGATCACTGTTCCATTTGTAACTTTTCAACAATTTCCTCCTTCAATTTAGCAGCGTCTTTGGTAGCCTATTTGCAATTTTTGTTGTGTGACACTGTTACAGGCCTATGCTGCCACTGATTTTTTTTTATTAACAAGTTTAGTTTGCCCACAAACCTTTCTATATAGACCAATATTTTTGGATTCTTCTAGACAGTGCTGAACAGTTTTAGGAAGTTCCAGATAGCTGTAAAAGTTCTAAACAGTTCCATAAAGTTTTTATAAGCGCTACTACTTATGAGTAGTAACGTTACATATATGGTGAATCAAACTTTTCATTTGGGGGTGACATTTTTTCATAACTGAGAAGAATTAATCACTTTTTCAGTGTTTCTAAGCAAAAGTTCATTCATTTATGACACAGGAAATCGCTTTTTTGAAAAAAAGTCTACAAGTTATAAACCTAGTATTGATACTTAGCCTATTGTCATTGTGTTTATGATGTATTAAAATTAAGTAGCTTGTTGGTCATCACAAAAGATATACAATGTCATGTATGTGTAATTCAAATTGTCATATACATGTATCCTGATTATTTGGTGTTTTGTTGTATTTGGTGAGTTTTATCTGCATGTTGTAAATTTACAGACTTATATTTCTTTACAGTATTTTAAGAGTCAAACTTTAATGGCAAATGACGCATTCACATAGTTACCTAATCAAAAGTGTCATGAGTTTAAGATCCTGATGGTTGCGCTAATTCTCTAGCAGCATGTGCTCCATCTTATCTATAGGAGTTTGCTTCTTGCTTCTTAATCTCTCCATTCCTTGACGCAGATTTCTCATATTCTTCCAAGCACTTAACGTTAAAACTTAAAAGGCATTACTATAATGCATTTATAAGTTTTACAAGCCCAATTTATTCTAGAATTTTGTAGAGGAATTAATACAGAAGATAATATTTGAAAATTTAGCATAAAATATTTTAAAACACTAAAATGTGCATAATTGGAATGTTTGGGCGTATTTTGACAATTTTCATTAACTTTGTGCGATAGGCACTTTTACATGTAGGCCTATTTAGTAATAGGCCTACATATGGATTGTAAACACGTGTATAAATGCTTATTTCTGTTCAGTGAATAAGAAAATAAAAAATGTAAATATGTAGGAAAGTGTTTTAACAGTTGACTGCATTTTTGAAAATCTATAATATTAAATATTTGACTTTGTTACTTTGTAAATAGTTTCTCTGTAATCACTCAGAACTTATTTTACAGTTTAAATTTTTTATTAATATCTGTAACAGATTGGTTTAACTAACTTTAGATAATATCTAAAATTAGTATATAGGCCTAACAGCCTAGCCTACTGTGTGGTTGTGACTGAGGTTTCATCTAAAACTATTTATCTGTGGGTCGAATGCAGATTTTGTCAAAATTCATCTTCCAATAAGTAACTTATCTTTAAAATTTGAGGAGGGTGGATATTGGTATTGGTTACAGAGCAGTGTCTATTGAATTGCTTGGTTTCAAAATATTGGATAGCTACCAAGTCATTGTCTAAACTAGAATACGGTGATGGCATGGCAGTAACTTTAATAAGAAATAAAGCTTTCTGGCGTAAAACCTGGAGAGAGGTTCAATGGCATTACAGTGGAAAAGACCAGAATGTGCTTGCGTAAAAAACTGAAGTTAAGAAGTCCGAAATTATATCGCAAATACAATTTGTTTGCTAGATCTTTATATCCCAAAATCATTACTTGAGGTTTCTGAAAAGAAAACTCAATGTAGCACTGTGGCATGCAAGTCAGTTCAGAAAACACTTGCCCGATTCGTGTCAATAAGTTGAGTTAGAGACACCTGACAATTCCTGAAGTTTGTATACACCAGGGCTGTAGTGGTAAAATTTGAGGTGAGTATACGCTACCGGTGACCAGCGGCGTAAAAAAAAATTTGAAGACCTTTTTTAGGAAAATTTTAAGACTTTTTACGATTTTGTCTCTGAAAAAGTTGATGACTTTTTTTTTTTTTAGTCATTCGCCCTAAAAACCTTTAAAAAGCTCTCTTTTTGGAAAAATTTTCGTTCCCAGAGGTACACGCTGTATACCCGCGTATACCCTCGTCTACAGCCATGAGTATACGCTCTCAAATTTCTCTAGAGGTAAGTATACGCTGTATACCCGCGTATACGCTCGACTACAGCCCTGGTATACACGATCTGCACTTATCTTATTCATTGAAAATGCAAAAAGGTTGTAGGCCCTATAGTCGTCAGATGCAATTGTGTGAAAGCTAACTTGCCTTGCACTGGATCGTACCAGTTGTCGATTGTAATTGTAATTGTAATTGAGAATTTATATAGCGCCACTTCTTTTCAGAGGCGCTCCCGGCCCGGGTCAGTATCTTCACCGACAAAGAGAAATGTTTTCAGGCGCTTTCAGACCTGGGCAGGAGAGACAAACTATGAAACTGGGCCGTAGCAGTGTGCATCCGAGGAACAACCAATTTACCACGGACAGATAACCGGAGAGAGACCCGACCAGGCAAACTGGAAACCGGGGTGCAGTAAGCCCTGAGTAAGCTGAGCCAACAACTTAACAAGATACTTTACGCATGATGGAATTAGGACCTTAAATTGGATGCGTTGGTGAATGGGAAGCCAGTGAAGGGAGTCTCGGATGTAGAAAGTGATACTGTGCCGACTCATAGAATTCGGACCTAAATTTATATTTTATTACCAGGTTTTAAAATCGTATAAGGTGGATTATTTGCTTAATGTTTAAGTGACAGAAATTGATGTAACGCCTCTCTTCTTTACAGTTTCCCGGTTTAAAGAGAGAGTTGACTCATATTGAGTTCTGCTTGTCAAAAGGATGAGGTTTTTTGGCATTCTAATAGGCCTATAGCTTAGACATACACAGGCAGATAAGTAGGCCTATAAGGATTCAGGTGCCAGAAAGTATGGTTGGAATACAAAAATAGCTTATCTGAGAAAAGAGGATGCTACCTCTCCCGCCGGCGGCCAGGAAAACGGGAAGACGGCCTGTATAAGTGGATGCCCTATCGTAAAATAGTTTGTCAGTTTTCAGTTGGTCGTATCAGTTGTCAGTTTCCCTTGGCATTTTCAGTTGACTGTTAACCGTAGTCAAGTTGTTGGTCTTTTATTTAGTCTTTGTGTAGGCCTAAAAGAGGTAGTCTGTAGTTCAGGAAGCCAGTAACGAATCGAGAATTCTTGCGAATGGAATAGAAAGTTCGGCGTTTTATGAAGAAATAGAATTCCTCGAAGTTCGTTTTGGAATTTATGGAATTCTGTAAAGGATCTGCATATGTGTGAAATTGCGAGAATGTCCCGTGTTTTGGATCATCGTTTGGAAGGCTCTAGAGTCGAATTCTTAACCAGAGGTCATGGCCCCAAAGTCCCGTCCACGAAAAAATTTAAAAACCAAGTTATTTGTCCACAGTGAAGTTAATTGTCTAATTAAAGTAATGGTTGGATCTTTTCTAAGTAGAGTAGTGTTACAGATTGTGTGTTATAGAATAAGAACTGATTGTCTAATCAGGGCCGGATTAACAAATGTGGTGGCCCTGTTCAGTAAAACTGTGGGTCCCCATCCCCACTGAATCACAGCATATCAGAAGCACTGGTGGTAGGCACTGAAGACTCGCCATGAAGATCTATAATTGCGGGCTGATCATTAGGCCCTACACCCAGAGCCGTTTTAAGGAGTTTGGGGGCCCTAGGCACAACCCGCACAAACCCTAAATAACCTTAAACGTAATCCGATTTCCGTCTCAATATCTCAGTCTCGGATACAGAGTATTGCATTAGTGCATTATATGTGCATATGTGTCATTTTGTTAAATTTATTAATATAGTATACTGTTACTAAACTCATAATAACACAGCTAACACATCAATCTTTGTACTACAAGTGAATAAAAGTTTAGTTTAACATACTTTACAGTTTCCATTGTTTATTTGTTATACAAACTGAAAGTGTGATTAGAATGAGTACATGTTTGCTATACATGGATTGTGACTTTGTAACGACAGTTTCTTACAAACATCGCTTTCGTGTTTTGCTCTGAGCAAAGTCTTTTATAATATCATCGAAATTCAAAGACTCCAACACATCTGATTCTATGCTCATGACAGACAGGCAGTTCAATCGTTCTTGCATCATACGGCTGCGAAGCTCGTTCTTGATTAATTTAAGTTTTGAGAAAGAACGTTCACCCGTACAGTTTGTCACCATCATTGACAGAAACATTCTTATTGCAATTTCAACGTTTGGAAACGTTGATTCCAAATTGTCATTCTTTATCATGGCATAGGCTAGATTGTTGACATAGATGGCACTGTTGTTTTTGCAACTGACATAGCATTTGAGGTGTTCACATTCTGAAATTAGTTCGTGTTGGTCAAGATCTTGAGGATAGAACTTTGCAAGCTTTACACTGTATTCTGCTATTTGTTCAGCATTCAAGTGTACCAGTTTGATTAAGAATGTAAATCTGCTGCTGATTTCTTCATAAGCTTCTCCACGTCTGTTTAGTTCAGTGATCAATGAGTCGATGCTTGGCAAGTACGTCTGAACTCTAAATTTTGTCTTCGCATCCATAACAGTGTCATTTGCAGGACCTTCCAGAAATGTAATTCGCATATTTCTTTTAGGAATTCGTCTCTGGCTGTCGTAGTACTCTGCGTTGTGAGTTTGTGTTTTGGCTCTGCGTTCATATTCTTCAAAATAATTATTGTGCACTACTCATATAATTTCTACGCATTTTTGATGGGTTGTCTGATATTTCGTTTAATTGATCGTAGTGATAATTGGCCAAAAATTGCAAATCGGTTTACTGTGAACGACGATGATAACTGACAATCAGAATTTTAATCTGCACAACAAAAAGGGTAGAAACTATCAAAAAACCTCAACCTTATACATTGGAGGAGGTGGAAATGAAGTGATTTTGTTAAGTTAAATAAGTTTGCCAAGTTCACTACCGACTCAGTACCGAGCGCCGACACGCCAACATTCTAGGCCCTATTTATCCTATTAACTGTGCGAAATTTGATACGCTTTTAGCCCTTTTTATAATTTAAAGTTTAAAACAATTTATAAAATGACTAGATTATAGGACAGAGAGATTTAATATTAAAAATTAATATTAACTTACCAAGACATAAGAAATTCCTTGAATAGCGTTGACGTTTGTTTAAAAAATAATAATAATGTGTTATTTTTCTTACTTTACTTTGCAGAATTGTTACTTGTTAGAACAGAACTTACAATACTGTTATTTTGTTTCTGGGCCGCCGCGGGGCCCCCCCGCTGCGCGGGGCCCTAGGCCTTAAAACGGCACTGCCTACACCCACGAGGCACGAGGGCGATCGGTAGCTCCTGCAGCCACAAAATCTTCATCTCTGAAGATTTGTCGGTTGAAAGGTAATATGCCACTTTCCAAAATCCCGATTCAGGATTCTTGATCGTTGCAGCTTTCCCGTATGCGAAACCAAACAGTTCGCAAACTTCGCGTTCTGTATGACTCTACCTTGGTGAGCTCTAAGCCAGTTTGCGGCGGACTCGTCACAAAATACGTTGAGGCTTTTGAAGAACGAGAAATTCAGTGATTGTAATTTGTGGGTGCAGTGAGACGGCGGTGAAAGCAGGATGACGTTATGATCTCGGGCTTTAGTAATGACTTGCAAATTACGTGTATGGCTGGAATGTCCATCAAGTATTAGCCGGGCCCATGGGCATTAGCCCCCCTTGCCCCCCCTCTCGGCGGGCCTGGCAGTGCGATGGCAGTGAAAGCAGGATGACGTTATGATCACGGGCTTTTGTAGGCCCTACTGACTTGCAAATCACGCTTATGGCTGGAGTGTACATCAGGTATTAGGGGTCGTCCATAAAGGACGTCCGCAACGAGAGGGAGGGAGGGTCATCGAAATGCGGACAAATGTGGACAAGGGAGGGGTTATGACCAGTGCGGACGTCCGCATCTTAACTTTTAAATTTGATGCTTTTTAAACACCACCTTGTTTCAACCTTCCCCGAAAGACGAAAATGTCAGTGACGTGTTGCCTAAAACCTCATGCATGGAATAACCTTTACTGCGACTTTAAAAGAGGTTTTTATGACTGCACATTCTGCGATATGAAACCCGAACTGTCACTTAAACGTGCACAGGAACTGTGGAATAATTGTAAAAATAATGATGATGACATTAAAAATTGGCTTAGGCGTGTGGAAGTCCTCAAAGGGGGAGGAAGGGTAAGTTCAAATGCGGACAAATGCGAACAAGGGGGAGGGAGGGGTCCAAAGTAGGTCATATTTTGCGGATGTCCTTTATGGACGACCCCTTAGCAAAACTGGCTGCGGACGAACACCAGGATGCACTGTTTTGACGAAATGATCGAACCAATTGCCAAGCTGCTCCATAGTGACCCAACCACTTTTTGTACCACCTGCTATGGTCCCAGTAGGTGCTCTGTGGATAAATTCTGGCCAAAATCTCGCTCTGGGGAATAATCATCATAGATGGTACGTAGAAGCCACTGGCTGATACGCAACAAATGACGGTCACCCTTTTCCGTCGCCCACGCTGTGTTTTTCACGTTGACTAATCACTTTCCCTGGTTTGTGACAAGTGGTGACACCGTATTCATCTACGTTGAAGATATTCTCTGCCGGCAGTGGTTAAATTCACCCGGATCCCGTCTGAGATCCGGCACCACTGATTTGAGATCCGCCACCTGCATTGTGAGACCTATCGACCAAAGTATGAGATCCGCCACATAATAAAGGAGACCCGTCATTTCAAAAGAAAAATCCACCACCAAAAATGAGCTTAGCGTTCGTCAGCCTTACAGTGCTTAGCTGGAATCATTTGAAAGTCTTAAATAGCACGTCCCTAGATTTAGTTATAGTTATCGCGCCTGCGGTCTGCAGATAATGTCGAAAAGAAAGTTGGACAGCGTGCAAAGAAAGCTATCGTACGTGGATAGATTGCCGACCTGGGGTCCTTTCTGGCGGCTGGGTCAGTCCTTAGCCAGTCATATGCTGAGGACTTGCAAGCCTAAATATATATTACACTGCCGGCTGTCTGCGCTGTTGCAGAAGTGGAAACCATGACCCATGCCATGGTCACGGAGTCCCTGCAGGATTGGTTGTCCTCAAACCGCCTGCGGCTTAACCCCGCCAAGACGCAGTTTATATGGCTTGGCACTCCCAAGCAGCTCTCTAAAATACATATGTCTTCTCTTGCCTTGCAATTTCCACACTTTTCTTTCTCGACCTGGGTCCGGGACTTGGGAGTCATCCTGGACCAGGAACTTGCATTCACGCGGGACATAAATCTTCTCTCCCGCAGTTGCTATTACCAGCTCAGGCAACTCAAGGTGATCTCCCGTTCTTTGTCTCTCGGTGCAGCTTCCACGCTTGCTCATGTTTTTGTTATTTCTTGATTGGACTACTGCAGTGCCATGTGTGACAGACTCCCGGCCTGCCGGATTGACCCCCTGAATACAATCCTGCGTACTGCTGCCCGCCATGTAGACCGCATCCCCAAGTTTGACAGAGTGTCTGCGTATATGAGAGATGTCCTCCACTGGCTCTCCTACCCACAGCGCATCACTTACAGAATCTCTGCCTTGGTCCGACGGTGCTTTGAAGGCTCGGGCCCTCCACACCTGCTGGAGCTCTGCTCTCCCACCTCATCCTCGCAGCGCCGTTGCTCTCTCCGCTCAGCTGCGCAAGCTGAGCTTGTTTTCCCCCGTGCGCGGACAGCCATACGGCAGCACCGTGCCTTCTCTGTGGCTGCCACATGACCTGGAACGGTCTCCCTACCAAGCTCCGTCAAATACCGATTGGTCATTTCACGCTGTTTCTTTATGTCCCCAAAACTGCGTTGTTCGACCGTAGTTGGCTTGGGAGTGCTCCTGATTTGTCAATCATGAAGGGGCGCTATATAAAACTACTTTAATAATAATAATAGGCCTAATAATAAAAATAATAATAATAAATAATAAAGGTCGTTATGCTGCAACAGATTTTTGGAGTCCTGTAAGCTGTTAAGCTAGCCTTGAGGCAGCCACGGGTTTGAAATGTTAGCGACTTCATTTTCTTAGCCTCGGCATATGAGGGCGGGTGGCCAGCCCCCTCCCTCGCCGTCTCGTCTTCCGACCAACAGTGTACGGTCTGTGTACTCATTATAGCTGAGTTGGCTAGGGGGTGCAAGAGGAGCAGACATCTCGAACCAAATTTCTGCCATGGCGGGATCGACAGTGTAGTGGTTATCGTGCAACAGATTTAGGCACTAGCACTTTGGCTACAGTCAGAATCTGTCAGACTGCTTTACTTGCTACGCACTTCAGTTTGAAAGTATTGTGCATATTAATTTTTGGTATTTCTTCATTATGTGTGTTGTATGTTATTGCATCGACATGTTGACCAAAACCTATAGTCCACTGTAACATGCTATGTTATGCTTCTTTCTTAATTGTTTATGTTTTTGCTTGCAATAGGCTCTAATCGATTGTTTCGTGTTTCACGCATTTTGTATTTTAGGCTTAGCCGTTTAGGTTTTTAGATTTGCAAAAAGTTAGAGACCCACCACGTCTGCATGTACAATTTAACCACTGTCTGCCGGTATGAGTTGTTTCTCGCTGCTGTCGAACATAATTTTGTGCAATTCATCAAAGAACCTGTCAACTCTGTGTCTGTTAAACCCCGATGCTCTTTGCATCGAAGTCGGTTTTGCTCCCCTACGGGCAACTCACGATGGCCTTTAAGGAACACAGCGAGCCATTACTCCCCCGCAGCTTTCTCATTGTTATTAATTTCGCAGTAACTGAACACTAATTTTCTGATGACTTTCGGTGACAGACCGTTTGTTTGCACATGAAAATTAAAACCTTCGACAACTCTTTCTCCTGATCACAGTTAAAACAATTATTGTTGGTCGACCCGCAGAACGCTTCATCATCAAACAAATCAATCTTGCCAGGTTTCATTTTAGACAATTTAAGACATTCATTTGCGCAAGTGAAGCATTAGCCTAGTCCAACGCTAAATGTAGAAACTTAATTATATTTTCCATTAAAATTTTAACTGAGACAAAAGCCTCTAAAGACTCATTATTTTAAGATACAAAGAATCTGTCGAAGGACATTTTAAGTAAAACCAAAATCCTTAATTAAGTATCATTGCTATTTAACCGCCGAGATCCAAGAGTTGGAGGTACTGAGAAATAACGACGGCTCTACTGTGGTTGTTTACATAGTCCGCTTAAAAATCAAATTAGGCTTACGTCATATCTACACAGTCGTAATAGCTTTATGACGTTTACAATTTTATAATCGCCACGACGTCGTTAATGTTATTATAGTCGTTCAATGAATTCTGCTCGCAAAATCTATGATCTGCTAAGGATTTAACTCCTGATTTTCTATTAAAACTTTGTCTGCAGTACAGATAACTGATCAACGACGTTAACATGGTAAGTAGGCTAATCCCCGTTAGTGAAAATCTTATCTGAAAACTTCTACGGCACCATTGTCCTACTCAGGTGGCTATTGGCTGCCTCTTCTAACTAATATCCGAAGTTAGACTGGTCGCAATAAGATCTCATGCACACAAAAGAGGTGAGTTTGAGTCGAGGTAAAAAAAATGACCATGCAAAATAGGTACCTGGTCATCATATTCATAATCATCATCGCCATTATTATTTTTTTCGCCCGAGGTAGAAATTATCCTTCAGGCTCTTAGAAACTGTCCTGAAAAGCTCTATGTTCAGGAGTTAGCGGTTCTCTTCCCCGATTGATTGTGCAAATGTGCCTCGAAACTCGACAGCGTTATATCGTTGTGTGCAAATAGAGATGCGCTGGAACAGATGTGTAGTCTCGAGAGGGTCTCCAGACATCGTTGCCAGTCGCCGACCTTACTCTGTTATGAATTCACGGCCAGTTATGTTTATGGAGCCCATCGTTTCGAGTGCAATGGGAATAAAACTGCGTTGCGGGGAGGGCTGCGTACTCCATGGTTTTAGTGTCGCGGCCACTTCCCCCTCTCCCCCAGGTGTTGTCGACGTCAGGTAAATGTATAAGGCGGCGCATGTATGGATACAGGTGGCGTCCCAGGCGATGTATTTGCCCCGCGACCATGGGACCAGCGTCGCGCCGTCCGGTCGCTTGCCGTCGCTCCGGAAAAGGCCGGACGGTTCTTTGGTGCTCGGTATGTCCGCTCTCTGTAAGCCTATAGCTACCCTGACGGCCTCGTTGCTCAAGCCCAGCCCACATGTTGTTATGGGCACTGTAAAAAGCCAGTTGTTATGGGCACGGTAAAAAGCCAGTCGACAGTGTGTGGTGAAGTCACCGCTCCTAGTCTTGCCCGGCTGAGTGGGTCGTTGAGTGAGGTCCATACTTCTGCTTTGTCCTTGTCTATCAATGGCCTGTCCCAGTCTTCTTGTCTGGTCAGTCTGTTCTCCTCTCCCCTCGGAAATGATGTGCTTCGGGCCTGTAATATATCCTCTCTAAACTTGTCCGTCCAGTCCATCCCGCCAAGAACTGCGGTTCAGAGATTTTTGGTCGATGCAGCTGACGCTAAGTAAGCAGAAGAAGCCAGCATCGAAGTTCTTCTAATCCCGAGCCCGCCATCTCTGATCGGCAGCGTGGCCTGCTTCCACTGGGTATAGTTGAGCTTCGTGTTTATCATTGCTTCCAGCCCGTCTCTCATCTGATCATCTATTACTCCCAAGAGTGGATGGCCACAGCATGGGGCGGACCTCAGAATGTATGTCATCCTCACCGCCCCGAAGCATGACCGCAACAGCATCAGCGCCCTCTGTGTAGGAAGGTTCAGCAAATCTCTCACGGCTTGATCCAGTGTGTCTATGTGGTCTTGTGGAGCGTCATCCAACGCCTTTCCTCTGAAGTGTGGCGCCCCTAGGAGTATCACCGACTCTCTGTCCTCTGGAAGTCGTTGAAGACATCCTCCGACATTTCCTTATCCGTCAGGATTTCGCATTTCTGTGGATTCAATCGAATGCCCAAGCTTTGCTCGCCATCTGCTATGATAGCCAAGTCATGGCGGACATCTTCAGCTCTGCCTTCCAGCGAGAGGTCATCCAGGTACCCCACGCGGAAGTCATAGATTAGCGAGCGCAAAAAGCAAGCGTGCTATCTACAACAGTCTATCTACAACTGCACGTGTATAGACATACGGATTGGGAACCAATAACAAATGCAAATTAATCGCTCAATCATCTCAGCTGCATTAAAACTGGGAAATAATAGCCAAGTACATCGATCTTAGGAAACCTTTTTCAATCTGGTGGGCCATAAGAAATATTTTCGTCAAATTTCCCTGTTGCAGATTTTCTTTCTTTGTGGCTTTCTTTCGAAGTCTGATTTGTGAGGAAATAAGAATTGCTTACAACGAAGAGCTGCAGTAAAAGTGATCATCATTCGAACTGCTTTAATCCAAAATACCCATAGGTTGCTGGTTGAAGAGATTAAACTTTGGGCTTGTTGGAATAGTCTACGCCCGTTATTTACCCTAAATAGGCTTATTTAAGCTTTTCTGGCACATCAAAATCTTCGAGAATATCAGAAATGTCAGTTTCACCATGGAGACCTCCAGTGCTGTTTAAGTTGAAATAGACACGTGGCTACCTTGTTTTTTCTTTCTCTCTCAAACCCAAAACATCCTTTTATCATGAATCGAGTGGCGCTATATAAATTCTTCATTACAGATTTGAAAAAATTACAAATGGAAGAATGCATTATGTTTAGCTTGACATGGTAGTTGGACAATGCATTTATTTTTTTGCCGTGAATATAAAATTAGCTAGTTTGTGTGGGTGTGTAGAGCAGGCTAGCACGTGAGGGGTTAAAAGATTCCCAATCTCAGCGATATGAAATTTGTCACAGTCAGAGTATGTTGACCTAACCTAAAAGAAACAATTCATGTGAAGAATTGAGTTGCTGTGTTGAAATGGAAACTGTGTGAATGTTAATCAATAGGCCTAACGTTACTTATAGGTAGATATATACAACATATTTCTGTTGGGTGAAAGAATAGGCAAAGAGATCTAAGAATATACACTTGCAAGAGACAGTTAAGGTAAAGAAATTGTTATTAACATTAAAAATGACTTAGAAACAGTGTACATTTTGCGTACCACAGGGATAACTGCTTCTCTATGTAGAGTCAGGCTCCAGAATAAAATGCATATCAAACACGTTCGCTGATTCATCATTGTTGCATTGCGACAGCATATAGCCCTATCACTATAGGTCACCAATACATTCGATTGAATGCACAGATCATGGACATAGTTGGTTGAGGGGATGCTGCGGTTAAAAGCTAAGGAAGAAGTCGTTAAAGCCTGCGAATAAACGAAATGCAACTTTAAAATACTTCAAGGAAACGTAGGCCCTACTAAAGGTCTAAGTATGCGTTATTCGTTAAACGTCCTTAATAGCGTATAAGATTCGGTTACTTTGACGCAGGACTGTGCTTATTTAGTACATATTCACGTATTCAGGTTGACACGATGTTAAGGACTACGTTGCTAAAAACGATACAGTTTTAGTTTTAAGAGTTTGTGTTCCATGGTTTCAGGGTGACGCGTATCGACAGAGGTCATCTCATCCACTCATTGAATTTTGTTTCTTTCTCAACATAATAATCGTTGCAATAGACAACATCTATACAGAAGCCGGTAGGTGCATTATGAGTGTATTAACCTTAGTAGGCCTATTAATTTTTCCAGTTTAAGTTTTCTCATAGGTTGTCAGGAAGTTGGAAGAAAGAGCTCTGTTTTTGGAGTGACAAATCTTTTATGAGTCTGGCTCTTCAGTTATCTTTGGAGATAAACTGCGCTGAAGCAATGAAAGCATTGAACTCATAGAGATGCTTTAGAGAAGAAATTGTTTTATGACCTGTAACAATGGTGCCTTACGAACTTCCGTAACCTGACTGTCGACCAAGAACGCAGCATTCACGGTGGATGATGACAATTGTGCTGTGAACTCCTGTAGACTATCAACTTCTTTAAATACTATTTCTCTCAGCCATCGATTGATGCTTAGCCGATGAAATAATGACGTTTGATAAAAGCGAAATTTATTATAATGAATGTAGGTCGACAGAGGTGGACTGGCCCGCAGGGACACCGGGAAAAATCCCGGTGGGCCGCCAGGTTCGGTGATATTTGGGCCGCTTCTAAGTTCTTAGACACAATGTCTAAAATCGGTTATATTATTAAATAATTATTATAAATATTATAACAATTTTTATGGTAGGCCTATTTATGACGGCGTTATATTTTATTCGCTAGAATGCACAGGACTGACCACAGAAACTCCGGGCCCATAGGCAGAGCAGTCACAGGCCCCTACACCATCTTTAGGCTTTATGAGAAAATTGAAGAAAATAAATTGAAATAAAACGTGCGGATACGACCGTACGACACTATGTTTATATATACAACTACGATTTTATTCAGTAATATTATATTTAAAAAGGCATAAATCATAAACTTTGTATAACTGATTATAATATTTGTCATAAGTTGATTGCGGGCCCGGACGGACGGGCCCCTAAAACTCTTCGGGTCCCGGGCATTTGCCCTCTCTGCCCCCTCTCGGCGGGCCTGAGAAGGCAGACTTATATAATTAACAGTTGAATCTTAAAACGAGGTTCTACTTTCGATAAGTTCGTTTTTGACGAAGATTCTTTTATTATTATTGGTTCATAAATTAATTTAAAAAATAACGGTAATGAGTGATTTAAATTTGAAACGTAAATGTAAAGATGGTGCGGAAAAGTAAGAGATAAGAAACTAAAAATTCTTGCTAAAGATGGAGCCAAGTACCAAAATCTAGTCGATTTATTAAAGTTACTCAAGGCAAAGAGACCGTCACCAAATGTTCGACGATTAGGTAGTGGACAGCGTCAATGAAGATTCTCCTCATGAACTCTGGGACGACCAGGTTGGGCATTAAAGAGACGAACTTACGAGGTGCATATGTTGCAAAAGGTCCTGTTTGCTGCTTTTCTGTGTTACATAAATACAGTTTCTTTGGTCAGACTTACAGGCATCTGTTTCGTGCATATAAACTCTTAGGGTCATTCATTTAGTACGTACGCATGGAGGGTGGAGGGAGGTAAACCCAAATGCATGTGCTTGCGTATTTTTGCGTATGGGGTGGGGGGTCTACTGATAATGTAAGTACGCATAGGAAACGGGGGAGGGAACCTATAATTTGTCTATATTGACCTTCAAATTGATTGGCCTTCAAGTGAGCCAGAGTTCAGTCTTTTCAGCTATCAGATACTACCAGGGGAAGTATGACTGTGGGAGAGGTGTCACTTGTATGCCACCTTACGTCCTTACCTCTGAATGGAATTATCAGGGGCGCCGCCAGGCTTTAAAAAGTTGGACGCACACCCCTCCGTCTCCTCCCATCCACATCCCGTCCTCTGTCTGCCACTCGTAGACATACACTGAAAATGACTCACAGTGACTCATAACAGTACAGTATAACACATGCATATGATATCTTATGATATTATTTATACATACTTTGTGGTAAACCAAAATTACACAGAGTGAAATTGTCAAAAATATCGATGCGACGCCTAATCCTTGCATGGATTTGATTTGGTGAGTGGACGCACGTGCGTCCAGTGCGTCACGCTACCTCACAGCTCAGCAGTGAGTCTACGGATCACTCGTCCTTCAATCTAGCCTAAAGTGCAGACAGCCGCTGCCTGGACCTGTCGTACTGACACATTCCGCAGTTGGTCTTGGGGGCGAGGTGCGTCAAGCGTACGTACGCAGGTGGGGGTGGAAAAAAGCACATGTGCGTACAGGGAGGGATCCAATTTTTCCAGATTTTTGCGTATGTACTATATGGATGGCCCCTTACTGACTCTGTCCTCTACCCAAGAGAGGTCTTTCTCAAAACCCAAGTACATTACAAATCGCTTGCTAAGCTCGTTGTCTTCTACAAATCTTGAAGCATTTTTGCTCATGTCGGTAGAAACCGATGTTTTAAGTGAACTATATAATTACACAATTATAGATCATGTGTCTGAAATGGCACCCAGCTTAAAGAAGTTGCTTATACAATAACCATGATTTGGGTGGGCCATGATAAATCGATTTATAACTTTAAATGCATTCTTAATATTTCATGTCTAATGTAGATTACGTTTGCGATTCATCGTTGTGTTATGACTATCCCGTTGTAAAGTTACCTGTTACCTTGGTTGAAAACAAATCCCCAAGAAAATAAATGTCGGATAGGGCCGCTTTTAATTTTTCCCGAGCCGCTTTGACACTCCAGCCCACCACTGTAGGTCGAGATAAGTTGGGTGCTGAATGCTTTCCTTACTCCGTAAATTGACTCATTGCTGTCCCAAAATATTGCTATAATTATCTGGAATAGGAACAGTCTGAATCCATTCCTGCAACATCGAGGCGCTGCGTTTATGCTTTGACCTCTGCCGTCTAATTACAGAGGTTTTAATACATGCTAATGTGGAGATGCGGATGATCTAGGTGATCACCACAGGCCAGAAACGATATCGTATGGTGCTCACTTCAAACAGTTGCCTTAAACATGGAAGGCCAATGGTTTAGGACTTTTGCCGGCCAATGGTTTGATGCTGCGCAGATGGATGGTGCTAAACTGATATCTTGGGTTGCTTGGATATACATATGCAGTGTGACTAGAATTAAATTTTCGCCTATAACTATTATTTATCCAACTACGAAATAATCACAGCACACTATCAAACACAGTACTAGGCTACTACTTTGAAAGAACGTCGTCAGTTTTGGGGTGCTAGTTAACACTTCGAGATTTCGCTTCACTTCTTCGCACTTTGCAGCACGTTTAAACAACCCACTGGCATACTTGCGGTTACTTGACATTATTGAATGATTATACTTTAAGTTTACCTTATAATGACTAAACTATTGCAAAGTCACCGTAGGCCTAGTTAGTTAATTAAGCACAAGCCGGCACAACATGTCAACAAGATGATGACGTAACTACATTGACAATTAAAATATCTAGAGTCTTGACATTAGCCTACTACTACTCTAGGCTGAGTGCAAAGTAACGTGATTTGTTCCCGCATTTTAATTAAAACGAATTCCAATGGTTCCCCGGGCCTGGCGCTGGTAGATGTGAAATTTGGTTTACACACAAGCTGGAATTGCAGGTGTACGAACATAATCCCCCCGGACATAACCTCAGGACAAAATCCCCGGACATAGTCCTGCCCTCCATGCTATTACATGATCTTCCCAGGCTAGCATATAATCATCTCAACCTCAACCACTTGAGTTTGTTTAATGAGAAGATATAATTGCAGTTTGTTTAATTCTGAAAATTAGTCTAATAGTACAAACCAATGAAAAAGTTTATCATACTATAGTCGTCCCAAGTTTGTATCGAACCTGTAAAAGATATCTAAAAGCGTATGTTGTGTCCAAGTCCGTGCAGCGTTACTTCAATGGATTTCGTTCCATGTCGCCGATCTTGGCACAGCTGCAGCAAGCGGGCCTGTAGATGCTTGACATTAACAGCCTGCCCTTTTGGGCAGCTGACCTTCCGCATCCTGCAATATCGCCTTGTTGACAGTGCCCTTACAAGAGGCTTTGCTTAGGGACGTCTTATGACAGTCTTCCCTTTGTTGTTGATTTTGTGGTGGATGAGGTGCTTTCTTAGGTCGAACCGCGAGCATTCCAGGAGAAGATGTTCGATGGTGTCGCATTCCTCGCAGTTTTCGTCAGGATGAATGATGTTGATCTTGTACTTTCTTTAAATTTCAGCACGAGAAATCTTGCTAAGATCTACCGAGTTATTTTTAGATTCGCACCTTCAGGTGGTTTCTTAGGTCGCACCGTTTTCTGATTGTTTCCGTTATCTACAACGCTACTAGTTATATTTACATTATATTTTTTAAATAGAAGTTTTTTTCCCTAATTTCTATATATTTCATAAAATTTTATTTTGATTTTTTGATTTTTTAAATAGTGCACATCAAAGTTTTATATACACTGTACTTACACAAGAGGTTGTCTTTAATATCATGTTTAGTCGGATCAATATACGATTTGACCCAAAAAAATTGCATAATATTTGAGTCATTCATTCCCCATTGACGGCCATCTTTCTTGGCGCCAAAATTTGACATTTTCCCGTTGTCCGATTTCGGTAAACTTTTAGTAGGTTCAAATGCACCCGGAAATCAGAATAAAACGTTTTCTTGCAATTTTTTTGGGGTTCACCACATTTTTTTCATACTTTGACCCTACTAGTTAGGAAACATTTCTGTGTGAGCATAGCTACATTTATGCTATCTTGCCAAAGTAATACATAATGTGAGATTCATAATCATACCGTTTTGGTCGAAGAAGAGGAAAGTCTCTTCTCCTAGAGAGACTTACCATCGTAGATCTCACCAACGATTCTTACCACCTCCTTCTGCAGGCACCTGATATGGAGGATGTTCTTTGTGGTGCTGCCGACTCCGAATTCTTGGCACTTGTTGCGGATGATTCGGCTAATGTTCTTCCGCGAGCATTCTAGGAGGAGATGTTCGATGATGTCCGGGACGTCGCATTCCCAGCAGTTTTCGTCAGTATGAATGTTGATCTTGTGAAGCCACTGATTTAGCAGCACTCTACCCAAGCGTAGTCTGGTTTTCTGGACCTCTTGCTTTCGCATAGTATCTTTGTACTGTATTCTCGTTGACACGAGCGGCTCTATCTGCTTGTAGAAGGGTCACTTCGGGTTGGCGGTATATTCCTTCTGCCCTTTTTCCACTACGTACTGCTGCAGCGCCCCTATGAGCATTGAGCAGCCACAGCGAAGGGTGACGATGACCCACTAGGTTCGCGGAAATGTTTTTGCGCGAGCATTTCCGGTCAAGGTAAGTTCGGGGACATTCCACAGAGCTGGTGGAAACAATGGTGGAATCCTTCGGATTCGTATCGGTTGAATGCGGTGGCTGTTCACGGTACGATATTAACAAGTCTTAACTTTATACCTAAGTGAAGAAAAATTTGCAAATCACCGTTGTAGGGCATCCCTGTTGGATTATTAAATAAAACCCGAATGAATTTTTAAACATATTTTGATGTCAACGAGTTCATTAGTCGATTAGTTGTATTTGTTTTGTAGGCCTAATTTGTAACTTGCCAGTACGGGGAATACTGTACATGGGATCGAGGAATATAACAGAGAATGGAAGAGCGTGCCAGGATTGGGCTAGTAATAGTCCCCATGCGGTTTATGAGAAGATAGACGACATGCGATTTCCTGACGGGAGCAAAGCAGCTGCAAAAAATTTCTGTAGAAATCCGGAATTACTTTTCAGAGATACACCGTGGTGCTACACAATGGATCCTAATGTGGAATGGGAGTTCTGTAATGTTTGTCCTGGCAATTTCGAAAACTACAATGGTATTGTGTTTTCCATTTTTATCGACTCAGCATTCAACTTATCCATCATTCGTATAGGATAGAGTTGGCATGACTGAAGCTCTCATCTTCTACTTGAATATTTTAAAGCTATGAACAGTAGCAGAAATGTTTATTCTATGACTAAGCTAGAGTTCCTGACATTACGCCTCTATGAAGTGTCTCACATCGGCTCTTGCGTTCCATCTCATCTATGACAGCAGTATTATGCCAAAAATATTTCAAACGTTGTTTAAAAGTGCCGCACTTGACTACTTTCAAAGTAGGCTATATGGTGCAGATAAATACAGAAAAATGTACTGCAAAGGCGTACACACTTACTGCATGCTGTCGACAATGACTGCAATGTATTATTTTATTTTTATTTCTAAATCTATTTTACTCTTATTAAACTCCGTTGTCTAATGGCCAAGTAGTAATTGATGGGGCTAGGCAATCGCGGGTTGAGGTCTTACTTAAGGTCTATACACAGTTACCGACTCAAGGAGACTTGAACCCGTACTCTCAGCGGCTACAATGTCTCTATTTCCAGAGAGAGACTGCAGTTTAAAACCAAATTACGAGACTGTAAGAAATGAAGTTCGTATTTATCTTGTACGACTCACCGCCAGTGGCGGCTCTACGGGGGATCTGGTGTTATTCAATTTTGAATTTTTCAAAGTTATGACAAATTTACTTGCTTAAACATGATGCATGATGAAATCCGTTATTATTTTATTCATGGCATTATCGCAGACACGACCTACTTACTTGCTTAGAGTCATAATTATTTGCATGATGCAGAAACTACTTCCGCTATACTTTTTGTTTTGAGATTGAGCTGCATGTAACTATTAATAGAGATCATTGCTTGTGATCGAATCTCCGCTCATGGACTTTGTGGTTTCTCACACTTTGATCAAATTGCTGCGAGATGAGCGATATTCTCGAAAAGTTTAATAGTCCTTAATTGATATGCCTACACGTCTAGCAAAGACACCCTAATTGAAATCTTGGTAGAATGGGCTGATAAAATTATGAATAGGATCAGATAACAGAAGGGGTTAAGGATTCTATTTATTTTTTTTATCGCTGTTGGTAAAAAAAGATATTTGACACAGGGAACAGCTATGTTTTGCAATACGATCTTTGCCAACAAGAAAGTTAACGAATGCTTTCTAAGGATGTTCAGCAGCTGGCAAGGCAGTCAGCTCCATTGGACATTTAGTTCCAATCTTATGCACATAAATTGAATTTAATTTTAGTTGATGCACAACTGCATATAAATCTATCTTAGAAGCTATTGATGGACAATTTTCTGACTATTCGCTTACTTTTATGATTGGTTTACAGTCATAAACACCAAAACACGTCTTTCTTAAATCATGACAATATTGAGTATTTTGCACTATTGTGTAGCAGTAATATTATGTTGAAGACCTTAGTCATGAAATTCCCCATGCAAATTGGTCTTTGCTCACAGCGTTCAGGTTTATTTGCAATCAAAATATAGCTACAACGTTAGACCTGTTTTCTGGAACCATAAACTCAGTGCCAGTGGTAAGTTCGGCGCCTTGTGACCTGCAGGTTGCAGGTTCGAATCCCACTCTAGCCGATGCGTACGGACCTTGGTCAAGTCCTTCACTCGCGATTGCTCGTGGCGCTTCGGCGTGAAAACTCCTACACAGTATACCAATGCTGTAGTCGGGAGCGCCTCTGAGTAGACCTGAGGAAGCGCTATAGAAATATTCGAAATATATATTAACTTGCTTGTCATGAAATATACCTGGCTTGTTTTCTGGAACCATATTAACTTGCTTGCATGATGCAGAAACTACTTTCAGCTGTAGCTATATTGCCTGCTAAGTTAATAACTCTCGTCAATACGGGCTCTGACATCCATTCCCACAACACTAGGTGTGCTGGCAGTTATAGACCAGGATGGGCGCACAGTAATACAAGAAAGTTCTCAATAAATTTTACCGGCCCTCAACTATGGAATGCCTTACCATTGTCACTTAAACATATGGGATCAGTAGGTGTGGTATTCTCCTAGGTAAAAGCAGCGAGTCTGACAGGCATACGATTTTTGCTTTTGAGCGTTAAAAGATCACTGCGGCAATACCTAGTCACATTGGGTACTTGATCATTGTTTCTGCCTGCTTGCACCAATCAATTTCCAACCAGTAAATTTTTCTTAACGTAGGTGACTAGTTTAGAACAACGATCACCTGTTTAGCGCTACCTCTCAATTGGTCTTTGACAATTGTTTTGTTTTTTGTTCTATTATTTGCCACTGCCCAAGGGTTGGCAGTGTTAGTTAAGTTGGCTCTGTGTTTTCTTTTACTCACGAAGAATAACCATTTAAGCTTTCTAGTTGGTTTACGCGCCATAATAATTGAACCTTGAAGATGACTAAGCATAAAGCCATCGCGCCAGCTTCGTTCCCTTACCTTTGCAAACGCTTCCCCGAGTTGCAAAGGTAAGGACTCGCTGCTTTTACCTTGGAGAATACCACACCTATTGATTGTGTCATAGAGCTGTCAAGCAATTAAGAAGACGTTGACAGCCTCTGTAGTCTAGTTCATTGTGTCTGCAACCAAAAGGAGTGAAAGTTGTTTGAACTGGCAGACAAATTAACCGAGTGAACACTGAACTATTTTAAGTTAATTGATAAAACTGACGAAGAGTACAAGAAACAGCATGTCGAATAAATATAGTATCGCGATTTTACGGATATTGCGATGGAAGCATCTAGTGCAGAAATTAGATAAATTATGTCATACTTTCCGGAGGATGAATTCAGAACTCATAATAATAAGACAATTAATATAGCGCCGTAGCTCAGCCGAGGCCGTAGAAAAAGACGCTGTAGCCAACATGAGTTACAAAAATCAATGACAGTCACATGATAATCTAAGAAGACAGCTGTGATTTGAATGACTCTAGAGATGGTGCATTCTTAACGTGGTCTGGAAGATTGTTCCAAGCAGTGGATCCATCGACAGAGAAGTAACAGTCGACACACTTCGTAGTTAATTTTTTATTAAGATCTTAGCCGACGTCTGGTCCGGTTATCTGCAACACGAATGCAGAAGTCAGAGATAAAAATCCGGCATGAGGTGATTCAGTGCTTTTAAGGTGATCAAGCACAGTTTGTATGTAATCCGCTGAGGAACACGCAGCCAGTGTAAGTTGTCGCGCAGCAGATCAGCGACATGATCAGATGGCGTCCGACCATATACTAGACGTGCAGCAGAGTTAAGCACCGACTGTATTTGATCTATTGTATATTGTATTGTATTGTATATTGTATCTAAACATTTATAAAGTGCCTCTCACAGTGTTCGCTAATCAGAGGCGCTCACAGTGCGAAAAACCTAGTGAATAGAAAGTGGTTTCTAAGACAGCGGAACGAGGCACTTGTGCCACCAGCTAATAAAGAGGCACGTGTCACTGGAGGGAGTTGATTCCATAGAGCAGGACCAATGCAAGAAAAGGCTCGAGTTTTGGCCATAGTGGTCTTGGCTCGTGGTACAAGAAGATCATGGCGATTAAGCGATCGCAATGGACGGAGGGAAGTAGCTGAAACTGGCAGACGAACAATGTCACAGAGGTACTTGGGTGCTAAGCCTGTACAGGACCGAAGGACTAAAGTGAGAACTTTAAGCTGAATCTGAGCAGTAAAAGGAATCCAATGAAGATGTTCGAACATGAAAGAGGAAATATGAGACCAGCGAGGAAGTCGGGCTATTAATCTGGCCGCAGCATTTAAAACAGTCTGAAAGGGGGAAAGACGGAGGTTTAGCAGCCCAATCAAAAGAGAATCACAGTAGTCAATTCTGGAGCAGATGAAGGCGTGGATAATAGTGATAAAAACGGAGGAGGAGACAGAGCGTCGGATTGCTCTAAGCCGTCTCAGGTGAAAGTAAGAAGAACGGGTAAGATTAGCAATGTGTTCAGAAAAGGTGAGCGTACTGTCAAGGACAACACCAAGGTCACGGACACTAGAGAGAAAAGTGAATGACGGGAATTTCTCAGGAAGAAGTGAGAAGTCTAGTTTGAGGAGCTGTTGACGAGTTCTAAACCATATAAGCTGCGTCTTAGCTGGGTTCAAAGACAGACGATTAGAAGACAGCCAAAGGTGTAAGTCACGTGAGAGAGCATCAATGCGTCCAGTTAATGCAAGCTGTGCAGAGGGAGTGAAATGAACGAGCGCTGTATCAAGATGACCAGTTGATAAGTGCTTAGCAAATGTAGCGGAAATGTCGGCCGTGTATAGGAGGTAAAGGAGTGGGCCTAAGACAGAGCCCTGTGGCATCCCAAATTTAAATCTGACCCAATGGGTTCTGGAGTCTCCGCAGATAGCTGCCAAGTCGGCAGACACGCCAGTAAGTAGACTGTTGCATTAGTCAACCCTGGAGACTATAAAGCTATTGACTAAGATCTTATCGTATTTGGAGATTTGCATAGCGCCGCTCACCGCTAAGGCCATTCAGTATCGCTGCCAGTGCGGAGGCCCCGAGAGAAGAAAAGGGTTTAAACTCGGAAAGGGGTGTAGGAAGATATCCAGAAAGTAAGGTTACCCGTAGAGAGGAAGGCAGAGCATTCCGCAGGGATGACCTAATGTTGGCAAAAGATCTAGTTTTAGCTAGAGTGGTCCTGGCACGCGGAACAAAGACAGAGGCAAGGACCCAACTTGACCTAGTATCACATGAACCACTGTGATGGTTCGCCCATGGAGGAAGGATGTCAGTCATTCTAAGAAGTTACCAGAAAAACCGAAAGAGACATGCACGCGCTTAATCAAGATGTCATGGTCCACAGTATCAAAAGCGGCACTGACGTCAAATGGGACCAGAGGAGTGAGTTGTGAGTTGTCGACAGCCTTGCAGACATCAGACAGTAACCGAAGCAGGAGAGTCTCTGTGGAATGTTGCTTCCGAATTCCAGACTGGCAGGATGGTAGAAGGTTATTCTCGTCGAGGAATGCTAGGAGTTGGTTGGCAACGTTCTTTTCAATGATTTTTGAGAGGAATGATACGTTGGCTATGCTTCGATGGTTGGCCGGTTCCGAGCGGTCGAGGTCGCCACTTTTTAGTCTGGGTGTCAGTACGGACCTCTTTTGCTGCGTCGGCAGGACACCATCCCTAATCGATCCTTTTGCACAATTCGGTGAGAACAGGGAGCAAGGTGTCGACGTACTCCAGGAGCAGGAATGTGGGCAGAGGATCGAGTTCGCAAGACTTGGATGGAGAGGAAAGAATGAGTCGACGCAGATCCGCGGCATCGACCACTCTCAGGACAGGAAGTCGAGAGTCCGTAAGTGGAAACTGCGGATGCGGTGCACCTTCTGTGGCTTCGCGTACGCTGTTGATCTTGGATGCTAATGCAGTCAGGAAATCATCCGCTGAGAACGAGCGAGCGCTCATGAGTCAGTCAGCCCGGCCAATAAAGACGTCAAGAGGTTCCTGAGGTCGACTGCATGGAAGGCGCTATTCTTCTCTCCAGGTTCCGGCATTGACGATGCATGCCTCGCTCGAACTGAACCCAGGCTAGCCGAGCAGCGGGTAGATCGGTGCGTGCACCTGTCGGTTCTTTCAAGGCGGCGAGCCTGGTGTCTGAGGGAACGGCAGTCACCATCAAACCACGGCCGAATCTTGAGCGCGTATAGAGGGAGGTACTGGTCGATGAGAGCAGACATCGCCCTCGCCGAAGTTTAAAGTAGGAAGAGCGTGTGAGGTTTTTAACATGTTCAGAAAAGGTGAGAGTACTGTCCAATGTGACACCTAGGTCATGCACACTAGTAGAAAAGGTTCATGATGGTTCACAGAAAAAGTAAAGCTGTGTATCGTCTGCATAGCAGTGGTTGAGGAGTCCATATGCTTCTGTGAATCTCTCCACATCGGCCTTATATAGTACAAAGAGGAAATGGCCAAGCACTGATCCTTGTGGAACACAGCAGGTGACCAGCCTAGGTGTCGTCTACTCCACTGCCAATTGGACGGATTGTGTGCGACATTTGTGTAGAATTCAGGCCAACTGAGCGGCGCTCTGTTTATGATCTAGCGCATCTCGTTGATGTACGTTCTGTCTCAAAGGGCGCCTTCTATGCATTATAGTGTGTCCTTTGATCGCGGCTACAGCAATGCAATAAGGAAACTGTGAATTTTCGACTGGACAATGGACATTGACCATCTAGACTGCCTGATGAGAAGTTAAACCCTGAACCTAATATTGCGTGTAATTTGCAGCTTATACTAAATTTCTCAGTGATGTCATTAGTTTGTTGATTTGTTTGAACACGTGTTGATAACGATTTTTTTTGCTGCTCCGATGGCATATTACGAAGCAGGTCATACGGGGCAAATGGAAATTTAATAATGAACATTAAATATCTCTACAGCGCACGGAGCTTTACAAGCCAAGGCTGCCGGGTGCATAATTAGCAAGGGTTGATTCCAAAAAATATCCGCGTAGGACAATATGAGAGAAGGTAAATGTGCTGAAAATAAATAACAAATCAACCAAACAACCAAACAACCAACCAAGGCGAGTCACAATCAAAAAAGATGTCTGACTAATATATTATAGGGTGACCACACGTCCCGGATTGGCCGGGACAGTCCCGGAATTTGAAAAAATGTCCCGCGTCCCGGACACGTCCTTTCCGGGACAATGGAACGTCCCGGAATGAATTTTTCTATTATTAAATACGTACAATTTGTTATTTTAATTTTCCAATAATTATTTTTAAAAGAAATAACAACATGAACAAATAGGCAGCGCCGTACAAAATGTACAAATAGCAAAATAGGCCTATACTCGGCACAATGTAATCTTAAGAGTATGGTTAACTATGGGTCTACGACTCTACATTCTCCAATAGACGCTGACATGGGCAGCTGTAGAAGGGCTATTCTAAAATGCAGGAACGGACAATTTACCGAAAGTATTGACGCATTCATCATGAGCATACCTGCCTGAAATGCTGTGCACAGTTGAACGAGTGTTTATGGTTTGATGGAATCATTCTGGTCCGATACAAAAAAACAGAATGATGCTTAATTGAGCTTATTAAAGCAGAACTTCAGGTGAAGATGAACTTTAATAATGATTGCCAAACATTTCATACGTATGTCAAAGGTAAAAAGGAGTTGTTTCGTTGTACGAAATGTCCAAAATATAAGTTTCGACACTAGTCTATATTGCTTAGATTACATAGGCCTACTTAACCCTTCTGCTTATCACTCAGTGAAACTCGGCACAATGTAATCTTAGTAGTCTGTAGTCTCTGTCAAGTATAGGCCTACTGAACGTTTCATTTTTCATTTGTAAATCGTAACTATGCCCAAAATAACAGTAGGCCTAATGTACATTATTGAGACCAGTCACTTTATCAAGTCTTTATTATCTACTATTATCTAGGCTTGAATCTCTATTAATTTTAAGGAATTTTGATTTTGAGTTTGAGCAATAAATTGTCCAATTTATGTATTTTTGGCTCATTATCTTTCTAAATAAATCAAATATATTTCAGTTTAGGCATTGTGTAGGCTCCTATGTAACCTATAGCGCTCTTCCAAATGAGACCAGCTCCTAGTTGACTTTTTTCTGCCGGGTTCCGGAACGGCGTTCCGGTACCTTTTTCAGCTATTAAAAATAATTTAGTTATTAAAAAAAATAATTATTTTAATTTAATGTGACCTAAAATATTTCTTTTGGACGGCTCACCGAGCCCCTACCCAAACCCTACCCTCGTTTTTTCTCGGATTTCGCCCTCGATTTAGCCCTTCCATAATTGTTCAGTTCTCGAACCCTTTTCCTAGAAAAAAAACTATATATATAATGTGTGTGTGTGTGTGTGTCCCTGAATGACCGAAAAGAAACGTGGTCACCCTAGACTACTGACACCTGCTAACATTGCGTCATACGGGATAGACAGATGTTAAATACCCCTACAGCCAATCCGATGCGGCAGGCATCAAAATGCATAGGTAACGAAGAGCATATAGGTCACACAGATGTAACAACAGATGTGACTCTAGCTCCAGAAATAGCCGTGCAGGCCGTGTTTTAAACTATCAAAAACTGAGAAGAGCGAATTACGAAAACCCAGACAAAAGCCACCGAAATATACCTGACAAAACTAGTCCTAGCTACAACGCCAGAAAGTGCAAAGCACACGAGAAATGTTTAAAATAATGTAAGTCGCATCGGACAGAACTGTAAGCACAGTCATGTGGACCCAGAATTATTGTTGTTATCATTAGTAGTGGTTGGGTTGCCAGGCAGTATTGGGGAAATAACCGGACTATGACGAGCGCAGGACTATGTGAGAGAACGTAAATGTGCTGAAAATAAATAACCAACCAACCAACCAAGGCGAGTCACAATAAAAAATGACGTCTGACTACTAGCACCTGCTAACATTGCGTCATGAAACGTATAGACAGATGTTAAATACCCCTACAGCACATCCGATGCGGCAGGCATCAAAATGCATAGGTAGCGAGGAACATAATAGTTCACACAGGTATAACAACAGATAATGACTATAGCTCCAGAAATAGCCGTGCATGCCGTATTTAAAACTATCAAAAACTGAGAAGAGCGAATTACGAAAACCCAGCCACAAGCGTCCAAAATATACATGACTGCTAACGACAAAACTAGTCGTAGCTACAACGCCAGAAAGTGCAAAGCACACGAGAAATGTTTAAAAAGAAGTAACCCGCATCGCACAGAACGGTAAGCGCTGTCACGTGGACGAGGCCATCACAGAATTATTATTATCATTAGTAGCAATAGTAGTAGTAGTAGTAGTAGTAGTAGTAGTAGTAGTAGTAGTAGTAGTAGTAGTAGTAGTAGTAGTAGTAGTAGTAGTAGTAGTAGTAGTAGTAGTAGTAGTAGTAGTAGTAGTAGTAGTAGTGGTGGTAGGGTTGCCAGGCAGTATTTTGGAAATAACCGGACTATGACGAGCGAGTTACGGGGTTATGTGGGCCGTGCTCCCAGACCAGTCCAAGGGCATTGGGAAAGCCCCTGGTCAGGGCCCTCAGAGAGGTGGAAGCCCCCTGAAGCCGACAACAGATAACAAAACAGCAATAAAAATTGAAAAGTTGCTTGAAAAATTTAAAACAGCTGTCACATCAATTATTGACAATGAATAATTGATTCATTGCGAATGTAATGTCTGGCAACTCGCAAGTTCGGAAGTGTTCAAATCATCAGTTCGTTACGAAAGTTGCACTCGGCCACCCGTGCGAATGTACTTCTCAGACTCTGCAGCTCTGATCAATGTGATTTTCCTTACAGATTAATTTTTTATTTCAGTTAGAGTTACAGTAATAATAGTGTTAATGGTTTTTTATTTGTTATCGTTACAGTTGTAGTTAGTACTTTTTAGTTACAGTTATAGTTATCGTTAACGAATCAGTTTATTTTCGTTACCGTTCTCGTTAACGAAAATCACACTGATATTAAGATGCGTAACACAATCTGCTTAGAGCTTTTGAAAGTCTTTTCAGCTTCTTTAATACACGACGCTCCATATTCAGCGACATCCAAGGCGAACATAGGCTATTAGTTGTAGCGCACCTTCACGTTCTCATGTTTGTCGATATTCCACTTTTCAATCAATCAATCAATCAATCAATCAATCAATCAACTTTTCAGTTTTTTGCAACGAAGATAGCCATGTATTTTCGTTAGTGTTATTTTCGTTACAGTTACAGTTATAGTTAACGATATTTTTAGTTACATAGTTATCGTTAACGAAATCATTTTATTTTCGCAGAGAACATTTTCTTTACCGTCATCCTTTCACGAGAATCACACTGGCATTGATCAAACGTTTGTTACTGACGACGAAGTCTCTGAACTCTCTACAGCTGCATTTTATGTTAAAGAAGATGCTCAATTCACTGCGGCAGCCTGACGTAAGCTGAAGTCCATTGCGCTCCTCAGACCAAATGTCACCCATGACGCACATAGGCGTTGGATACATGTATTGAAGAATTCTGAGGAGATTTGGAGCTGGTTCCCTACTGAAGAATGAGCGCCATTTCTCACCTGTGCTGCCTTTCAGTGTACTGAACACTTCACTCATTGGTGTGATTTCGTCGTGTAGAACGTCAGATGAGTCAGACCTTGACTTCCAATTAGGTGTCACCATCAAGACGTCTACAATGTCATCGAGAGTCTAAGCTTATTCCCAAACCCAAACATCTGTATGGACGACATGGTGATTGATCAATCGAGAACTACTTTTGGATGCACGTGATTGCTCTGCAGGCCAATTTCCAGCACTTATTCTTAACAGTAATTATTTACCGCAAACTGGACACAGCCACGTACGCTAACGTCTGAAATTTCTGACGGGACGGATTGTCTAACTACCGGACTGTCCCGTTCATAATCGAACACCTGGCAATCCTAATTAGCAGTAGAGTCGTAGTAGTAGACTGTATAACGACGACGTGACTCAAAAATCTAGCAGTAGGCCTATCGCATCAAAGCCGGACAACCGTCTCCTGCACTCTGATTGTACTCTCTGAACTTTAGACAATTAGAATTGATTCAATGAATGCGAACCTGTCCATCTTTGTTAGGAAAGGGAAATTTCCCAGTAATTGTCTAAATCAGGTAGGCCTATAATGTCCGTCGACTCCATGGAATCAAATACTTCACCACGGAAAGGACGGGATATTTTTCGGGACGATTGGTTATCTTCCTATTGCCATCATTCTGTCGGTCGCCGAGCGTAGCCTATGAACTCACGAGTAACACAATTCTGCATTATGAGTCGAAACAGACTCATAATGCAGAATTGTAGTCTTTGTGGGTGGACAGCG
Organism: Allolobophora icterica; assembly: GCA_963556255.1. Classification (NCBI taxonomy): domain Eukaryota; kingdom Metazoa; phylum Annelida; class Clitellata; order Crassiclitellata; family Lumbricidae; genus Allolobophora; species Allolobophora icterica. The sequence continues at coordinate 9,290,549 of OY744604.1, read as the reverse complement.
GATGTAATTATTAAGCGAATCGCCAAACCATATCCTATTCTGTCTAACCTTCCGAATCCCCAAAGCGACATAGTATCTTGTACGATGCTAGGTACTACACTGCTCAGTTGCGCCTTTAACTAACTACTTACATATATTGATGGTGTTACGTAGAAGCTTTTCACTTTTAAAAAGCACCTTTTATGAAATGCTAAACAGCCGAGTCGCAGCGCCTTTGGGAGGTTCGAAAACACACCATATAAGTAAAAACATTACTGGTCACAAAATATGCAAGGACACATTGCATGCGAAACGAGATTAAATTAGATCGAATTATATTTGCTTAGCGAGTACATGTGTGAATGAAAATAGAAAAAGAATGAAAGGTATCGCACAAACCACCGTTTACTAGGACTAAACTGCTTGCCGTCAACGCCATTGTGCACTGTCGTGGTAGCCTGTGAATATGTACAAGCTTTACGGTACCGTACAGTCGAAGAAGTAGTGACACGCTGGGAGCGCCTCTGAATAGTCTATGCTGTGAGAGGCGCTTTATAAATAATTATATAAGATAAGATAAGATAAGATACAAAAAATTATTATAAGTGCGTGGAATAAACAAAACGCCACGCGGGATTAAAACATTGGCACTTAATTTCTACTGTTTTACATGAGTAAGTTTTGCTTCGCAACTATCTTCGTTGTCATCATTGGATGATGAGAATTGTTTATCGCTACTTGGTTGTTTATTTCGCGCCTATTGCATTACACCGTATAATCTTACTTCGCGTTAAATTTATCTTCGAATGCAGGCTGTACACTGCATGATAAAGGGGCAAGCTACAGAGGAAAACTCGCTCATTCTCAATCCCACTTGGAATGTCAACCTTGGACAAGTCATACTGAAAACAACTATTGGTTCCCAGAAGGAAAAGCAGACAAGGCAAAGAATTACTGCCGGTATGGAGAGAAATATGTTGTTCTTAATATTTTTACAAAATGTTATCTCGATCATTGCTTCCCAATCTTTTTTGACCTGAAATGTTTTTGACGGAACCCCAACCTAAACACAACATATTCTGGTACAATTTTTTAAACAGTGATTGAAGTATGTACACTGTATTGTACAGTTTTAATCGATTCAAATTTGATTAGAAATTGCTTAAAATGAAATTTCTCCACGGAACCTTTGTCTGCATCTCGGAGTCTGATTTGTAATGTAAAAACTTACTCAATTGCATCACGGAACCCTTGTCTTCTCCTCACGGAACCGTATGGTTCCGCGGAGCCAACTTTGGGAAACATTGATCTCGATACATTATTAGTGTAGTTAGAGTTGCAACGCAGTTTGGTCAGCCAAATATGCAAGGCAGCCGTATATAAATTATGCATGTATAGGTACGTATTTATATGAATGTCGACTTTTATGTGATAAGACTCCAACCCTATTGGGCATCAAACAGCTCCTCATACAAAAGTACCAAGGGAAACAAGGGCTATATGAAGCAATAGAAAATGCAAGCAAGGAATCAACAGTGATAATGGGAGATTTCAACTACCACATAGTTTGGGAAGAGTCCGAGGGAGAAAGATCACAGGACAAGAAGTTTTTGGACCTGATCAACGATAAATGTTTACAACAACATGTGTCAGAAGGAACAAGAGAAGGGAGCAAATACATTGGATCTGGTCCTGACAAGTGAGGAAAACATGGTGGAAAACATAGCTGTGGGAGAGAACTCCCACAAAAGTGATCATAAGATAACTAGATGGACAATGGCATTAGGGAACCAGAAAGATAAAAAAGAAAGGCAAATTAGATACAAATTCTTTGGGGCGGACTATGATGTTGTCAGAAACAGATTAAAGGAAAAGGAACTAGAAGACAAAGTGAAAGGATTGGGAGTAAATGAAAGTTGGGAAATGCTGGTGAGGAGCTTGAATGAGGTCATGGAAGAAGCAATACCGAGAGTTAGAAGCATGGTCAAAAAGAGGCCATGGGTAACAAGAGAGGTTCAGAAAAGAAGACGAAGAAGCAGAAAGCCTGGAAGAAGTGCAACAAGTTAAAAGAGAGCAAGGATTCAGATGATCCAAAGAGGAAGGGGCAAATAGCCAAATTAAAAGAAAATTATGTCAAGAAAGGAATGAATCAAACAAAATCAACAAAAAAGCGGTGCAGGAATACGAGAGGAAGCTAGCGGCAATGTGAAAAATGACAGTAAAAGCTTCTACAAGTATGTGAGGAGTAGACAAAAGAAGAGAGAAAGAGTTGGACCGATTACAAATGACAGGGGAAGTTTGATCACGGAAGACGAAGAGACTGCAGAGGAATTAAATAAATACTTTGGGGCAGTTTTCAACAAGGAAGACGAAGTAAATATACCGGAAGCGATGAGGATGTTTAACGGAGAAGAGGAGCAAAGTGACAAAAGAATTGGAAAAGCTTAGAAGAGATAAAAGCCCAGATACGGTGCAATGCATCCCAAGCTCCTAAAGGAAGTAAGTGAAGAATTGGGAGGGGTATTATCGCATATTATGGAGCAGTCAATGAAAACAGGAGAAATACCACATGATTGGAGGGATGCGCTAATAGTGCCGATCTTCAAAAAGGGAAGCAGAAACGAAGCAAAAAACTAAAGACCCGTTAGCCTAGCAAGCATTTTGTGTAAAGTGATGGAGAGAATCATCAAAGATGACATGATCGAGCATTATGAGAAACACAGGGTGATCCTCAATAGCCAACACGGATTCACGAAAGGCCGGTCGTGTCTAACAAACCTGTTAGATTTCTTTGAAGAGATTTGTGAAAAATTGATTGATGATAAAGCGGTGGATATAGTATACCTGGACTTTGCAAAGGCATTCGACAAGGTCCCACACAAAAGGCTAGGAAAGAAATTGGAAGCGAGTGGAATAGGTGGAAATTTGTTGGAATGGATAAAACAATGGTTGAGCGATAGAAGACAAAAAGTTGGTATAAGAGGAAAATTTTCAAAATGGTCGAAAGTGTGGAGTGGGGTGCCCCAGGGATCTGTTTTGGGACCGTTGCTTTTTGTTGTTTTCATAAACGACATTGACAGTGGAATTGTATCAAAGATATCCAAGTTCGCCGATGATACGAAAATAGGCAGAGAGGTGGACACGGAAGAAGAAGCCGATGTACTGAGGAACGACATTAAAAGACTGTACAGTTGGGCCGAGGATTGGCAGATGCTGTTCAACACAGAGAAATGTTCAGTTATACACATGGGAAAAACCAAAAAAAAATTCCAATACGAAATGGGAGGAATATTATTGAGAGAATCAGAAGAGGGGAAGGACCTAGGAGTAATCATACACAGAAGTACTAAACCCTCAAGACAGTGTGCAGAGGCTGCAAAGAAAGCGAATAAAGTATTAGGAATGATTAGGAGGACAATAAGCAGCAGAGAAAAGAAATAATGCTCGAATTATGCAAATCATTGGTCAGACCTAATTTGGAGTATTGTGTGCAGGTCTGGTGTCCATATTTGGGACAGGATATAGACAAACTATAGAAGATACACGTACAAAGGAGAGCAACGAAGATGATCAAAGGATTCGACAAACTGGCATATGAAGAAAGACTGAGGAGATGCGGGCTGACAACATTGGAGAAAAGAAGAAATAGAGGAGATTTAATAGAGACATTCTAGATAGTGACAGGAAGAGATAAAATACCAGCAGAAAGGCTCTTTAAATTCTCAAGTAACAACAGAACTAGAGGGCACAGCTACAAGATTGTTAAAAAACCAGCCGGGACAATAATGCAAAGATTCTTCAGTGCCAGGGTAGTAAACAATTGGAATTAGCTGGACGAGGGGGCTGTTACTGCGGACTCGGTGATTGAATTTAAGAAGAAACTTAACAAACTTGGATATTAGAGTAGGTGAAATTGCGAGGAGGTTCGAGAGAGTGGCTCTGACACAGATGCAAGTCTTCTGAGCCACTTAAAAACTTGTTATGTTATGTTTTAAAACCACCCTCGTTAAATAAATACTTAACTTTTCATGTAGCACTAGTGGATGCTACTTACAGAGCACCGCAATAGTAGTTCAATCGCAAACAGTAGTCTACAGGGTGGGCCAAAAAAAGTAACTCCATAGACGTTTTTGCTAATATTTCCGCCAAAAGTAGGCCTAGTCTGTACACGCGGAACTCTAGTATTTGCTATTTTCAAAAACAATAAACTATATTTGTAAGCCAATCAACCATTACCAACAATTTCAACCTTGTCAACATCATCGCTACCTATGAATGCAGATCAAAATCTGCCGCGCAAGGAAGAATTACAAGTTATTCCTGAGACCCATCAAAATTTAAGCCCAACCTATTTTCGTACAAAACAGCGGCAAGAAATTCTCCTCTCGATTTGGGGCATTGCCCTCCTCAGTTATTGGGGGCACGTGCCCCGGCTCCCCCCCGAGTCTACGCCTTGCTCGCGGAGAACCTGTTAGAAACGACACAACCTTAACTACAATGCATGCAAATATAAGCTGAAGTGCAGTATGTCACCACGCTACAGTTAATCTACCATGATGATATCTCGCTTTCTGACTAACGACGTATAACGTTAGAGTAATCAAGACTTGCACATTTATACATGGAATGAGTCAAATACTGACAACAACAAATATTTTGATGGCCTTCCATCCAACAAGAATTTTCTGGCACTTTATCATTAAATAAATATGGCAGTGGTGTAGTAAACTTCGTGAAATCATAGACGAGCTTTCGGTAATACACGAACAATTAAAAAACTACTAAACTCATTTGGATTAATTTTTTAACCCTCGAGTGCCCAAGGTATTTTTGGTACACAAGTGCCCAAGAGGAGGGTCAGACCGGACCCCAGTGTTTTCATTGTAATATTTGGAGAAGGGATTGGAATAGTGTGACGGGATTCGGCTCGTTATTGTCCAAATTGAATTTGCAATCGACTGATGTATGGTATTTCACAGTAGCGCCACCTGGTGAAACGTTATTTGAACTTTAATAGCCTACTCGTTTGTATTGTTTTGCAATTCGGGATTTTTCACAGGTATTCAATTGTACGGATGTAGCTTTGGCCTGTATAATCTCGAATAGGCAGCAGCAGACACGGCAGTAGATCAAACTGTATTACACTCAGCGTGGAATTCACCGTCCAACGATGCCTAATATCGTGCGTTGGCAAATTTATTTATGGGCTAGTAACCATGTGCCAGTATGACCATCAGCCGCATATCTTGTAGTGTTCTTTCAACCCTCCCTCATTCTTCGCCATGCGAAAGACCATTTATTCCTTTCCCACGTTTTGTCTGCAGCAAAATTATCGCCAAACAGCTTCGTGTGCTAACTTGCATCCATTTTAACACGCAGTTTGTTACATCACAAATTTGAGAAACCAATTTGAACACAACTTTAGGTTTTCGCTTAATTGACCTGCCAATCGGTGTCTTTCCAGTCAGCCGGAGCTAAAGGACGTTCTGCGCGCTCATCTCGTCATATTTCATAACCTTCGGCGTTTCCTGTGACATGGCTAAGTCACCTTATATCCGGATAACTCTTCTGCTTTAGCCGAGTCGGTAACAATATTTTCCGGCACATTCTAACTCATTTGTTCCACAATATTCGCCCGGCATCATGCAACTGTTGTTCGCAATAAATATTTGCCCATTCAACATTTACTCCATTTAAGCTAGGGTTATACCGAATAGGTGATTATCACTATTCGCCCGAATACGAATACGAATAGTGTACAGAATATGTCTACCGACAACATTAAAAAATACGTTAACGTTCACTCACTCTACACAAAGAATGGGACTAATGACACTGCGATACCGTGGTCCAGGCAGTAGGCAACGCCTGGCTGCAACCACTCGCTAAAGCAGCCGCACAAGCAGAAACAGATGTCACGTGACCACTATTCGTATTCGGTCCAACCGCTACTATTCGACCGAATACCGAATAGCTATTTGGCCCACTATTCGGCCCCGAAGCGAATGTTCGGAACAGCCCTAATTTAAATCACCTAACATGTATCTGACAATCATTTCTGGGCATAACCGCCTGCCATATCCAATTTCACCCCTCCATCCTCTCCATGAGGTACATACCGTCCACAGCCTGACATCATAAACCCACCTCTTTGGTCAGTGCAACCGCGCAAAGTGTCTACGTGTCCTACATCTCCACTTAAGCACCCTATTCACTACAGTTTTTTCTCAATATTAAGTCATCCATCCTAGTCCTATTATTCTGTATTCCGCTCCTCATTCTCGTCCTCTTCCTGCTCCTGCTGCTGCTTCTCAGAACGCAAACAATAACAGACTTATTGCATTAACAGAAACGTGGATGAACTCAAATTCAACTTCAGCATAATAACAAGATTGTGTTCCCTCTGGTTACTGTCGGTACAGTACGCGTCTCCTAAATCACCAACCGTTTCGTATATCACTGTTGTGGCAGTAACAATATTCTGACATGCGACCGTGCTTGACAACCACGCTCGTATACCATAGCCAAATCCTGCTCTCATTCTAACATCCATTGGTGTAATTCCTTCTCCCTGCCTTCATATCTTTCCGTCGACACCTTTCTACCAGTCTACGTGAATGCAGGTCTGGCTACGGCTTCCGGCGGGCTACACCGCCTTACCTGCAGAGAGAGACAGAGAGAGAGAGAGAGAGAGAGAGAGAGAGAGAGAGAGAGAGAGAGAGAGAGAGAGACAGACAGACAGACAGACAGACAGACAGACAGACAGACAGACAGACAGACAGACAGACAGACAGACAGACAGACAGACAGACAGAGAGAGACAGACAGACAGACAGACAGACAGACAGACAGAGAGAGAGAGAGAGAGAGAGAGAGAGAGAGAGAGAGAGAGAGAGAGAGAGAGAGAGAGAGAGAGAGAGAGAGAGAGAGAGAGAGAGAGATCAGCTGCCGGGGGCGGGCTTCGCCGTCATTAGCCGATACACCAAATTCACCCGACCGACGTACAACCGAAATTATATTGTTTGATGCAATTTTAATCAAATATATTATGTCGATGACGGACGCATCAGAGGCTTTCCCGACCAGGCAGCACAGAGCTCGTAATCGTAATCTCCGAACTTCTAAAGCGCCACTTGAAGACCAAGCGAAGGGCACCAGCCTATTCACAAGCGCTACGTCAAATAGGAGGAGGTTCCAGAGAGTAGTCCAAAAGTGGTCAAAGTCCGATTTCCAGGGTAACATATCAGGAGAGCTGCGACGAAACGAAATGGTTTTAAAGCGCTTGTAAAATAGAGGTATGGAACGACCAAGAAGCTCACATCGTATGTTGTACAACAATTCGTAAAGATTGAACCAACTAGAACCAAGCTTATATGGAGTGCTGGCCTCTAGAACAACTGGGTTACCGTATGCAACTGCGCGAATGCATATGAGGTCCGGTACAGAGCAATACATGTAGCTTCCTGCATGATACGGAGCAAGATCTCAAAGGAAATTAAATAGAGGTGAATGAAACGGCTTCGTCCAGGTACCCCAGAGTCGTAAAGATGGATTTTCAGGTCACCCGTGATAAGTCGACGACTGTTGAATGTCGCGAACACATGCAGAATAGAGCAACTAAATGGAAATACAATGCCGATGAAGGGAGCGAGAAACCCCTACGGGAAGCAGGGTTAATGATTATCGGGCAGTAGCGTTCGATAGATATAGGGTTTCGAAGGTGTGTGGGTCATCGAGTAAGGCCGGAACCGTATAAGTGTTATTTAAATTTACAATGATATCTCTGTGGTTTCGAGTTAGGGCTCACTGTAAAAATATCTGTCATGTGCTATAGATCGTAGTACGAGTAGGCCCTAGCCGTCCGCACCGTAGTGCAAACGGGTAAGTGAAAGGAAGTGGAAAACTGCGAACGGTGACAAGAACATTCAGGCCGTGGGCGACGATGTATATTCGACAATGGTTTGCCATCTTGATTACTTAAAATCAGCGATATGAGCAACTAATGAGCAAGCAATGAATCAACAATAAAACGTTCAATTCTAATTTGTACCAGCGATCAGACTATTCTCTGTCTGTTCATTCACAATTTCTACTTAAATGTAGGTAAATTAACAATGTCCTTGCATTATTTCGCAAAGTACTTATTTAATACACACGATGCGAACTGTTCGATTCTAATCGACCGTGTGCTACAAAAAATCTTCCACGATAAACTACACAGTTTAAGTTGCGTAAGATAAATTCACCTCTTTTTATGCTACAAATTAAAATTAAATGATACAGAACCTTTATCACCGACTCGCCTTCACTTACGATACCTGAAAACCGAAAACAACTATTGCAAGAATCGTTTTTTCGAGATTCTGCACCGTTTACAAGAAAATTGCTATTTCAATCAAAACGCTTTCAATCAACAATCAAGGACAGTCGACTCGCGCGCTAATGATCGGCTCTGCGCCTTAAATAAACTCCATTTCGAAGCAAAGCCCGCGAAACCTTCGACCAATCACAATCGATCCCGCTATTGCGCGCTTCATCTGATTGGCCGCTAATTCTGTTTGTGCGTCAAGCTATATTTAACTCTGACCGTCTCTGCCATAGGAATTTATAGAGCGCAATATCGATTGTTTCATAAAACAAACCAAAATTAAATTAAACGAACCAACCCTTTAGTAACACCTTCACCTGACATGTCTGGCATTGGTAGACTAAAACCTCAAGGAAAAATAATTTTCTTAAACAACCAAGAAAGAAACACTGAAATAACAAATCAAAATCATAGCAGTCAGTATGTAAACAGCGAAATTGGAAATACAAGCAATATCTTTAAAATGCACAAGCAGCAGTCGATAATTTTCCAAAGTCTTACGCGATAAAAGTATTTTCTTATCATTTCTGTGCTCAAGGAAGACAAAATAATCGCTTATTTCATTTGCAGGTAAAAATCATGTAGACCAGTGAGTGACCAGAGGCTCGTGTCATCTAAACATTATAAAAATTGACTAAATTCTAAATATTCGTACATTGCAAAATTAATTGGTTTGGTGGTTATAAACAGGCAATAGGCGTAAATCCTAATTTAGATAATATTTTAGAGTACTTAAACTACATACTGTTTTCTCTGTATTCTCTATTCACAGTGTTCGAGTTTTGCTTTCACTTTTCTTTGCCTTATTTTTTGCTTACTTACTGACTATTAGTTTTATTAGCTTGTAATTTTTAATTGTAATCGTAGGATATGTATATGGAACCTATTCTTAAGAAATTCGTCAGAGATCCTCCCGACTACACAGCATAAAATATTTCATCGTCAAACTAGACGTTTGTTGCACTCGACATAATAATATTAGAACGCTTATTCCTTTTCTTTCATCTTTGATTCTGGCTCTGGAACTCTTTCGTCATGTTCAATTGACAGTTACCCGCTACGTCATGTAGGACAAGGCCATTCGGTCGCTGCATCGGTGTCTGAATTATTGCGTAAGTGGAAATAATTTCCATCTTCGGGACCACGCTTATTTTCCTTTCCGACCTTTCTTGGGACTTACCACCTGCCTGTTCTAGCTAGCTTCGATTTAGATACTTACACACCAAAGAACTCCGCATCAGAGGGATGTAGACTTGTTAATGAGGATAGAAAAAGTTTTTCCTTTCTGAACTTACCGAAATTAACTGGACCCCTGTAATTAATGCCTATAATAACAATAATGCTAAATTAGCCTATGACCTTTTCTTAGAAACATATGGGGGGTCCATAGAGTAGTGGTAACATCACTGGCATGAAGAGCAAGACGTAGCGGGATCGCTTCCCGCTTCCCTCCCGAATTTAGGTCCACTCAGCCTTTCATTCGCGAGATGGCGCGTTGTTAAAATGAGATGTAGGACGTGATGGGCGCCTTGCATGGCTGCTGTGTACAGTTAAATTCGACTCCTGTAATAACTTGTGATCATCCGTTCATACTGATTTGTAATCATACTGCGTTATTGTCAGTTTGAAGATATTGAACGAAGATTATTATTATTATTATAATTAGCTATAATCACGCCTTTGCACCAAGACAGCGTAAGGAAAAAAGAGTCAATATAATAAAACAACCATGGATGACCCAGGGACTCCTCAAATCCAGGAAGAAAAAGCTTATCTCTATGTAAAATACATAAAACCCACTCCAGCCAACAAAAAGAAATTTCCCACCTTTAGGAACACTTTTAAGACAGCCAAAATCAAAGTTGAAAAAAATTGACTATGAAACCGAGTTTGCTAAACATGTTAACAACTAGAAAAAACATGGATCCTCATACGCTCCATATTAAAAATGGGCGAGCGGGACCCACCAATTGAAGCACTCACGATCGCCAATAAAGAAAGCAATGACCCCCTAAGTAAGTCTAAATGCCCTCAGTAACTGCTTCTCAAATATTGCTCAGACTCTAGCTGACCAAGTTCCTACCGCCAATGCCTCATACATAGATTATCTAAACCCTCCCATACCTTTGGCTTAATCCCTACATCTCCCGAAGAAATTCTGCTCCTAAGTTCTTCAATACGCACAACCCATAGTATGGGGCCGATGATATCTACCCTTGCATAGCTGCCACTAGTCTACCTTATATTGCCCCCACCTTAGCAGAGGTTATTAATTGCTCCCTCAAGTCTGGAGTTGTTCCGCAGGCACTAAAAACCGCAAAAGTAATTCCGATATATAAGAAAAGTAATCTATAGGAAGCAAGTTGCAAATTACAGACCTATTTCAATTCTCCCCTATTTTGCAAAGTATTTTGAAAAAGTAATGGCCGACAGGAATAACAATTATGTCCAAAAGTCTCATATTATATTCCAATCCCAACATGGTTTCTTCTTATTAATTCTATGTTTTATATTTTTCTATACTTATTCACCAATGTGCGGTTCGCTTTTGATTTTACAATAAAGAAAATTAATAATACTACTAATAAAGAGGATTGTAATAGATTGATGATTACACCTTCCTTAAATGTGGTACGGGTTGAGTCTTCCCTAAAACAGTCACTATGTCGGGCATGTCCTTAAATCACAATTTATCAGCGCCATCGATTGATACTTAAGCGTTAGATAGTGGCGCTTAAATAAATAGAGAAATAACAAAAACTATGTAGCAAGATGAATACTCACGATGCATCAGTAAAACGAGAATGCAGAATCTGGCACAATGTTTTCAGCAACCCAGATCCGAGTAAATTCAAAGCTCCATGGTGCTATGTTGCTGATGTGAAAAACAAAGATTGGGATTATTGCGACATCTGCTTGCGTGAGTGCTCAATATCGACACTGTAAATGTATACGCTACAACATGCAGAATGACACTTTATTTAGAATAATAATATAACTACTCTTTCTCATGTAGCCTACCATTTATGATATGATTTAGTATTGTCTTTGCTGATCAAGTGTTCAATTCACGCTGAATTAACGACATTTAAAAGGTAACGTGGAGCTCACTCTTAAAATCACCGCAGATTTTTCAATTAATTTTTGTACCTGTCATTAAAAGGTGCAAATAGTTCACTGCTGGAAATTTTAGTGCTTCAATAGCTAAGTCATATCTAGATTAATCTAATTGCCAGATGAATTGCGCGCTAATCGCCTACGTCTATCTCGAGAAGTACGCAAGTTGTAACTGCGCTGGATCAAGCATTTAAATTGACTTAACCACCGGTGTGTGCTTTCTTAATTTGATCACTATATTAAATTTTCTCGGCCGCCGGTCCCAGATGCTGGAACAGTCTTCCACCCGCCATCAGACTGGCCGACTCAAAAATACAGGCTAAAAACCCACGCTTATCCTGCCCGTTAGATGTTGTGAGGCGCCCTTGTATCGATGTGGCCGCGTTACGGCGCCATATAAATTGTCGTTATCATCATCATCATCATCATATCATTTCTGTACAACTGTAAAAATGAACACCACTAAAACTATATATATATATATATATATATATATATATATATATATATATATGTCGTGGTCTACGCGGGTGCATGCATCAAGGGAAGAAAACCGACGCGTCAACAAGCTTGTTTACAACGCACGGAAAATTCTGCAGCAAGCTGTCAACATTAATTCGGTGCATGCAACAAGGATATACGTGTTCAGTAGGACTTTCCAGGGAAAAGTACAGTGACGTCACAGAACGTTCTGGAATCCGGGAGAACTCTATATAAGATAGACCTGATGTACATTGGGGGCCTTTTGACGAAGATTTGTAAACGTTGAAACATTGATCGTATAACGTTCAATCGAGACCAGCCAACCTGTGTGCTGTCTACGATTGTGATATTTGATAGACGAGTTGACTTACTCTACACTTAATCGACTTTATTTTTAAATAAAGATCTTTTAATAGTTCCTTCGTTGGTTCGTCGTTGCGATCGAAGGAGTCGACCGCGACATTATTGGTGTCAGAAGTGGGATCATCGGTGTTGGATCCGGTGAAGAAGACGCGAGCCGACGGAGGAAGGAGTCAACCCGGAGGATCAAGAGACGGTCTGTTCCAGGCAGCGAGCGGATCGAGACGCCTTTCTACCGTGGGAGACGGGTGAATCGGCATACGACAGTCGGACGGACGAAGTGCGTCGTTCGGCTGAGACAGCAGAAGACAGCAGTCAACATACGGGTAAGATCCTAGGTGTTGTCGTGGCTGAGAAGGAGAAAAGAGAGTGGAGTTGCAGCCGAGTGGGAGGCAGCCATTATTTCTCTTTCAATATCTGCTGATTATTTCTTTGAAATTTGATCCATTGTTGTGATCGAGGCCAGACTTGCGTGAGCTTGTATAGTTTTTGCGTACTTGGCGAGTGTACTTCTTTGGATACTGAATAGTTGCACTTTGGGTTGTGGAATTTTCCTTTTGTGTGGCGGGTTTGCCGCGTGGTGTCTGTTTTTTTTGTTGTTGATTGTTGTTGACTGACTGTTTGTAAAAATGGAAGCGTTGACAACAGAGATGCAAGCGAATATTCGCAAAATGTCGTCTGAGCGCCTTAGGGTGTATCTTATGAAGGCAGGAAGGGACGACGATGATGATGTTATGTCATGGGATCGAAATCAATTAATGGAAGAATGGGCCATGGAGATTGGAAAAGAGGAAGAGGAATTTAAGGGTAGTCCAATATCTCCAACAGGAGTGGATTACGAGCTGCAGAAGCGCCGTCTGGAGTTCGAAATCCGTAAATATGAGGAACGGAAAGAGAAGGAAGAAAGAGAAAGGGAGGAACGGAAGGAGAAGGAAGAAAGGGAGGAAAAGAGGAGAGAGGAAGAAAAGAAAGAACAAAGGGAGAAGGAAGAAAGAGAAAGGGAGGAACGGAGGGAGAAGGAAGAAAGAGAAAGGGAGGAACGGAAGGAGAAGGAAGAAAGAGAGAGGGAGGAACGGAAGGAGAAGGAAGAAAGGGAGGAAAAGAGGAGAGAGGAAGAAAAGAAGGAACGGAAAGAGAAAGAAGAAATAGAAAAGAAGGAACGGAAAGAGAAAGAAGAAAGGGAGAGGAAGGAAAAGCAGGAAGAACGAAATGTTAGAGATTCTTTAGCAAGTCGTACTAAGCGTTATAGTGATGCCCTCAAGAATATTCTTTGGAAATTTCCTTCCGACCCTATAGAAATTCCAGGTTTCTTTGATCACTTGGATGGTTTGTTTAATGTGTATGAGGTGGATGAAGATGTTAGAGCAAAATTATTGCTAGCCATTTTAAGTGAAAGAGCTAAGGCATTAACCATGCGCCTTACTGAGGCACAGCTCCATGACTACAAATTCCTGAAGGAGTTTTTGCTAAGGGAGTTTAAGATAAGCCCTTCAAATCTTAGAGCCCGATTTTGGTCGTTGCACAAAGCATCGGACGAATCATTTACGATCTATTCATCCAAATTGCGTGTGGCTCTTATGTATTATTTGAAAAGTAGAAAGATAACTGATGAGTTTGATAAACTTGTAAGTTTATTGGTTGCGGATCGGCTTAAGGAGTCCTTGTCGAAGGCTTGTTTAGATTATATCTTGGCCCAAGAAAAAGAGGAGTGGTTGAGCTGTGAAGACATAGCTAATGCGGCTGACATTTTTGTAGCGTCGCATGATGGTGGGAATGACTTAGTATGCCGTAGTCATCCGACACCGAAGTATAACAATTGGACGAGAGGTCAACCACATGTTCAAGTCAATAACCAGACAGCTCAACCCAAGTCTCCCAAACCGGAATTAAGGGGTGAAGCCAAGATAGGTGCGAGGGTGTCTCAGGAGGAGGCCAAGGTAAAGGGTCTCTGTTTCCTATGTCATCAGAAGGGTCATATGGCAAGGGAGTGCCAGACCAAACCAAGTTCTAAAAAGGTGAGTACTTGTATATTTGGGAACCCAACTGAAGAAGTGATCGACTTAGTTGTTGAGAAGGTCAACGTGTTGCATGAGATACCTGAACAGGTAAAGCAAGGGAATTTATTGGATAATTCTAAACCAATAGGCTTGGAAACTGCTGTAAGGGTATACGAGAATAGTATTGATGGATTACAACAGAGGTCGTATATCAATGTACAGATTGAAGATCTCCCTTCTCAGCCAGCATTATCTGATTCAGGAGCAGAAATTTGTTGTATTGATAAGAAATTAATTGAGTCACTAAACTTACCCGTGATTAAACGGATTAATATAATTGGTTTTCATGGAGAAGGATGTAAGGCAGATGTAGTATACCTACAAATGAAATTAGCTAATTCAATGGAAGGAACGACGAACATTGCGCCATCTTTGTGCGTCATGTTCGCTGTAGTCCCTGAACTAAATGAACGGGTTATTTTGACACCCCATGTTGTGGACCTATTAGGGGATAGTTCGCAATATGTAGTGATGGTAGCTGGCGTAGATCGATGTGTACAAATAAATAAAGGGGCAGAAGAAGATAACTTAGAAGTTAATATCGAGAAAAGTAACAGCAACGAATCCTTGCCGTCAGAAGTGAATGAATATTCTCAGGAGCAACTAGTTGATGATTCAGATAATTTTCTTGATGTTGAGTCAACAGAGTTCAAGTCTGATGAGGGAGTAGCGAATAATGATACTTTATTGCGTGAGCAACAGAATTGTCACAGTCTTATACCTTGCTGGCAACAAGCGAGACAGAATAAAAATAATTTCTTTATAGATAATAACCTCCTGTACCACAAAGGGGAAATTATGGGACATAAGGTTAATCAATTATGTTTACCAGAAGATAGAATCGAGGTTGTCTTGCGAGTAGCACACGATGCCCCATGTGCTGGGCACATGGCTTTTAAGGCAACGAGAGCCAGGATCAAATTAAACTTTTGGTTTCCAAGAATGGATGAGAGGATTCGCGAATATTGTGCGTCTTGTCAAATTTGTCAACTAAGAACTCCAGTTAAAGTGGCAGATCGAGTCCCGATCACTCCTATTCCGAGGGCGGATGAACTCTGTTTTAACCATCTAAATATGGATTGTATTGGCCCTATGGTAGTGACTGGAGAATCCAACAAATCGAAACCCCAGTACAATTATGCTCTGGTTCTGGTGGACAAATTTTCTCGTTGGCCGATGGCGTATCCTCTTAGATCGCTGAATGCAAAGGGAGTTTGTGAAGCTCTGTTGCAAGTTTTTACAACTTTTTCTATTCCAAGGATCATCAGTTCTGATTGTGGTACCAACTTTACCAGTCGTTTGACGAAAGAATTCTTGCGGCGAATGGGTTGTAGTCCCAGATTTAATACCCCTGGACATCCTGAGGCAGCTGGATTGGTTGAAAGATGCAACCAAAGCTTGAAAACCATGATCTTTAAGCTTGCTCAATCTGATCCTCGTGGATGGCACCAATTGTTACCGTTTGTTCTGTGGAGCCTTAGAGAAAAACCTTCAGGCACGACTCATATTTCGCCATTCACTATGGTTTATGGAACTCTTCCTCGGGGTCCACTTAGTGTGTTGAAGGAATCGTGGGCTGGCGAACGAAAAGTACCTCTTAACTTAGGTAAATCACCCGAAGAGTATCTCCAATCACTGAAGGAAAACCTCGAATTCGCGAAAGTTTATGCAGATTACTATAGTGATATAGAAACAAAGCGGTATGCAGATTATTATAACTTGCGTAGTACTGACAGAAAATACGAAGTTGGAGATAAAGTAGCAGTATTAGCACCAGATTTTGGTAGTTCTAAATTTTATAGTCGATGGCAAGGACCTGCTACCGTAGTCAAGGTTAAATCCCCATATTCTTATATAGTAGAAATAGAGGGAAAACAAAGACATTTACACGCAAATAAGATCAAGCGATACCATGAACGACTCGAACAAGCGATGATCAATAGCTGTTCAGTAATTGTTGATCAAGATGAAGAATTTGGTATAGTAGGGTCAGGTTGTATTGAACCTGATCCAGGTAAGATCGCTACGATCAATGATATCCATCCTCCAACAACAAAGAAAGAAGTTAGAAAGGTTATGGGTTTTTTCAGTTATTTTCGAAATTTTATACCTGCTTTAGCTGAAAAAGCACGGATAATAACTGATTTGACACGAGATAACATACCTACGAAGGTGCCTTGGGAGCAAAAGCATCAAGAAGCACTAAATAAGTTAAAGGATGATCTCAGTAAAGCTACACAGTTGCATACCATTGATTTCACTAAGGAATTTGGTTTAAGTGTTGACGCAAGTGCCACCGCGGTCGGGTGTTGCTTGTTTCAGTGGACCGAAGAAGGTCAAGAAAAACCAATTGCTTTTGCTAGTCTTAAACTTACAGATACACAGATGCATTGGTCTACAATTGAGAGAGAGGCTTTCGCAGTAATTTGGGCACTTAAACGATTCAAGTCATGGATATTCTTATCAAAGATAATCATTTATTCAGATCATAATCCTTTGTCTTATCTCACAGATGCAAGCCCTAAGAGTGCGAAACTGACTCGTTGGGCGTTAGCATTGCAAGAGTTTAACGTGGACTTTCGATATCGTCCTGGACGTCAAAACACGGTGGCTGATTTCCTCTCTCGGTTGTGACTCGGATGGTGAAGGGGGGAAATGGCCCGACACACAAGGATCGAGCCCGCAAATTGTGTGGATAAATTGACTAACTGATGTGTTTTGTTTTGTTTGTATATGCTGTGTCGAGATGGAGTCTGGAGGCCCGGCTTGATCGTGATGACCCGTTCGGGATGGTGCTGAAGACGTGTCATCATCTGAGGGCGGAGGGAATGTCGTGGTCTACGCGGGTGCATGCATCAAGGGAAGAAAACCGACGCGTCAACAAGCTTGTTTACAACGCACGGAAAATTCTGCAGCAAGCTGTCAACATTAATTCGGTGCATGCAACAAGGATATACGTGTTCAGTAGGACTTTCCAGGGAAAAGTACAGTGACGTCACAGAACGTTCTGGAATCCGGGAGAACTCTATATAAGATAGACCTGATGTACATTGGGGGCCTTTTGACGAAGATTTGTAAACGTTGAAACATTGATCGTATAACGTTCAATCGAGACCAGCCAACCTGTGTGCTGTCTACGATTGTGATATTTGATAGACGAGTTGACTTACTCTACACTTAATCGACTTTATTTTTAAATAAAGATCTTTTAATAGTTCCTTCGTTGGTTCGTCGTTGCGATCGAAGGAGTCGACCGCGACAATATATATATATATATATGCAGCAACCTATATATATATATATATATATTGTTACGAGTTCATCCTAATAAAAGCTCAAACAAACTCGTGTCTAGTTTAAACAGGTATAATTCTCCAAACAAATTAACGATACATTACCCAACCGTAGAATGACGGTGGAAAACGGTTCGCTCATCACAAACGGAAGAACGCCAAAGAAAACCTGGTCTTCAATGCAGCAACAGGCTGACGAACAGAAACGTACAAACGTAGAACGTACGTCAAACACCAAACGTGTAATGCTTCACGAAAGTAGCTTAACTACCATGCACAGGAAGTACTCGGACAAGACTACAGCCAGTCGGCAGTATCATCAGAGACTTCACCCACACACCCTATTCTCTGTCCTTATATGGGATATCTTTCCCCGGTAGAGGTCTCTTCTCAGCCAAAGAAACCTGTCAAGCATAACTCTTACCCATCCTAGGACTAGTCAGTCGTGGGACCCTAACAATATATATATATATAATATATATATATATATATATATATATATATAGTATACAGTATCATCATTCCTTTTTCTGAAGTATATAAAGTAGCAAAAATGATGCATGCATCGCCTTTTACGGCTCAAATTTTTAGAAAATAAATACATTCAGTACTAATAGATCGACAACGAAGCTTATTTTGACGCTGAAAATCCTGATTCAAGAGAGGAAGAGACTACTGCAGCCATTTGAGGACTGCTAATGTTGATCTAGAGGCGGCTTTGATTCTGTAAACAACACAGGTCTTTTGAAATTGCTTCTATGTCTTGTAATTCTCTAAGCGTTTGTGGACTTTATCAGGGAACTCTAAACCAACACGACGAGAGATGTACCCATTGATAAAGTGACTTAGTGTGAAATGAGGAGTGCGACAGCGCGATAATTTTGCCCCAAACCTGTTCTTGCCGTGATTGGGATAGATCATGGAGCGAACTGTCACCGAAAGACATGCGGAGTCAGGCATTGAATAATGGAGATATTCTAGGACCGGGACTTTGCTATGATGTGACCATTCTTACCGAAATTCTCGAGAAACTCGTCGGAGATACTGGCACAATAAGTACACTAGTTTGGAGTGGATATACACTTGGTCGCGAGAACGGAGAGGTCGGTGAGAAGCTGCAGAAACAGGGGCCAGATGAAGTCTCTGGGATATTTTGGAGTGGTACCGAGTTTGGACTTAAGGACAAGAACAAGAACTTTAAATTGAATGCGGGCTAGGAGAGGGAGCCAGTGAAGTTTACTCACCATAAACGAAAGAGATTATGTGCATTTAGCGTGCGTATTCGAGTTACCTACTCTTGATCTACTCGTCTAAAAGCGGTTGTATTCGAAAGGAATGATCAGCTGTTCGCATAAAGGGCATTATTAAATTTCCTGTAGCGTATTTATAGTTCTGAGGAACTTTATCTTCGAAGTAAGCAGGGCTGTAGTCCAGGGTATACGCGGCTATGCAGCGTGTACCCACCTCTAGAGACCGTAGCCTATAGTCGCATCTCAAAACATTTGTACTCGCCTCTAATTAGTTTCGGAAAATTAACCGTTAGCGTATGCACACTTGTAATTAGTTTCGCCAAATTTACCGGTAGCGTGTACTCACCTCTAATTTTACCACTACAGCCCTGGAAGTGAGACGACAAACTTACCGGTTACGACGTGTCTGGCTTACACTAAGCGCAGAGAAGATTCGAACGTTATACTCGGATAGTAGCGAAGTTAGGTTGGCAGGCTAGCTGTGGTTATTTGGCTGAGCATTCAAGCATGGAAGGAAGCTTTGGTTTCGACTTAATAAAAGAAAATCATCGCAGAATAACCGAAGATGCCAACGACGCAAGGTCTGATGCGCCATACAAGATGGAGAATTTCTGAGTGGGGCTGTGATTGGACGTGACAGGTTTCGGTGAGAATCCTCATTTCAGGATCTGCAGTTTGTGGGAGGTTAGACAGGCTGTAATAAAACAGAGTAATCATGATAAATGGATTTTAGTTTAAGTCTACAATGTCTACATCAACAGCTGCTACTGCTGCTTCATCATCAAAAAAGAGACCCAAGAACATCTCCAGTCACCCTGAAGTTGTTGGTGCGTTGGATCGTGTTGGCCTCCCAGACCGCGGTGCTGTGTTTGTAGCTGGAGCTGTTGCACAGGCGCTTGGCCATGACATTTCAGAAATCACATCTCGAAGTTCAATCAGGCGATCTAGAATAAGAGGAAGACAAGATACAGCTGCAATGGAAGAAACAGAGTATTCACTGGCAGGACCGTAATTGCCGCACTGGGACTGAAAAATGTTGCCCGACATTGATGGATCAAAGGAAAGTGTGGCCCGCATAGCTGTCATTGTCACTGGAAATGGTCAGGAAATACTTTTGGCAATTCCAAAAATGGAGAGAGGTATTATTATTATTATCATTATTATTATTATTATTATTATTATTATTATTATTATTATTATTATTATTATTATTATTATTATTATTATTATTATTATTGTTATTGTTATTATTATTATTATTATTATTATTATTATTATTATTATTATTATTATTATTATTATTATTATTATTATTATTATTATTATTATTATTATTATTATTATTACAGACATTTTTAACGCGCGCGAAGTCACACAGAAATGCGAATCTGAGGCGCGGTTAGTCAGCCGCCAGGTGAAGAGCAATTAGATATCCATATGTTTGAAAGCCAGTGAGAAGTAATGAGTTTTGAGGCGATTCTTGAAGGAAGGCTAAGAGGCCGAGCAACGGATAAGCATTGGTAGTCGGTTCCATTCCTTGGGGGTTGCAACACGATATGCACGAGAGCTCACGGCAGTGCTGCAACAAGATTTGCAAAGGCTTGTTATGTGAGATTATAATGTGAGATTGTAACGATTCTGTCGTCACAACGTCTCTGTATCACTGTTCCCACTTTTATATATGCGCTATAGGAAGAGACATTACGTAATGGCTATTTTTAGCTCATCGCTGTTTCAGCACTCAGTTTTATGACGTATGCAGTTTGTGTGTTGAGGGAAGGTGATGATCACGTTGGTCGCTAGTGTTTCTGTTTCGTACAATTTCGATAAAAATACCTTTTAGAAATCGAAGTTTTATAGGTTGAGGGTAACGGTAGAATGTTAGATTGTCTTACCCATCTGTAAATCGATTTAAAGGTTGAAATTAGTCGTAATTGGTAAGGTGACGGTCCACTAAGATTCCCCTGTTCCCAAGCCCATGACATTGATGTGAGATCCAAAGTGGCCAAATTAAGCGTAGTTAATGTTTGATTGTTTGGTGACCTAAATTGGAATTATTTGTGTTTTAAGATACACAGTAGTAACTTAGGCTGACTGTGTATTAACTTGGATAAGTTGTCGATGCGAGTAAATGTGAATTGTGGTGATTTAGACCCTTTTTGAGATTTGACCTTTGACCTTTGCTAAGTTGAAATGTTGAGTGTGTGTTGAAAGGTCATGTGTAGTATTTCTACTGGATTTGAAGTTGTGTAATTGCAGATAATTGAATTAAGATTTTGTTTAATCGTAAGGACTGGAGCTATAGAAGTTAAGTGAACTTTAAATAGAATATCACAGGACAATAAGCCAAACATTAATTGTTTTGAATTAAAGTGATTGTTTCTGTTTCATTTAAATTTTAATACAATGGCAAATAAAGAAGATTCTTTTCTTATCTCCTTGCTGGATAGCACTGAGGTCAGACATAGTTTGCTCAAACATTTCCCTGAATTGGCTAATTATAGCATATTCCAAGATCTGGAAAGAGTTGAAGAAGTAGAGGAAGAAGAGGTGGTCCAAAGTCCAAAGGCCAACTCACTCAGTCACCATAGCCTTCTACCACCAGAACCACAGTTAGTTTCAGAAGATGAGGAGGTAGATGACGAAGTAGAAGAAGAAGAAGAAGTAGAAGAAGAGGATGGGGACACTATGAACCCTGAGTATAGGGGAAATCCTATATTTGTTTCCTACTCGGAAACCACTGACACCCACAGGTCATGCCCTGGTGATGAAATAGAAATGATGACGTCATTGCCCTTAGAAGAATTGCCCAATGTCACTATGCCTAGACGTAGTAAGCGCCTGTCTAGCTTGCCACCCACCTATTATGGTCCTGAACGCAGGGGTTCGAATCCTCAGGAAATGCACGACCGGCAGTCCTCATCCCGGCGCTTGACGACCGCCGCCGCTAGGGGTCGCACTGCCACAAGATTACTGTCCAAAGTGATCCCAAATGCTTTGATAGTCCTTGATACTGGAACGACAGTGCCAGCAAGGTCAACGCTAGAATGAGAAGGGAAAGAGAGCAGTCGCTGGCGTGAGCCAAACATGGTTGCCTCAGATTTGTCTGGGTTTATAGCAAGACCATTGAAGCAGAACCATGCATGCACTGAAGAAAGGCACTCTTCTAGTTTTACTTTACCGGACTGATCCGTTGGCGACAGAGCGATTAAAAGCTGAGTATCATCAGCATACTGCTGTAACTGCACTACAAAGTGATTGGCTATGCGACTGATTGGTGATGTGAAGATGGTAAATAATAGAACTCTGAGGGACACCAGCAGTGCAGAGAGAAGGATCCGAACGAGCAGTATCGATGCCAACTTGTTGAGACCGATTGCAGAGGTAGGAAGCTAACCAATTTAAGGCAGTCCCAGAGACACCGAAGATTTTGTGAGTCTATGGAGTAGAAGCTGGTGGTCGACAGTGTCGAAAGCAGCACTAAGGTCGAGGCAAACTGTGAGGCACGCCTTTCCTTCATCAATAGATGAGAAGATGTTGTCCAGGGTAAAGGCAAGGGCAGTTTCAGTAGAGTAGCCTTCACGGTAAGCTGACTGGTAAGGACTGAAATTAGGAGATGAAGTAATGTGTTTTTTGATCCGTGTGAGGAAGAGACGTTCGAGAATCTTAGAAATGTTGTTAAGGTTGGAAATGGGTCTAAAGTTTGACAGGTTTTTGTTGTCCAGGTCAGGTTTCTTAAGTAAAGGTGTGACGATAGCAGATTTAAAACTCGATGAAATGCAGCTTTTAGTAAAAGACAAGTTGGCCAAATATGCAATAAGATGGCGGAAAACATCGGAACAGGAGACAAGGAGTGATGTAGGTATGAAGTCCATCGGAGAGGATTTGGGGATAGTATGACTAAGGAGAGACAAGCTTTCAAAGTAAGTTACAGGTGGTACATCGCTAAAGACAGTACCAGAAAAGACAGGGTCAAACAGTAGGTCATTCCATTTAAGTTTGGTATACAGGTGAGTCTCAGGCCAAGGCATGTTTTGATAAATGGAATCTGTATTTGACACAACAGCCAGCAACACGGGGTTTCATAAAGGCGCATGTGTAAGAATTGAAAACGCCCTGGGAACTGAAATGGTATGGATTGCGTGTCGTCATCACGTCATGGAAGTCGCCAAATGGCTTCTTGTCGAGGAACAGAAACAGTTCATTCTTTGACTGGTTGAAAACCATCGCAAGAATTTCCCAACTCCATCCAAGACTGCGCTCATGTCATTGCTTAAACATTGTGGAACAATTTATCTATTTTTCTTGAGATAACATAAAAACTGTCAAATGGGTTGACCTCTAAATGTTATTCGTTTTCATTAAAATTTTGCATGATTGTTATAATCATGATAAAGAACAAAACTAGCCTTGTGGACAACTGAAATCTATTACACGATTTTTGTGGACCACACTTATAGTGGGGGCCGTGCTTGAGCATTTTGCTCTAGTCATTTCAAGTTGATGTGAAAGTTTCATTTTCAGTACCAATTTGAAGGTAAGGGTCTACAGAACAATTTTGGTCCGAGGGGAAGCACTCAGATAATAAATGAGACTTCTGGAAGCGTAGGGGTTCGAAACCCCCAACTAGGCCTATGCGAAATATGTAAACTGTTATAACTTTTGATCGGATGGTCCGATCTGAACATATTTGGTATGTATGGATTCAGGAGACTGTCAATTATATTAACATGCATAATGCATATGGCTCATAAAAGCAGTGATGTTGCCGGCATATCCACAAAAATAGAGAAAGGTTCATATTAAGAAAGTTGCTAATAAACCGGCTATAACAAATCGAACGTACATACGGTAAGCATTGCATATTGTTCTTATCCAGCTACTTCGCTCATGTGCGCTTGCACAGAAGTGTGCACTTCAATTTTCCTTCATGCACTTGCACAGAGAGCAGGTACTTGCGCAAGTGAACTTCACATCTAGGTGGAATACATCCCTGGCGAAGGGCAGCGAGGTCCAAATGGGAAGTAGCTTGCCGTCCTCTTCCTTCCACCCATGATTAGTTTTGTTGTTGACAGGCATCAAGGACTTTTGAGCTGTTATCCATATGCTCGCTTGGAATACACTCCTTTTGGGATGTTGATACAAAGCATCACTCGTTGGGAAAAATTCTCTCCATGTCCCTAGTCTTCTGTGAGAACACCTTCATTCGGACGAGGTCAACGTCATTGTCATCTTGGGATCATTGGAATACAGCCTACATACGATTTTCGCTGCCACTTCTTTCAGCCTTGGCGATGTTTGGAATGTAGTGTCGACGACAATTGCAAATTCCTCCATGAGGGATCGCACTTCGTGCATCAACTTGCAGCGGTATCGCTTACCCTTGAACTTGAACGAAGATCTTGTGAATTCGTGGAAGAGGGCAGAGCCGGCGCCAGACACTTTTTGTAACCAGGGCATGGCCAGGGCAGTCATACAAGTAACCAGCGCAGAGGGCGAATTATGGAGAGCGCGGTATAGCGCGAGCGTAAATGTTGACCATATAAGATCGCGCTACCGAGCTTGCCATAAATCGCCCCCAGCACTATTATAGTTGTCTATAGTCAGGAGGTCAGATATGCGAAGCCCCCCGGAAGCTGAACATTTTTTGACATTTGTAAAGCAAATTTTCACATTTCAGTGAATTAAGTGAATTTTTACCTCAGGATATAACAAATATGCCAGAACAAATTCTGGACAGAGAAAAAATTCTGGCAGGGCATCGACCAGGGCAAAGGCTTTTTAACCAGGGCATTTGCCCTGGCGATGCCCTGGTGTAGCGCCGCCCCTGGAAGAGGTCCGTTGCTTTGCACGTTGGCGTGCCAAGATTTGAGGCAATAGTGTTCAGGGAGATCATTCTAGTTGTCTTTCCCGCTTTGAAGAAGCTCCAGATTTCTGCGGCAGGATTCAGAACCTTGATATGATGAAAATTACTCAAAAGTGTGACGACAACATCTGTATATCCAGTATGAACCATACCAAGTGACGATGTTTGCAGTGGGTGTAAGAGATGTATTAGGACACGAGTGTCTGCTTCCTCGTGGTTGCATTGCTCCATTGGTGGACTGTTTTCTATTATGATGGACTTGATCACCTGCAGTGATGTACACATCCGTTTCATCAGGGAACTTTTCTTCTGATATCTTTTCCGACAAGAATGAGAACAGTTCCTTCTTGTTATCTACGTTAGCCAGGAACTTCTGCCAATTTCCTGGGACTTCGGCAGTAGCAGATACGCGTTGTCGGGTGCCTGTTCCACGTTTTCCCCTTGTCTCTCCTTTTATTGTCAGTGCACGATTCTGGTCCCAGACAATGTCTACTCTTGACAATTGTTTCAATTCGTGGCGAACTCATGGGCAGAAAACTGTAGAAATATGAATCAAAGGTCGTGCCTTGGATATTTGTACCAGGAACTGAATGTATCAGTACTTCACCGTCAATAACTATGAAGTCGAGAAAATCGGGCGCAACTAGCTGCTACTCGTACTGGCTTCCATGACATATATACCAACAAATCAGACTGTACAGAAGTTGACGGACCCTGCGGATGATAATGAAGGTGAGTATGGAGAAGATTCGTGACGAAAAAATTCCTCAAAATTCCCCCCTCGGCTGTCTAGTACAACAAACGCTTGCCCATAAAGCCCTGAGTGATCTTTGTAGTGTTGCATTTTCAGCTTCATTGCTGTCTTCCTCTACGTTTTCTTATGGAACAACAGTAAGTTGTTTCTCTTGATGGGTGCTGTCAGAAGTGTTTCACTTGAGTCAGGCACACTCTTCCTGAAGTTTTTGTACTGGTTTTGTCCCAATGACTCGACTTCGTGGACAGTTTGGGCAGCAGCCGCAGACTCACATGCCTGGTTTTCTAACGTTACCAGGTCTTCACTGTCCTCCTCAAAAGGATTTCCCTTGCTCATCAACACCTCCGCCAGGTCTTTGACATTGCCCTGAAACTGTTGCTGAGATGCACATACCTCTTCATGATGAGGGAGTTCTTCATCATCAATGTTGTGTTCACCACTAAACTGTCCAACGATACGGCAGATTTCCAGGTCATTCACGATCCAGCGTTCTAGCATGGAAGTGTTCTCTGTGAGACTGATCCTGCCACCGACTCCTTTTACTCGTTTGTTGGCTTGCTCGTGTGCATGATCAATTGGATTACTTCGGTTATCATCCAGTGTCCCTTGTCAAACTCTACCTTGAAACTGCATGGGAGAACTTCCAGGTCTCGGTTAAGGATTGGCATCCACCTGGCGTAATTCTGGTGATCGAGAACAAAGAAAAGAGGTACAGGCTTCCGCGGGGTAGTGACCATGAGTTCAAACTTTCGTTATTGTAGTGCCCGGATAAACATGAATATGATATGTTGGTACTTGTGCACGAGTAACCAGAACTTGAACGTTGGACCCTGTTGAGAAGCTACCACGACCCATTCGTCAAGGTTCATCTCAATTACGCCGACTTTTCTGCTCCGAAGATGTCAGGGAAGGTCCACTGCATTTTTTAGCGAGGTCATAGAGTGGTTGGTCCACTACCAACACAGGGACCTGGTTTGGGTGAGGTGCTCAGTTGTCTTTTTTACTAGTTCCATTCCATGTTGAATCATTTCCGGAGTGGCTAATTTCTCATGGAAAAGTGACAGGAGGGCTTCATTGTATTTTTCCGGTTATCCAGCAGCAGGTGATGGACGTGGGCGTCCACATGAATTTTTAGAGGGAATTTTTATGGGGGCAAAATATTTTAGAGGGGTAGGCAAAATAACGAAAAATTATCAAGGACATTACCTAGATAATTAAGTGTATTTTCGCATTGAAAGTCATTATGGGACTGTTGTAATAAGATTTTTAAAAGATTTTATTTATCAAAATATTTGCAAAGTTAAGGAGATAAATGTTCCCCTTAACCCCCAACGAACGCCCATGCTGATGGAGCAGCATGGAATGAATACAATACCATAGGGAGAAAATTAACTGAGATATTTTTAGGGGTTTCAGTTATGAGGCGTAATGTTAAAAAACAGAAATTGGCAGTCATCTTGGAATTTTTGGCATACCAGAATATTCAAAACATCAATATTTTGACTTTTTGTGATTCCTCATTCAGTATTAGCTTTATAAAATTGCAATATAAGTTGTAATACAAATGAGCTTTTTAAAAAACAGAAGTGAATGCCTATTTCACGATTTTCAATGGCGGCCATTTTGAAAATTAGGCCAAAACACCGATTTCTCATCTGAGTTCTTGGAATTTCAAGCTTATCTTTTTCACAGTCCAACAATACCATAGGGAGAAAACTAACAGAGATATTTATTTGAGGGATTTCAATAGCCACTTCAGTTATGAGGCGTAATGCTAAAAAAAATAAATTGGCAGCCATCTTGGAATTTTTGGCATACCAATATATTCGAAACATCAATATTTTGACTTCATGTGATTCCTTATTCAGTATTAGCTTTATAAAATTGCAATAAAAGTTTTAATACGCATGAACTTTTTCAAAAAAACAGTGTATGCCTATTTCACGATTTCCGATGACGGCCATTTTGAAAATTGGGCCAAAGTACCAATGTCTCATCTGACTCCTTTCCCCTCGGACCAAAATTGGTCTACATACACTTACCCTCAAATTTGTAATGAAAACGAAACTTTCACATCAATTTGAAATGACTGAGTGTTCGGGAACCCCACTATTATGGGTATCTACTTATCATACCCGTTTTTTTTCTGCCTGAAACGTGTCATGAGAAAATATGTGCAGTGCACCTCCAAGAGCGCATAGGCCTACTAAAAGTCTATTTCTGACACTGGGAATACTGCCCTCTGAACTTATGTTGGGTTATTAATGTAGGCTATAAGTGTCATAAGCGCTTAGTACCTGAAAGCTACGATGGTTGGTTCTATAAAAACTCTGAGGTTCATGACCATCGAACTCGCTCCTCTAAGAAGTATTGTGACGGAAATGGGTTTCCTCTCTTCCTCTTTCGGGTCTGGCCTTTAGCGTTTGGCTGAACTTTCGAGTGATTTGATGGCCGGACTGGGCCTTAGTAATTATTTATGTACGCCGAAGGCGGTGGCGAACTTTTTGGTGTTCGCCAAGGCATTGGACGTTGTGTTAAACTTTGTAATTTCGTCTACGCCATTTCCGGCTAACTTTAGACACTATCTGCCTGTGTCCGATGATATGGCAGTTAAATTTGTTCGCTTTAAGGTTTCGCCTGTATAATTGTTGGCTGATATTCTCTTAGATTTAGTCTTAAGTTTTGTAAGATTTGTCAGGTGGCGGAAATTCGCCACCAGTAGGGCCTATGTCTGCAATGTAGTTGTAATAATTTCTGAGTCTTTACCATGTTAAACTATGTGTAATTGTTTGGAATTGTGTGCTTAATGTAAAACTAGGTGTAATTGTTTGGAATTGTGTGCTTAATGTACAACTAGGCGTAATTGTTTGGAATTGTGTGCTCGCGCTCAATGTTAAACTAGGTGTAATTGTTTGGAATTGTATGCTCAATGTTTAACTAGGTGTAGGGCCTACTTGTTTGGCATTGTGTGTAAGTGCTCAATGTAAAACTATGTGAAATTGTTTGGATTTTGGAATTGTATGCTAGCGCTCAATATTAAACTATGTTTAATTGTTTGGAATTGTATGCTTAATGTTAAACTAGATGTAACTGGTTGAAATTGTGTGCTCACTGTTACACTGGGTGTAATTGTTTAAAATTGTGCGCTCAATCGTAATCGTAATCGTAATATCTAAACTTGTATAGAGCCACTTGAAGACCAAGCGCAGGTCACCAGCCTATTCACGAGCGCTACGTCACATCAGAGGGGGTTTCCATAGAGTAGTCCAAAAGAGGTCCTACTCCGATTTCCAGGCGGCCAAACCAAATCCAAGGGGTTTCCAGAGAGTAGTCCGAAAGAGGTCCAAGTCCGATTTCCAGGGTGCCAGATCAAGAGAGGCAGAGCAGATGTCAAGGCGGGTGTAGTTTACGGCGAGAATAATTGAATGGCGGAGTATCAGATGAAGCAGGGTAGGAATTGTGTGCTTAATGTGGTCTTGTCAAACCAACTGGTTAAATGTCATGTTTATTCTCTGTACAACTAAGTTTACCATAATTATTACTTATAAGGCAGAAAGTAGTACAGAAAGATCTATTTTAATAGTTAGAATGAGTTATTAAAAATTGTCAGCGGAACTTGATGTTACTTTGGGTTTACCCATTGTCCGGGAATTTCATGCCTGTAATAACATTGTGTTTGATCTGTTATGGTGAACAATAAAGTTGATTGATAGGCTGAAATAATCGTCGAAATATATCGGGAAATATTGTATTCGTCGTGACCTGTTGCAAATGTAAATGTCATTGTGCTCTTCTTGTGTATCGTGTGATCGGAAGGTTATACATGTTCGATAGAAATTTGCAGTTAGAACGATAATAAACGAATCAGAAGCAAACTGTTCTAACAGAGCATAGGAAGACTATACTATGCACTGTTAGAACAGCTTTATTCTGATTCTTTTATTATCGTTAATTGTGTCATAGACATTGTACAGATAACAGACTTGTTGGCCTGTATTGGTGAACGGTGAACCGTTGTATGAGTTTTGTTGCATTTGGATATTGCAGCATTTCGAGGAGACGTTAGAAGAGTTATAGGCAGTTATCAACAATATAGCATCGAGATGCCAAATATGAATCGACTAGCTTGCATTCACTACTGTATTACAATGGGGTCCTGCATGGCGGCTGTCGTAGACTATAATAATGGCAGTCGCTGTTGGATCCTAACAAGACTTGATGGGTCCACAACTAATGACAGTAATTGGGATCAGTTCAACGTCCATCGCCCCTGCATCCCGAGGGCGATAGGTGAGCATGACTGATTTTTATTGCTGATACTTTTAATCTTCTAGATGCATAACCATTTAAAATGCGTTATAAGTTTTAAACAAATGAAACCTACTGTGACAAATTCAACCACCGCTGGTACCTAAATGTTTAGCTCAAAATTATATAGTCAGAATAGAGTGTAAAAATCCGTGTATAGTCCTTACTCAATTAAACGAATTATTGTAATCGTAATCGTAATCGTAATCTCCAACCTTCTAAAGCGCCACTCGAAGGCCAATTCACGAGCGCTACGTCAGATCAGAGGGAGTTTCCAGAGAGTAGTCCAAAAGAGGTCCGAGTCCGGTTTCCAGAAGGTCAAACCAAATCAGAGGAGGTTTCCAGAGAGTAGTCCAAAAGAGGTCCAAATCCTATTTCCAGGGTACCAGATTAGGGGGTTTCCAGAGAGTGGTCCAAAAGAGGTCTAAGTTATATTTCCAGGAGGCCAAACCAAATCAAAAGGGGTTTCCAGAGAGTAGTCCAAAAGAGGTCCAAGTCCGATATCCAGGGTACCAGGTCAGGAGAGGCAGAGCGGCTGTCAAGGCGGGTGTCGTTTACGGCGAGAATTATTGGAAGGCGGAGTATCAGATGAGTCAGGGTAGGAGTATTTGAAAAGGTGAGACTTCAGTTTTGAGTGGAAATCCCGGGGGTGATATATAGAGGAACATGAGGATGACGATGAAGGATGGGTTGCAATGATGATGGAGGCACTAAGAAACTGCGAAATTCAGAGGAGATCATTCCAGTGGCATGTTGCTGTGGAGAGAAGGTAAATTCTGCATATTACGTGTCTCCTCTGTTTCCAGAATTAATTTCAGATTGCAGGCGTCTGTTGCCAGCTACATTCATCTTTCAACACGACGGCGCACCAGCGCATACTGCTTGTCTCACGTAAGATTGGCTCAATGTTAATTGCCCTAGTTTCATTGAGAAGGACCATTGGCCCTCAAACTCTCCGGATTTGAACCCGCTGGATTGTCACGTGTCGGGAGCTATGCTGGAGAAATACCACAATCCGCGACCAAAGCTAGAAACGATAAGAGAATTGAAGGTCGCATTGTTGTTGATATGGGAAGATGTGTATCCTATCAACAGGGTCATCAAAACTTTACAAAGAGACTCAGAACATGTGTGGGTACTGGTGATGGACACATTGCACACAAGTTGTAAAGCAATATCAAGTCTGTTTGATACCAATTATTTGAGATGTGACTTAATAAAATCGTTTTTCGTTACTTTTTATTGCATTACATGTTTATGGACCATCAAAAACAGTGAGTGGACTCAGTAAAAGTGACATAACTTTGGTTCTATTTGAAATTTTTAAAGTGAAATTTGGCTGTTATACGTACATATAAATTACTTTTAACCCAGTAAAATTTGATTAAAAAATTCTTACTTTTGGCCGAAATATTAGCAAAATCCTGTATGGTTACTTTTTTGGCCCAAACTGTAGTTCCTATGGCAGTCAGACGCTTTGATATAGATTGTTCTTGTCGACATATGCGCTATATAATTTCTTCGCTCAAATTGGATAGGTATTGGATTAAAATTGGATCTTGCTAACGGTTCTACGACAATTCGTCGCAGGGCAATTCGGCGCGGTTAATCAAAATATAAAATGGTAGCTGCTTCATTAAGCCACCATGTAGAAATAAACAGCAATATTAAAAGTGAAATATAATAGTAGATTGTCGAATTCACCATGATATTAATATTACGTTTTAATGGAATATAGATACTCTAATATGAAATCCAAAAGTTACTAATCAAATATAACTCTGAAAAATCGCTAAACTCCATCCTAACCCCGCCACCCACCATTGAATGTCCACTCTCACCGGATGAGCGTCTTGATCACTTTGCAAATAAGCCGAAGCTAGTCGCCAAGCCACTAAAGATGCCCCCAAACCCGACCTGATATCTAATCACCCGAATCTTCTCGGTCTTATTGCCTTTGATGAGATCACCTTGTCTGAAGTTGATAAGCTCCTTAGCGACTACTCATCCAAGAATTGTGAAATGGACTCCTCCCCTGTCTGGATAATTAAATCCGTTCGTCATATTTTTGCCCCCATTCTAATCCTACTTATAAACTGCTCTCTTCCACATCAACCTTACCCACATCCCACACGCGTGCAATTATCCGTCCTCGCATAAAGAAACCATGCCTTGACCTTACCGATCCTTTTAACTATAGTACAATATCTAATATTTCATTCATCTCTAAACTTGTTGAACGCGCTGTCCACCGCCAGCTTTCACACTACATTGAATCCAACTCACTTCTACCACCTGTTCAATCTGGTTTCCGTCACCTCCACTGAAACTGCTGTCCTTAAAGTCTACAATGACATAATCATGGCTCTTGATTCTGGCCTCATCACTGCCCTCTTGCTACTGGATTTTAGTTCTGCTTTTGACTGTGTTGATCACTCTATTTTCCTACAAGTACTCGAATTCCAGTTTGGTGTTATGGCCTCTGCCCTTCTCTGGATTGCTAATTTCCTGGCTAACCGTACACACATAGTACGCCTTGGTACAAATACTTCAAAGTGCTTTAATATTGTTTTTAGTGTCCCTCAAGGTTCAATTCTTGGTCCCCTCTTGTTTATTCTTTACACCTCAAATATTACTCACATTGCCATTAAACACATACATGTACATCTTTACGCTGATGACACACAGCTATACTTTAAACTTGGTAACCAAGAACATTGATAACGCAAAGTCCCGCTTAATCATCTGCTTCAGCGAATTCAAGCTTGGTGCGCATCTATGCGCCTTAAATTAAATGCCTCTAAGACAGAGCTTATCTGGTTCAATCGCCATCCAAGGCCTAACTCAGACATACTCCATTCTGTCCTTAACCTTGACCCAGACTGTTCCATCAAACCCGCTGAAGTTGTTCGGGATCTTGGTGTCCTACTAGACAGCACACTTTCTATGAAAAGTCAAATCTCCTCCATAACCAAATCATATTTTCCATCTAAGACGTATACGGCAAGTTAGGAAAAGCCTAAACGAAAAATGTCTTCACACTCTAGTCCAGGCCCTAGTCATTTCTAGAATCGACTGCTGCAACTCAGTCCTATACGGCCTTCCTGCATCTACCCTCCAACCACTTACCACGGTCCTCCATTACGCTGCAAACTTGTAAAAAATCTCACTCCCCGGGACCATGTCACCCCGGCCCTTCGTGAACTGCACTGGCTTCCCATACAAGCTCGCATCACCTTCAAAATTTGTCTCATGATGTATCGAGTCTACACAAACTCATATCCTCTATATGCGTCTTCACTTGTTACTCCATGCTGTTCTTTTCAACCTTTACGAGGACTACGATCATCATCTCAAGGGGACTTCGCCAGTATCATATCACCCAGAAAACTTGGAAATCGAGCTTTGCGTTAGCCGGACCGACTGAATGGAACAAACTTACTGATTCTATTCGTAAATCCTTATCACCACTGATCTTAAAATCTAACCTTAAAACTTATCTGTTTAGGATGTAGGCCTATTATGATTAGTCTACTTTCTGTTACGCGCTTTCGTGCAAGAATGTCATTTTGTTTAGGAACGATATAAATGACAGCTTATTGTTATTATTATTATTATTATTATTATTATTATTATTATTATTATTATTATTATTAACTTAATGTTAATACAAAAAACAGTTTGGATAATCCTGTCCGAAATTGTTTGAATGTAACTAAATCGTTAACCCATTAAATTTATGTTGTGACTACATCCCCGTAAGTATTCGATTAATGTTCGATTTTCGTAATCCAGCACAACAACTAATCATCCCGCATTGATTAATTATATAAATTTTCCGCGATAACATTTAGATTATATAAATTTCCCGCGACGAATTGTCCGCGCCGAATTGTCCTGCGACGAATTGTCCGGTTACCCTTGCTAACACAGTCAGTACACGAGACCCTTAAGGGCCTGGCGTCTATACAAACGGTGATCCGTGGCGAAAGAGCTTATCCGACAAATTCATTGAAAATGAGCAAGGTTGAGCCCACGTGGTCACCAGAGTAAATGAAAACGTGGACATTTACATTTAACATTTAACTCTTCTAGTAAGTGACACTCTCACTTTACAAATTTTTCTCAGAATATTCGAGAAAGTGTGCGCAGCGGCAAAGCCCAGTAAAATCACGCCACAAATCAGAGCATAATACTTAGTGAGAGGGCAGTAGTGAGGTAAGTGACAGTCCTGAAACACCTCTCACCCTTCCCACTCTCCACCCATTCACGGGGTGCTGAAAGATGCATGCGTCCACGTACAGAGACGTACCGTACAAAGAGACGTGCAGATAGCTAAAAAAATAAAAACATGCATAAGTACAGGTACAAAGAGACCTATAAATAGACATGCAGGTAGGTAAAAGACGCATACGCACACTTACAAAGAGACATACAGGTAGGTGAAACACACATACGCACACATACAAAGAGACGCACGGGGAGGTGAAACAGACATACGCACGCATAAAAAGGGATGTCCAGAAATCTAAAGCACGCAAGCACCTAAGTACAAGAAAACGCATGGAAAAATGAAACACACATACTCACAGATAGAAAGTAAAGCCCAGAAAGCTGAAACACTCATACGTATACATACAAAGAAACGTACAGAAAGCCGAAACATGTGTACAAAGAGACGTACAAAGAGATGTACAAAGTTGACTCACACATACACAAACGTACAAAGATACGCACTCGTACAACGAGCCGTACAAAGAGACTTACACACACGCACAGTCGCACACAGACATATAATTTTTTAAGCAATGTGTAATTGTATATGGTATGCACAACACAAAATACTTGAAATTTGCGCAGTTTCTGTAAACGGAAGAAGATTAAGTTCCGATATAAATCAATAATCGGTGTGCAAAGGGGAGCACCTTGCAGTATGCGTAGAATACGATTAATACAAATATTTAACCGATATAATGCAGACTTGTTAGCAGCCTGTGTAAATGCTCTACATAAAGCAGTCACTATAACATTGTGAGTTTGACATTGGTTTCGTCCTTTTCCCATTGAAAATCCCATAAAGACGGTGCAAGCGGTTGGTTCGTTAGATGAAATTGCTGCGTGAAACGTCATCCATCAGTTTGACACCAACCTGTGTAAATGCGCTGCTCTCATATGCGTTTAATGAAGAATTGTAACATCATCAACAGCTTCAACAGTTTCTGTAGCTCATTTACGCAGCAGCATTATGTCAATCAATAATTCTCTAACAGCGAACTGACCAATAGATGATCGGTTAACAAGTGACCAACCCCACTTTCAATCCTTCCCTCTCCATCCCTGTCCCTCTGTCACTGCCTCCATCCCTGACTGTTAGCAGCATAAGTCTGGCTGTAGGCTATCGGCCGAGTGAGGGAGGTCGGCTTAGGGCCGCCTACCGTTCGTCCCTGTACTGTTAGCTGGATCAGTCTGCCTATAGTCTCTCTGCCTAGTGTCTGACAACTACTCTGGCGAATATAAGATGGGCGAAGACAGAGATACAGACGGACAGACGGATTGACACAGACGGCGGCCCCATGAGTCAGAGCATTCATCGCATGGCAGATTCACGCACACACGGATCTGGAAAATTATATGGGATTATTATTTTTGCCCCGGGGTTTCAAAGATCTCTCAGGTAGATACACAAATTATCCGGAGACATAATTATGATAAAAGAAAAAACTATTCCTGAAACGGCCGAGCGAGTTTTACTGCAATATTGTTAAGGAGCCTATAGGTGAGCGGCTGCATGAAAGCGTTGAATAATAATTGATAAGCTTTGAAACAGGAAGCTTGTTCCCTGTTGCCTCCGGAGATGTTGGTCAGATGCCGGCCTATATCTGCTATCAACGACATGCCCTTATAGTTCATTGGACCCAGAAGTTCAATTGCCACCGGTATGAAAACATATGAAAATATGCTGAAGGTTGCTGTACTTTGAGACTTTCCTTGTCGCCGCTATCTCAGCCGCTACACCGGTCGGACTCGCCGTATCTTCGATTTATGAAACCGCCAGTGTGCCAGCCATAGTGGTGTTCCAGACGAGGCTTTTACCTGCCCTCCATAGAATGAGAGTCTGGCTGTTGGGTCTCTTCCCATCAGTTCTAGGCAGTCCGAGCGGTTCTTTCATTGATTGATGGAAACCCGGCTTTCGTCAAGCTACGGCATATTAGGTCGTTAATGGAGCCATGTCTAGCGATGTGGCCAAATCCAGATGGGCAGGAAAGGCCATGTGGGATTGTGTGCCCCTCGCTGTAACCATGGCTCCGCACTGGCACTTGTATGGCTCGCATACTGCAGAACCAAGTCTGGGCCCACAGCGACTCTCATGGCTTCATCGTCAAGTCCGAGGTTGCAGGCCGCCAAAGGCAGGACCAGAAGCTAATCCCCGGTGTGCGGCGCCTGCGTCGCCCTTAGACGTGCCTGATGGCTTAATCGGCTGCGGTGTTAAAGAGCTTTGTTCTGACGGCCCCAAGCAGAAGCCTGTCCAATGAGATTGCCTGTGATGTACG
This sequence comes from Allolobophora icterica, assembly GCA_963556255.1. NCBI lineage: Eukaryota > Metazoa > Annelida > Clitellata > Crassiclitellata > Lumbricidae > Allolobophora > Allolobophora icterica. The sequence goes on along the minus strand of OY744604.1, from coordinate 9,254,163 downwards.
ATCGGTGAAGTGTCGATGATCCCGGACTTATCTTGCATATGGATTTCATTTTTCAACGTTCCTGTTCAAGTTGAGCTGAAGGTTTGCAAATATGAGTGCCTGCAGCCGATGCCAGAAAAGCGCTAACTGCCAGTGAGGTCGTGCTCCTGATGCCCGAGCTTCCCATTCTGACAGGCAATGTTGCTTGTAGCCATTGGGTTTATGAGAATATCATATTGAGTGTGTTCCTAATTTAATGTCTTTTCCAATTTATTTAACAGTATTCTATGGTCAACAGTAATAAACGTCTTAGCCAACTCCAAAAATATAGGGCCTACCTACTGAGTATTTGTTTTCGTCAATTGCCTCTGAGATCAAATCTTGCATATTAATCAGTGTGATATCAGTGGAAAGCTATGCTGATGAGGATATAAAATATTCATCTTTTCTATAAAGTTACTTAACCTTTGATACATGGCGTTTTCCATAAACTTGGAGAAATGCGATAAAAATAGAAATTGGTCGATTGTTTGATACATCAAGGCTATAGCTTTGCTTAAAAATTGGTACCACGTTCGCTGTTTTCATTCCAGATGGAACAACACCAGTTGTAAAGGAACAGTTTATAATATCCGAGAGAATTCTTGCAACAGAACCCACTGTGGCTGCTACTATTAAAGGGTTAATTTAATCAGGACCGATGCTACGAGTGAACTTTATAGATTTACCAAGGGCAACAATCTCCACTGAAGCAGTGGGGATACATACACATGAATGCTGCACATGTGGATTCATATTTCTCATATGCGTTGCTTGAGTTAGGGATTTTATCAGCTAAAGTTTGACCAACTCTTGCAAAGCAGTCAATTAGTAACAATGACAGATAGGTAAAATAGTGAATATAAATCTATCAGTTGTATCTCGTTCATTTCAAGACTAATACAAGTTATGATAATAAACCCTCGATATAAAGTTTTTTTATATCATTGTTAGTTGAAAGGGAAAACTTTGATCCCGAGGACGAAAAACATAAGGAGTGGGTCGGCTCTCTCGGAAGTAAGGGCAAATAACAAGTTGTGGGTTGGACAGTGGACACCACTGCATTAAATAGCATGTCTCACCGGTAGCACAGTTCGCCAAAATGGGCCCAAATCCCGGATTTCTATCGGGAACGCAGATGGTCACCTATTTTCCCCAGGTTTCCAAACATATTACCAATTTTCCTGGCTTCATGTTCAGCTATACCGCTGGCTGAAGTCGTAGAAACCAGCGTATTTTCAACGAGACGTTTGCATATAATTATGCCTGTACGAAGAGAAGCGCGTGATGTCAGATAAAGTTGCAGGCAACTGAAACTGAATGGTGATAGTAAGTATAGTCAGTAAAGTAGTAAGTAGGTACGAAGTTCGTTAGTAAGTACAGAACTGGTGCCCTGACAACGACTGATTGTCAGTCTTGTTGTCAAGACCTTAAACCTCAAGACCAAGACCAAGACTTTGAACCTCGAGACCAAGATCAAGACCAAGACTTTGAACCTCGAGACAAAGACCAAGACCAAAACTTTGAACCTCAAGACCAAGACCAAGACTTTGCACCTCAAGACCAAGACCGAGAGCAAGACCCAAAAAATCACATTCAGCCCAAGACTTCTTTTCCTTTAAAAAATTGTCAGGTCGGACTAGTCGCTATTTTAATGAAAACGTGGGTCTTTTATTTTATTCAGGCAAATTAACTTTAAAACCAGACTGCAGAGAAATCAAAATTCGTAGACCTATTTACAAAATTTCTTTATGCAAAATGTTATTCCAAATGCCTTTTCTATTTTATAAAAACCAATTCGTTCAGAATTTTCTGACCAAGACGTGACTACGTTCTACAGGCCTGGTGCTGAAGTCGCTGGCACACACAGTAGCTTTTCATGCAAGCACTGGATGTAAATGTACAAATCATGAGCCTTTTTGAAATCCTCCCACGGTTTATCAGACCGTCTGGCTTCAGACAAAGTCTCGGCAGGACTTCCAGACACAAGATTACTTAGTCGCTGCCGATGGGTTTTCCTGACCAACAAGACTTGCATCCGTTCGAATGTAATTGTCGTAGGCTATGATGCAAACAGGCTTGATAATTTATTAATTTTCATTAGTTTCATTAAATGATTGTTTATATTGACAGCCGGTCTTGGTCTTGGTCTTGCGAGACCAAGACCAAGACTTTGGTCTTGCAAGACCAAGACCAAGACTTTGAACCTCAAGACCAAGACCAAGACTTTGAACCTCAAGACCAAGACCAAGACTTTTGGTCTCAAGACCAAGACCAAGACTTTTGGTCTCAAGACCAAGACCAAGACTTTTAAAAACGAACTCGAGTGCACTCGAGACCAAGACCTTGGTCTCGAGGACAACAAGTCTGCTGATTGTTAGACTGTTAGTCTGTTGCACTCTGACTCGTAACTTAATAAACAAGTGTTGCTCCTGTCCTGCTGCTGATGTCTCGGAACATCACGATTTGCTTGATAGCAAAATATTAGGTGAACGAGGTCGCTAGCAGTCGATAGCTTAGCGACTGGTTTCGACTTTAAGGCTTAGCGGCGGCGACGGATAATGATGATGAACTGAAGTTTGAACCTGTGCATTCAGTGTGATATAGACTACGAAAATTTTAACTAACATTAACTAACTCTTTATCTAACATTAGCTTCGTAACGCAGTATATGCTTTTCAACTGTCAACTATAGGCTACCCGAACTATTTCTTAACCGGAATGAACTGCAATCAGTTAATAATTCTAACAGAAAATTCAGCACAATGCTAATAGACTTGGCCGAACTAGACTCTGTTTATTGCAGTTCCATGAGCCTTCTTTGAACAACTTTGAAAACCGTTGCGTGCCAAAAACTCAGCCCCATACTTGAAGCACTGAGGTCTGGTAAACAAACATATCCAAGCATAGGAGTGGTAGTCCAATTTGGGCTTCTATTTTTCAATGAAAAGTCGATGAAGCTAAAATACTGATCTAGCCAGGTCTATATGAGCATACATATGGGCCACTTCTAGAACTTGTGAACAATTTGAAACAATTCTTTCTGTTGATTCAAAAGCAATTATTTGGGATCAGTTTCCGGCCAAGCATGCGTGTGATTTGCTTCTTGACATCCCACGCCCCTGCACGTGAGTTACACTAACGCCTTAAACTAAGCCCTTGCTAGAGCGCACATGTAGGCCCTATGCATTTTCGGCATCTAGGACCTACATTTCTATAAAGTGTTCATTGTTGCTTAGAAAATGTCCACATTAGGCCTACTTTGAAATCTTTCCTTCCATAACCTTTTGTAGAAATTCTGTATTATATTTTTATTTTAGGAAATGCATTTTATTCCGTATATCATGATGGAATTATTGCATCTGAACATTTACCTGAAGTACCCAGTGGGAAGAGTAAAGCACCAAATTGTATTCTAGATTGCGCTGACCAAGCAGAGTGTGTCATGCATTATGCGTTCCAGGGTTGCTATATGGTCAAAGACATTTTTCAAATAAAGTTCTTTTCAGATTCAGATACCATGTCAGGATTCTTAATACGCTGCAGTAACTTAGGTGAGTAATTTCTATGAATCCTATCTAGTCTGGATATTTTTCTATTGGCCGCTATTGTATTACAGAACAGAAAACCATTTATGTTGCCAACCTGTTAAAAGCGACAGACTCTAAGGGTCCGGATGACATCAATCCAGTTATTGCCAAACTATCTATAACAGCTCCTCGTTCACCACCGGAGAGGTCCCAGAGGATCTTAAGGCTGCTAAAATGTTACCCAGCTATAAATCTGGTGATAAAAATAAAACATATAAAGTGCATATCTCAGGCTGTGAACATCACATGTGGGGTTCCAGATGTCAGTACTTGGTACCTTTCTCTTTTTACTTTACATTAATGACTTATCAATGACCTCTTCCATTTTTAAATTTATTCTCTTTGCAAATGACACCAACGTGTTCCTCTCCCATAGCTCCTTAGACCAACTGTTTGATATGACTAATAAGGAATTAGCTGCAATAGCTGACTGGTTCATGGCAAATAGGCTGTCACTTAACCTGGAAAAAAACTAACTTTATTTTATTCCGCTCTATAAAGAAAAATCCGTCTTCTACTAGAACATTGTACATTAATGGTGTGCCCATTACACAGGTCTGTTCCTCAAAGTTCCTTGGTGTCATTGTCTTCCAGCACCTTACATGGAAGGATCACTTATCAGTAATCTCTAAATGCTTTTTAAAAACTTAGGGGTCGTAACTAAGATAAGCTCTGTTTACCTAAATCGATACTTTTTAATCTTTACTATACTGTAATTTGTCCGTACCTTTCCTACTGTAACATCACTTGGGGATCCAATTATCACTCACGGTTTGTAACATTTATTTAACGACGTCGTCATATCGAAGATGACTGACGTCAGACACAATATATATATATATATATATATATATATATATATATATATATATATATATATATATATATATATATATATATATATATATATATATATATATACGCAGGTACATAATCAATCACGTATGGGGTCCAAGACAGGTTATGCTGACGGCCGGCTGCCAACCAAAAAACCCCCGTAGGGGAAAGTGGTGGTAGGATTTTCCCATGCACGGTCAGCGGAGTTGCGTTTTCTCCCCTCCCCCGTCTTGGTTAACTATCCCTCACGCCTGAATCACCTATTTATACTGCAAAACCGCGCCGTTAGAATTATTTTCTGTAGGCCTACCAATTGGAATGCCAGTACAGGCCCTTTATTCCGTACACATAAATTGCTATATCTGTATAACATTAACAAATTTCAAGTGTATTTATGTAACGCTATCACTCTGGGTCCTTGCCCACATCCTTTGCCAATTTCTTCTGTACGGGTAGCTCAATACAGTCTTGATCATTACACTAGACAATCCCGCTTATAGGCCTACCGAAGTGGTTTCGCGCATCTAAGGATCAAACAATTCTCAATCAAATGTATGGGTCCTTCATTATGGAATAGTTTACCGTTTGTATTAACAGTGGCGTACTAAGCTGAAATGCCGCCCGGGGCGAGGGCCCAAAATGCCGCCCTTGGCCACTTAATTTTCTATATGCTATTTTCTGGAAGATATTGCATGACAGTCGTATTACATATAGGCCTACAATTTTTGTTACAGTTTATAGCCTTTCTGGATTTTTACTCTTCACTGTAGTTTGTAATTATCCGTTTTAGCTATACATTTTCAACTCACTTAAATCTATTTTATTTGAAAATAAAACATTTTTTGCACGACTGGCGACTGTCGCTATGAAGTGTACAGTACAGTACAGTTCATACATACATACATACATACATTCATAATATGTTACAATTACCATAATTTTCAATGTGCTATTAACGTTATCTTTCGAGATTCTACGACTGCAAAATCATTGATGGCATCATCAAAATTAATTGTTTCAGCCGTCTCTCATTCAATGGACAGCATTGCCAGATTCGTCAATCGCGTCTCATTCATTGTGCACCTTAACTAAGTTATAATCAGTTTCAGTTTTGAGAAAACTTCTCTCACAGCTAGCAATACTGAAACACATTGTTATAAACAGGCGTAGTGCAATGGCTAGGATCGAGACGTATTCCCACTTCACGTTCCATAACTGAATACTATTACTAAACTCTATTAAAAGAATAAGTGGTTATTTTAATTGAGAAATTCATGCGGTCAATTTCTGTCAGTACCAGACCAATTTTAAAATTAATTTAAAAAAAGGATTAAACTAAGTGGTGAAAGGCTGTGATGGTAATATTGATAGTTCATTATTAAATTTTATTCTAAGTCAATAATTCGTTTAGGAACCTATATATAGGGGTATATAGACTATATATAATTATATATTATGATTATGAAGGGCGGCATAACAAGAATATGCTATTTGTAATCCGTTACTCTGTTTACAATTTACTAGATAAATGCGATTCCGCTTCCTTTTCTGTGATTGTGCTTAGCGTTTAACATAGACCTCTGAGAGTGATGCCGCCCCTAACGATCAACGGAAGCCAAGCCGAACTGACCAAAGTGACGGTTTCTATCTTTCCTTCTGTTTCTGTCTTTCTTTCTCACCTACTTTTCATTTTGTATCAAAAATTCAGTTTTTTTTATTTTTCTTCAACGCTATTTTGCCGCTCCTGCAAACTCGCCCCCTTTGCCCTCCCTTCGGTACGCCACTGTGTATTAACCACTCTACAGACCATTGGTCTACTCAAGAGTTCACTAAAAAGCAGCTTTTATCGAGTCAACTGTTATTTTGCTTGCACTTGGTTTGTATTGGTTTTAGTGATTTGTTTTGGTTGATGTCTTGCCTTGACTGAGTTTGTGTTCCTCATTTCTTTTCATTTTGATTTGGTGTGCTGATTGCGGCTCTTGTTGTGGCTAGGCATTTAACCAATGTAATCGCGTCATCTAACTTATATATATGTGTAAGGGTTATTCAGGGTTTATCGACTGCACATCGTGTCCTTGTCCCATGGACTAGGTTGTCTTTTCTCAACTGCTCTTACTGAAATTCAAACTGCTGCCTTTCCAGCTCATGGTCTGCCTCACGAACTTGCTCTGCCTCATGTCTCATTTCTACCTCTTGTTGCCTTATCATCATCCACTGCATTAACATTTCTATGGACATACATGTAGGCCCAGATGGTTTTTCTACGGGCTTTTCTATAGCACCTCCAACCTCATCTTCTTCTGCTTCTTCTGTTTACCAGCGCTTGAAGCATGTCTTTGCGTGACATTGTTAATTGTCTATCCTTAAAACCGGACTTCAGCAAAGCTTGTTTTATTCTTCCGCTATTTTTCAGCACTCAACTTACTCAATCTTACTCTTCTACTTCGGCGCTTTCTTTTCTTAGAAATCACGGGTTTTATGTGAGAGTTATCAAAGGTTTTGTTCCTTTCCCTGTTTGAAACAAAGGACATTTTATGCCTTTCCACTGGCCAGAAGGTTCGTTGTCGTGTGTTCATCAGTTACATCATTTCGTCTTCTTCATAACTTTGGCTCTTCTCAAACCTCGAATCTTTTGTTCTTTGAAGCTTCGTATCTGCAACAATTTCGACTTCTTTGTAGCTTTGACACCAACATTTCACATCCACTTTGAAAATATGAACGAGTATAATGCCACCTCCATCAGATCAGCTGTCATTTCAAGTAGCACGTGCTTCATTGCATCACCTATTGTCTTAGTCTTAGCTACCAACGTTTCGCCTTCTTGAAATTCTTTCTCTCTGAATTCCCGTGTCCAAAGGACCTTCTTTTCGAATGCCACATTTCCTCACCGACTTTACCTCAGTTTCTTGGTTCTTTTTCCACTTTCTACTTCGGTTTTGGTTTCATCCCCAACGCTCGTAACTTGTCTTATTCATCATCAGTGGCAAACCCCACTCTGGAGCGTGGCCGTTTCCACAATTCTCAGCCAACCATTACGATCCTGCATACGGCTCCAGACACTGTTGAGTCCAAAGCCCAGCGTCTGCAGGTCTGCCCTAACCGTCCGTATCCACGTGTGTCTCGGTCGTCCAGTCGGTCTTTTCCAGGTCTTTGGAGGTCCGCGATCATGGCACGTAGAGCTCTAGCATGGTTCTGACAGTCTTCACTGCGCGCATAGTGACCACACATCCGGAGTCTCCGTGCTTGTATCATTTCCGAGATTGGTCGTTGTCCTGTGCGTCTGCATATTTCTGCCGTTGGTTATGTGCGCAGTGAACTGGATTCTCAAGATTCGCCGTAGACACCATTGTTGGAAGGCGTTCAGTTTCCTCTCGAGGGTCACTGTCAGTGCCAGGTTTCGGCTCCGTACAGAAGAACTGGTAATATGTAGGCCGTAAACAATCGAATTTTGGTGTGTATTTGCATGTTTGTTTTCCAGATTCCACGATCAAGGCTGATCATACAGTCACGGGCTATTGCTGTTCGGCGCCTGACTTCAAGTTCGCTGCTGCCATCAGGCGCAATATTCGATCCGAGATAGAGGAACCCTTCAACTCGCTCGACCGTATTTCCCGCTACCTGTAAGTCGTCGGGTACATCGTCGATGAAAGCACTACCGTTGTTTGAATCTTGGTTTTGGCCCAGTTGACCTCAAGTCCAAACTGGTGGGCTTCTCTGTCTAGTATCTCCAGCGACCAGATCAAGATCTCTCCGGGGTCTCTGTAAGAAGTTCCACATCATCAGCAAAGTCCTTCGTCAACCGTCCGCTTCATAATCTGACCCATTGGTGTCAAGAACAGATCAGCGGCAAGCTTACGGCCTTGGTGGACACCACTCTCTACATGAAACCACCCAGGTGTCACTCCATCTATACGTACGGCACTGTTAGTGTTGGTGTACAGTTCTCTGATTAGGTCCACAGTCAGCGGTGGTCTGCCGAGTGAGATGAGCAAGCTCCAGAGAACCGGACGAGCGACCGAGTCAAACGTCGCTTTTAGATCAACATACGCGATACACAATGGCTGCCTGAACTCGCTTCTCGTTTGAATCAAGCCGTTCAGTGTGAAGATACGGTCAACTGAGGATCTTCCAGGGGTATATCCGCTCTGCTCCAGTCGTCGGTGCTGGGTCAGGTGGTTCTTATTTTTAGCCAGAATTACACCCACGAAAACCCTCCCGGGCACTGATAGGAAGCTAATGCCACGGTAGTTCTTGCCCGTTATCTTTGTGGAATGGAATGATTATGCCCCTTGTCCAGTTGGAATAATACTCCTTCCATTCAACTGAGGATCTTCCAGGGGTATAGCCGCTCTGCTCCAGCCGCCGGTGTTGGGTCAGGTTGTCCTTAATTCTAGCCAGGATTACACTCGCGAAAACCTTCCCGGGCACTGATAGGAGGCTAATGCCACGATAGTTCTTACAGTCCTTGTGGAATGGAAGGATGATGCCCCTTGTCCAGTCGGCCGGCGCAGGGACAGTATTCCAGACACTCTGGAAGACCAGTGTGAGCCATAGGTGGCCAACCCTTCCTCCTGCATTGAGCATTTCAGCTGTTATGCCACAGATTTCCAGGGCTTTGCCACTTTTGAGATTGGGAACTATTGCTGCTACTTCGTGCTCTGTGGGAGGGGAGTAATCGGTTGGTAGATCTGGGATTATTCGAGTATGTTCTTCAGGATCTGCTGGGATGGCCTAGGGAGGGCGGTACAAAAGGTTGGAATAATACTCCTTCCATCTCTCGATCTTCTGGCTCTTGTCACTGAGCAGCCGTCCTTCGTTGTCTTTGATGAGGCTCGAGACTCGCGCGATAGCACAGCGCAACTTACGGAGGTTGGAAAAGGCATCCTTGATTTGACCCTTGCAGAGGGCAGTTTCAGCCTCAGTGGCCAAATCATCCGCTCATTGTTGACGATCGTGTCTCAATGAGGCTCTGGCCTCTTTTTGTAGGTGTTTCTATTCACCTGGTTTCTTGTCCAGTCTAGCTTGACGCTTCCCCCTGCCCAGCTCCTAAGAGCCGATCCATTCCTTCCTGGCTGATGTCACCGTGCCCAGGTGAATCCTGGCCGGCTCTGCGAAGTTATTTCGGAAGGACTCCCAGCTGCTGTCCGTCGGTGCTAGATTGGCAATCATATTGCCAAGGTCATCTACAAAAGCACGCTCATTGGCGTGCCAGGATAGTCGGTGGATATCTTTCCTTTCGAACCACGAACATCCTATTCTGAATCCGGTTCCAAGGCAAAAGTCGATGAGCCTCTCTGAGTTGTCGTTGGCTGTGCCGTTTTCAAAGGCCCCACGATGTGTCCACAGCCATCTCCATTGGTACCCGAGAAGTCGTCAACAAAGCGATCCGGTTGCTCATATGAATGTACGCAGGGTCTGCTATAGCACGAGCTTCGAAACATTCCGTTTCTTCATTTATAGCACAAACTGTAATAGTGACTCTTTGAACCTATTCGTCACTAATAGGGGAAGGGCTTCTAATATGGACCCCCTAAGAGAAAATACATTTTCTCCGACTTTCTAGGCCTAAGTTAAAAATTATTTCCACGTTACATAGATTTAGTTTAAGAATTATAGTGACATGGTGTAAGATGTCTTGGTTGCTTTACCAATTGGTAGGAATTCTTTTAATATAAAAATGGTCCATAGTGCACACATAGTTGTGTAAAACGGACTACTCTTCTCGATTTAAAAAATACTGGGAGAAACCTAGAGCATAGCCCTACTTAGGCTAACTATAGGCCTACAACCAGTGTTGTTTCTATTAACTAAAACTGTAACTGAAATAGCATAACAACTTAAAAACGGCTCACTTTATCATGAGGCAGATGCAGTAGGCCGGCCTCATGCAAGGTGTTGAGTCGATCATCGTCGAACATTGGACGTGGTATGTAGCGTGACACGAGCAGAAAAATCTTGCACATTGCTGCTTCTACAATCCAGTCATGATTCATGAATATTATCCTCGGAAACTTTGGCGGCTGAGGCGAGCTTCTGCACCTCTGCCTTGCCTCGCCAGTATCCCGTAAGGCTGTAATACACTGTAGAGAGATGGTAACCATCTCTGGTCTGCGATAATGTATTAACATCATATTCCAGTAAAGTCAGAAATATCCAACACTGACGCGCGGACGTCTAATTCTGCGGATATCACGCATGTGGTAGTGGCCAAACGATCATCAAAGTCACCAAAGCTTTTTCATGACAAAATTTTCCTTTAGCAGATTTACATTGCCCTTGACAGTATTGTATTGTATTCGGATATTTAGAAAGCGCTTCTAGCGGGAGGGCCATTCAGAAGTGCTCCCAGTGCGAGAGACTCCGAGAGAAAGAGAAAGTTTTAAGAAAGGTAAAACAGGAAGAGACGTTTCCTGAGAGAATAGAAGAAAGAACGGACGGCGGAAGCTCATTGAAAAAAGATCTAGATTTCGCCAGTGCAGTCCTGGGACGGAGAACGAATAGGTTCAAACGGTCAGAGGAACGAAGCGGACGAAGAGAAGTTGCAGGGTGATTGCGATGAATTAAGTCACATGAATATTTCGGAGCGAAACAAAGTTGAGCCCTAAAGACAAGGACGATGACGACCTTGAATCGGATGCGGGCAGAAAGCGCTAGCCAGAGGAGTTCTTCTGTCATAAAGGTGGTGATATGAGAGAATCGAGGAAGACGGAAAATTAGTCTTGCAGCAGCATTGAGAACGGACTAAGGATGAGCAAGACGGACTTTGGAAAGACCAATGAGGAGGGAATTGCAGTAGTGAAGTCTAGAGCAAACAAATGCATGGACAATCGAAGTGAAAATTGGAGATGAGATAGTTAGCCCTAATGCGCCCTAGGTGAAAGTAGATAATATATGTTCAGTAAAAGAAAGAGAATTGCCAGGGGTCATTTCTAGATCACGAACGCTAGACGAGAAAGTGAAAAGCGGAAACCTTTGAGAGAGCAGAGTAAGTAAGACAGTAAGATTATCATAACCAAATTTTGCGACTCTAGAAATGCTGTTAACTTTCTATGAACTTGTTGGCGTCCGTGTGTTCCATTTCAACAAGAAAACTGTAGGAAAATTCGCATCACGATGTGGTCTATCTAAACACCGGTCTCCACAAAAGAACTGCCAAAATGACCAAAACCGTTAAAGTTAATGGCTAAAAGCTAACTGGTAACATATGCGAGTTGCTGCAAAAGGCCATCAGTTGTTTATATGCTGTAATTTCATGAGGAAAACGCCTCCGGCGTGTGAGCTCAGTCTGATGACGATATTTACATATGATCAAGCATTTAGTTTTTTGCCACGCTAGCCGTTTGTTATAAGCTGTTCACATTAATTAGTGCCTCTGGGCAAGCTATCGCTAGTTTTATTAGAATTTTGCTTACCGTTTATGAATTATACCAGTGTTTCTTGTTGGATTGGACATTTGCCGAAACAAAATGGCTACGCCCTCTTCATTTGTTTACTATTTCTGACCTAAATTGGTCGCTCGAAGTTGCTCCTCTAAATTCCACCGCGTTGATAGAAAGACTCTGTTAAAGCTTGGATTATGGCGCCTGTCTTGTCAGCCGTCGAGGACCTCTCAGCGTCTTCCCTCTGCGCTACGCCGTCCCACGTCAGATCTCTCTCACTCGACTACTAGTATCGCTACTCTCAACGTCCGATTGTTGAGGACTATGTACGTGCAGGTCGCCTATCTCATCACGGTAAGTGATCTTGATGTTCTCGCCGTCACAGATGACGTTGCTGTTCGTCGTGCAGTCCCCTGGCTGTTCCTACCGAGACCGGCCGAGATCCGACTCCAGGGAAGCGGCCAAATTGGGTGGTGGTCTTCTTGTCTACCATAGGAACTCTCTTAACACAAAGAGGATTGATTTTCGCGATCCGCCGTCAACGTTCGAAGCACTTGCCATCTCCATCTCCTCCAATCGAGAGCTTCAAAAAGTTCGTCTAGACGTCCGGGCTGCCAGTTCATGCCCGCATAGGCGTGAAGTTCCAGCTGATTTGTGTAACTTCTAAAAGGACCCAGACGTACTTCTGGAGGGGTCACAACTCTTGGTGTCATCTGATGATGCGGGAAGGAAGGTCTCTCGGCCGCGATAAGCAATTCGTTTATAACTTAAGTGACTGCCTGGTTGAAGGTATGCCTAAATTTTGGCATAATCCAGATTCACTGACTTCATTCGGAAGGAACTGCACTGGTTGCCGATACACAAACGCACTGAGTTTAAGATCTTAACGTTATGCATAATTGCCATGCGGACTATGCTGCATCCAATGCCAGGGTATTTGATATCTCAGTCCCCTCGACCTACTGCACGGGATGACGTTATTCTTCCGCTCTCGTCCTTCTAGAATCGGCAGCCTAGCATCTTACGATATGAGAACACATGGTCTTTCCTAAGCTCCATTCCGTAAGAGCATGAAAACCATTTGTTCGATTCTGGGTTTCCATCGTTAGGTCTGAAGCACCTTTTAAGTGTCTGTTGGAGAAGAGCTATATAAATTTGTGACTACAATTAAAGTTACTACTAGTCGTCGTGTTTCGATTGATGCCCACCGGAAGACGTTTGACTACATAAATACGTTATATGTTTTCTAATGTTGCCTTTTGTGTTTGAAGTTGTAACTCGAGAGTTTAGATTTTGATCTAGCCTGAATAATTCTACATGTTAGAATGTTATGTTTAATTCAGTTGAAGTTTAGGCCTCAAAAAGACGAGAGCTGGTGTAATTATCGAGAATTACGAATTGGAAAAATTACACACTAATTGCGAAAACTTACTTTCTTGAGGGAATAAGCTCAATGCAAATCTTAACATAAACAAAAGTCAGCTACGCCAGTATCTTATAGAGAATACTTCTCTCTATCCTTGACCCACCATCGGCCGTTCTCTGTTGCCTCCTAGTTAAGTCTTGTATTAATGTTTGTTTACTCCGCCCCTGTTAAGCGGAGTCCTTTAGATTTTTTCTGTTTCACCACTGCCCAGTCGGCGTCTGCCTTGGTTTCATTACCCTGTTTATTGTTTATTAGTTCTACCTAGTAACTTAAGCCGTCAAGTTGGTTCTCGCCTTGTTAATATAATTGTAAGTAGGTGTCCCTACTAGCGGGAGTCTTCCCTTCTGGGCCTACCTTTGAAACCATCTTGATTTGCTTTGAGCTGTTTATAATTTTGGTCTCAATAAAGAAACATGTTATGTTATGCTGTTATGTTATGTTATGTTATGTAACCTCTGTTTTTTGCTGTAGAAATAGACCGCACTATTTTGGTAAAACAATTTTAAATGGTGCCTAAGGTTGTGAAATACAGTCTGATTTAGACTGAAACTGCCTTATTCGGCCGTGGTGGAGACCGGAGCACCTTTGAGTAGCCTCCCCTGAAGAGGTGCTATATAAATACTTGAATGAATGAATGAATGAATGAATGAATGAATGAATAGGTTTTCGCATTATGAACTGGCGTATTCATACATTCCTTCAATGTGTAAATTCGTTAAAAAAAATAGCTCCGGCCCCGGATGTCGAAGACACGTCGCTGGTTGAATGGCTAGTTACCGCAACGACGCCAACAACAACAACACCACCAACAACAACTACAACAACAACACCGAAACCAACAACACCAACAACAACAACAACAACAGCAACACCAACAACGCCACTTGCTACAAGTGAATTGCCTAAAATTCAACCTATTTTCGAACAAAATGTCGGACCGTTTGTCGAACCTATTGTCGAGGATATAGAAGCAGAGACAACAAAAGAGAAGGAAGGAAAGAAAGAAACTAGAAAAGGTATGTATATCTGCATTTGATCACGTAAAATCAGCCTTCGTGATTTTAGAATTGAAATGAAAAATTTAGAACAAAACCAGAAAATAAAGAACTCAAACATGAAATTGGTCATCTGCGTCGTCAATACGAGTTCAGCATTAATGTTTCAAAGCGAAGCACAACATTGAAAATTAATCAGACTGATATTTTAAAAGGTATAAATGCACCTCTTTATACCATTTGACGAGAAATGAGTCACTATGAATAAAAGACATAACACGTAGGTCGGTCAAATACGTAAAGATAAAAGGCAGCTTCCCGCGATTTAGTTTTTAGGGGCCCAGCTGAATTCTCGAGATTAAGACTACGATTACATGTAGGCCAATATTGGACAATAAATTCTGTAAAAATTTGCTTCATCGAAAGTTGTGGTTACTATAGTAGACATCTTCAAGCCGACAAATAACAAACACAAACATAGTTGCACATTGAAGCTGTCTGAATTTGAATAAATATGAGATTCGTCTAAAAAATAAATTTAGCGTGTTTAAACGCACAATGATGCTGACAGATTGCATTAGCGCAACGGAGTTCAGAGTGGTTAACTGATGCTTCTCGATTCAGTGTCGAACTATACTTGGGGGTCCATAGAGTAGTGGTAGCATCATTGGCGTGAAGTGCAGTAGGCAGCTGGCTCGCCTCCCGTAACCCTCTCAAGGTCCACTCAGCCTATTATTCGCGAGATGGCGCATTTGTGAAAATCAGATGTAGGACGTGATGGGCGCCTTGCAAGGCTGCCGTATACAGTTAAAATTCGACTCCTGTAATAACTTGTGATCATCCGTTCATACTGATTTGAAATCATACTGCGTTATTGTCAGTTTGAAGATATTAGACGAAGATTATTATTATTATTATTATTATTATTAATTTTTTTTTTATGCCCCGAGGTAAAAATGATCCCTCAGGGACTTTAAAATTATTATTATTATTATTATTATTATTATTATTATTATTATTATTATTATTATTATTATTATTATTATTATTATTATTATCATTATTATTATTTTTATTATTACTCTTATTATTATTATTATTATTATTTATTATTATTATTATTATTATTATTATTACTACTACTACTACTACTACTACTACTACTACTACTACTACTACTACTACTACTACTACTACTACTACTACTACTACTACTACTACTACTACTACTACTACTACTACTATTACCATTGATGGTGTAACGATGCTCTTTTCCCAACACAAATATACACTTGTCTTGATTACTATAGGCGCTATTTATGACCTAGGCTAGGGGTTATTAAGTGTTGATTAGATGAGGTTGTTTCATATTACTTATCTAATTGACCAGCACTTGAGACCAGCCTGCTAGGACATAAAATTTAGCTTAGGTTCGGGATATATACCGTGATTCGAGGATATGAGCAATATATCGAATGCTGATTGCGTGAAGCAAACACAACCGACTGTAAAGATCCTGTCGTCCGCTGCGCAGGCGCAATGGGAACCTTTGTAATGCCGGATTTGGACACACCAGACGTGCTGTAAAATAGTCGTGTACGGTTGACTCCTGATCGGAAGATATTTAGGGAGAAAACGTCATAAGAATCAGTATTGTTGAATGAGCATAGGCCCCTAATAGGAGCGAGCTATTCGTTCGAATCTCAGCAAACTTCAGGAAGCGAATTAGTAAAGTTTAAGCATCAAAACGACACGCATCGCTGTGATGATCTTCACATAAGACAGCATAGAACTTGCACTTTCGTCAAAAGTTAGTAATAGTTCGTCGTTAGGGAGAACACGAACTTGACTTTAGAAGCTTATTCCAAATCGTTACGAGAACGAACTTTGTTCGAACATTTGTTGTTCGGTGAACTGCACGACGAGAACCAATGAGAAGAACAGATATTTAGCCGACTAAACACGCTAATCCACTGGAAGAAAATGGATTTTTTCGACACTCCGAAGTAACTCAGGAACGTAGGACGTTGGAGAAACAATCTATGCATGAAGAAGAAACTATCTTGAAGAGGAAGTTAATATTGGTCCTTTATAATTTAGAGATTTTATTCAGAAGTGGCTGGTCTAGGTAAGCAGAGTAGGCAACTAGAACTATTGAAATACTGCTTGTCCAATATTTGCTTGTGCTGAACATAAACTTTCATTGATCGTTTAATTAAAAAAGAGTAAAATAATAATCGTTTAAGTTCTTCGCAAAAAACAGTAGACTTATAGCTACTTATCTTAGATCCAAATAAATGCTTTCATACAGAATTTACTGTTATTTTATCTTCCTGTGCACTTTTCAAAGGTGAGAGTGGTGATGGCTCTCATGATCAGAAGGCGATAGCACAAAAACGAGAGAAATCGCCAATGTTCGCAATCTTAATAGTGGGCATGGTGATTATAATTATTGTACTAGCAATCGGTGGGTTCGTCTTCTACAAACTACGGTAAGTCTAGCCATTAGCTAAGTTTTTAACTCTATTTAAACCATCTATTATATCCCTGTTTCCTCTCTGTCTCTGTCTCTGTCTCTGTCTCTGTCTCTGTCTCTGTCTCTGTCTCTGTCTCTGTCTCTGTCTCTGTCTCTGTCTCTGTCTCTGTCTCTCTCTGTCTCTCTCTGTCTCTCTCTCTCTCTCTCTCTCTCTCTCTCTCTCTCTCTCTCTCTCTCTCTCTCTCTCTCTCTCTCTCTCTCTCTCTCTCTCTCTCTCTCTCTCTCTCTCTCTCTCTCTCTCTCTTCTCTCTCTCTCTCTCTCTCTCTCTCTCTCTCTCTCTCTCTCTCTCTCTCTCTCTCTCTCTCTCTCTCTCTCTCTCTCTCTGTTAACTTATACGACTCATCTAATCTAATCTAATGACTTCGATAACGCCGTTATCACTGCATTTCTCTATATTCATTTCCCGTTTTTTATTTCATCGTCACATATGCGTACAAATACTTCCCGACCTTTACTTGATGTCGTTGATGGAACGATTCCTCTAATTTTCACTAGCCTTTTGCCGTCTACTTCTGTCACGATGTAACCGGTCATGTATAAAAAGTTCATGTCACTACGTTCATGTCCAAAAGTTCACGTGCTTTGGCGAAATAAGGCAGCTTCTCTTCGAAATTACATCTTACAGCATCTGGTAGATATTCCCAATCTCAGGGAAACTGATCTCAAACTGTTTTAAACGTCTTTCCTCGTCTTATAAATTATTTCGTTATTTTCTTCTATTCTAAGTAAACCTCGACCGGATGGACTTGGTGGTAGATTTGTTTTCTTTTATAGGTTACAGTAAACATCTTCTCGCTTCTCTTCACCTATTCCAATCCCGAAGTCGTTTGAAATCCTCATCTCTACCAGGAACTCTGCAAATCAGCGCCTCAGCTTGTGTTCATGTTTATCGTATTTTCTCTCTCTTACACTGACTACTTTTTTCACCTTTCCATTTATTGCTAAGATTCCTAGCCTCTTCTCCTTGTGAACTTATAATAATGGGCGACGTCAATATCAATCAATCAAACAATCAATCAGTCAATCAGTCAACAATCATTCAATTTAAACCATTTTTCAAGGTACAAGGCATAACCAACATAACATACAGTAAATATACAGGCAGCAATAGGACAGTGCTTCCCAAACTATGGTCCGCGGACCGTCACCGGTCCGCGAGTCCTCGGTTGCCGGTCCGCTAAGTGAGTAAAGAAACTTTAAAGAAAAGACGATAGATGATTTTTCGATTGGTTTTCACGTCGAACTCTCTTCAAAAATATGATTGTCTCGCAATCGAAACCATATTTTTCATATAAATTATAAAGATTTTGTTCTATGAGTAAATGTATCTCAGCTATTGTAATTACGCTTACTTCACAAAAAGTTCAGAAGCTCACAATACCTTACATTGTGATTTCCAATAACTTTTTGTGGTATATTTGGACATGTTTTTGCGGGATTCTAGTCGCAGTGCTCGTGAATAAGCTGGTGCTTTGCGCTCAGCTTTACAGTGGCGCTTTAGAAAATTGGAGATTACGATTACGATTACGAGATTTGCTCGCATGTAGCCTTCTCTACGTTCTTTGCCACAAAACGACCTTGCTGCACCTGTAACAACTTTAACATGTCTATCTACTACTTGCGTGTGGCAACGGGATTTGTCAAGATCTGGCAAACTTCCAGTGTAATGGCTTCCTCAAGGTCCTTTTCCGTAAACTTGCAAGTTATAGGAGGTTCAAGTCTGGGAAAATCTTACCAGTTTACTAGTTCATAGTAGTCAGTGGCTTCAAAATCGAGGTTTGAGATTGTGAATTTTCTAATATCACCAGAACTGCTAGGGTGACAACGATCAGTTTCCTTTGCTACTTTGATTCTTCTGGCCGCCAGTTCTCGTATGTGTTTTCTCTTATCGATCATTATTCAGTAAAACGTTTTCTGGGTGACCAAAGTAGCCATTCTGTTAAATACATTTATCAACAACCTCTCTCTCCCTCTCAACGGATGGTAAGAACGTGATAAATGAATAGCTTTCCATAAATGAGTAGCACCATAATAACACTAGGGCTTCTGTTTTATTTCAAACCAAATTGGAGCATATACTTTGATAATGTATTCTGCTAATGTAACTAAACCTTGGGATGTCGATATGTAATGGCGTAATAACCTATTAGCAGTACTGTAGTGAGCCAACGACTGTGAGCCATATTTCCAGGTTCTCTGCTACTTAAACTGTCTGAAATCGATCCACTTTCAATAGTCAAACATATTTCATAGAGGTTCTTTGACCTTTACTCTGAAAGTCTGTAATTTCTGGCAAATCTCCATGAATTCTTTTGAAACTCAGTATGTTTTCCGTTATTTACCGCAGTTCCATCGCAGCCAGCGCCTTTTTCAATAAGGTCTTTGCCATGGTTTTCACCTGCGAAAGTGGAGGAAACTTCCATTGCTCGTCGGCAAAGTTAGATGCAATAAATTTGGTGCAATCTTTCTTCCACACTTATGTTTTAGGATTGGAGCAACCTTTGTGGTTGTGCCAAAGTTCATTCTAAACCAAAACATATTTCTTACTATGCCCTAATATACGGCACGTCATGACTTTTTTGTGATAAAGCCTATTAACGTGAATTTTATGATTTAAACAACGCTTCAGCTTGTCTGTTTTCCACAAAGACCAGTTTTAAATTTGTCTTTAGTCCAATTTCCTCCCTTTCCGCTTTTTAAGCAAATGGTGCAGATTACACCCTGGGAACACAGAGGTTTCAATTACACCAATGCCTTTTGAGGAATAGTTAAGATAGGCCTAAAGTAGGTCTAGGCCTACATGGAATTTGTAAGATAAAGCCGTTATTGTTTAATAAGTTGAGATTTTTATTTATACTCGCGCTATTTAAATAAATCACAATACTGGGGCAGTAAAATTTATTTTAAAGAAAATTCAACGTTTTGCGTTGAATTGGTGATCACGGAAAAATACATGAGAAAAAATATGCTCACGAAGAAAAATATTGCTCACAACGACATCTAAATCCTTAGAGGGAGCATTGCACTGAATCATGACCTCCTTATTCAGGAAGTACACGATGGGCGGGGTCAGCTTTGACAGTTACGCAGTCGAACAGGGTGGCCGACATGGGATCGTCTTAGCGCACGTCACGGCCACATCTAATTGGACCACTCCTTCGCCCGCCTAACTAGAGAACGGTCGGTGTGTTGGCGTACATCCTCGCAATGTATTGCACCAGCGGCGGTAGCACCCCCGGCATCTTCAGTGACCTAGCCAGGGTCTCGAAGGCTTTGGCCACATCTAAGGAGGCCAGCACACCGGTTTCCTCTGCCGCTGGGCTACCTTATGATGTTATCCAGTAGGAAGTTTATTATCGGCGCATCCGTCAACTGGTATAAACGCTTTCTGCATCGGATCTAGTGAGACCTTTGCAGTCCGACGTCCGGCCACGATCTTATGAAAGACTGTCGTCACACATGAGGCCATGGTGATAGGCCAAAAGATCGCTGGATCCGCAGATCCCGACCCTTGGAGATAAGTATGGTCTCCCCGTCTAAAAACTGCTTGGGAAAATACCCCAGCAGAAGTCACATGTAGTAGCTGGCTAGCAATGCGGGGGAAACCAACTTCCTTTCACCAAGTGTTATTCCATCAGGACCCGGCGCACTTTCCTCCGAATCTGCAATCGCTTTCGCCACTTCCTCACGGGTTACAGGTTGAGCAATGAACAATGGACCTATTGAACAATGGACCTGTCCTCTCGAGACTTCAGGACCGGTCGTTCATCGACCACCGATTCAGTAGAGAAAATGGATCTCCAAAATGGATCTTGGTCTTCCAAGGTCAATGTCGCTTCATCCTGCTCCCATGTCTCCTCCAGGACCATTTCAGCGCACCTCTTACGGTCCCGCCGGAAGGCTTTCTTAACCATAGCGTATGCCATAATTCTGACAAGACGCTTCCGGCTTAGCCTCCGCCTGGACCCAGACTTGTCGGTTCTCGGCTTGCCAGGGCCTGGAGGCCCTTTGCCCTTGGGACCTCGTCGGGGTTTACTGCTCTCGGTCCTCTTCGGGTGTGACTTGAGGAAAGTGGTTCATCGCTCTCCACATTGTTCGATGAGCGTCTTCGCAACCACAGAGCGCTACAATCGGTTTGCCTGCGAATGACGCGTATAGATTGTGTGGGCCATCGTACCTTGAATAGTTCAAGCATAGGTCACTGCAGTCAAATGGCTGTTTGAACATTCTATAAAGGACATTACATTCGCGGAATATCGAGAAAACTCCAGATGCGCAAACTCGGAGACATATCTCTTGAAAGCACGAAGATATTTCTTAGCTAGATAAAACTAGCGCCCGAGATACCAGCAGGCCACACAAGTTAAAAACACCCACCTAAATTGGATTCAGCCCATTGATTTCACTTTTTACGTTTAATTTTGCTTGCCTTTCTTGATGTTTTCTATTTATTAATTTCAGGGAGAATGAAAGCACAGAAAATGACACAGAAAATGACAGAAGCAATGAAAATGACAAAAGCAATGAAAATGGCAAAAGCAATGAAAATGGCAAAAGCAATGAAGATGGCAAAAGCAAAGACAATCGCAAAAGCAAAGACAATCGCAAAAGCAAAGACAATCGCAAAAGCAAAGACAATCGCAAAAGCAAAGAAAAAAAGAAAAGCAAAGACAAAACAAATACTCCGAAAAAATGTAGGCACACGTTTAAAACTTGCCGGTTACTTTGACAATAGCTGCCATAGTCTAATAACACTGGCTTGGCTCCATATTTTCGGTTCTCGTCCATGCTTTTGTTACCAGTCGAATTGACCATTGTTGCTCGATTCTAGCTGGTCTCCCACTCGGAGTCCTAGGGCGTCTGGATCGGGTTCTACGCTCAGCCGCTCGACTTGTCGGGCGTATCCCAAAGTTCGCTCCTGTCTCTGCCTACATGCGCGATGTGTTGCACTGGCTCCCTATCGCGCAGCGTATTTCCTATCGGATCGCTGCCTTGGTCTCTCGTTGTCTTCTAGGCTGCGCTCCATCTTACCTTCGTGACCTTTGCCGCCCGGTATCCGACGTCGTAGCGCGTCGGGCACTACGCTCCTCGGCCAGAGGGGAGCTCTTGGTCCCGCGTGCTCGTTCTTCTATTGGGCAGCGCCGGGCTTTCTCAGTTGTGGGTCCCTCCACTTGGAATGGGCTCCCGCTGGAACTGCGATTACTACCTCTGAATAATTTGCCTGCATTTCATAAATCGCTCAGGTGTTTCTTTTTTAGCCGTGGCTGAGCTGGGAGCGCACCTGAGTAGGTATCTTGAAGGAGCGCTATATAAATTTTCAGAATGAATGAATGAATGAATGAATATTTTCTTTATCTAACGCCGATGAATTTCCTGTTATTTAATCGACTGGAACCGATGCTCTAAAGCATAATTATTTAGGCTGTAATCAATGAACAGTTTGTCGCTCTGGATAGAATGCTGGCAAAACGGATAAGTAAGCAACACCAACCTGTGTTGTAATTAGGTAGGTAACCGTGACTGACCGTTATTGTATTGTATTGTATATGGCATTTTTAAAGCGCCTCTCGCGGCATAGACCATTCCGAGGCGCTCCCAGTGCGCGAGACCGCCAGAGAAAAAACAGGATTTAAGGTGAGAAAAGGAAAAACAAACGCTACCAGAGAGAATGGTGGTGCGGACAGAAGGAGGAAGTCGGTTCCAAAGTGAGGGACTTATGCAGCAAAGGATCTGGACTGAGCCATGGTAGTCCTGACACGAGGAACTAAGAGGTCAAGACGATCAGAAGATCGGAGAGGACGCAGCGAAGCAGCAGAATGAGGCCGTTGAATTAGATCACATAAGTACTGTGGAGCAAGACCCAGTTGAGACTTAAGCACAACAAACTCTTACACTTGGATCTTCTCCCGGGTCTAACCTGATCCATTGAATTCTTTCACCCAAGCTGTATACAGTATTCACCAAGTTTTCATTTTCTCCAAAACCTTACCATAATAAAATAAAACGGCGATTTAATGTTAATATAAAATTATTATGTTGTTTTTTATTCTAGCTAAATGAAAATATATAATTTTTATTTGTTGTCGGGTTCGCAGCTGAGAAAGGCAAAAATAAAGAGCTACAAAAGTTATTGCCCAAGAAATCGCTGCTTCCTGGCAGTAGTAAAAAAGGAAAGTAATGTTCCAGTTGTCAAAGATTTGTAAGTAATTTTCTTTATTATCTTTGATCGAGTTACTTTCACAATGATTTCTATTTTTTTCGCCTTAAGAAAACGACAATAATCAAATCTCGTTTTTGTCATGCCGTCATCCGATAGTTTAAGTTCGTGCACCAAATGCTAAAGGTCTTCATGTTTCCTTGTTTGAATTACAACCATATTTCAGATCTAGCGATGTAATTATCATTTATCAAAAGTTTGTGAGTTTTAAAACACATGCATGATCAAAGTCATTCAACTATCTGGGATATTAAATTTACGATGACTGCACTCAAATTTATCGTTACACGTTATGATTTGCAATCTCTGTCATTGAGTTATTTCTCAAAGAATTTGATATTGGTCAATCGGAGACTATAGCTAATAAACTGCTATTAAATACGTCCAAGACGGACCATCTACTCCTTGCTGCATCTCAACGGCTTGAGAAGTAGGCCTATGAAATGCTAACTCACTATCACATGGAAGATGATTAATTGAGCGCTCAGAATGCTCACGAAATTTGGTGCAGCATATGACTTACCCGTGTGTTTCAATGACAAAACTGTTTGTCATGTGTAAATATAACATTTCTACTATCATCAAATTTGTGGAAGTATAGACGTAACAATTGCATGTTTACATTGTTTATTCCAGTTATACTGGTTAATGCGCGTATGTTCAGCTGTGTTGATTATTGCAATTCCCTTCCATGTGATGTGACATAAGTTAATTTGTCAAAGTTGCATGGAGTAGAGATCTCATTGAGCTAGGGCTAGTAGGCTACTTCCAATTATGATGCAGTATCTCAATTGTATTTCATCGACAGTTTTACTATCAGTTTTACTGACACGAAAAGTGAACGATCATGGCTGATTATGAAGCTGTCTACCAAACTGTATTTCTCATTGGAGCTCCTTACATCGTGCGTACTATAGGCCGCAGCCCAGGCGGTTCGTTTACTAAAGTTCGGCGAGTGTATTGGAGAGCTGTAAATTATAATCACGGAACATTTTTCTAATTTACTGTGCAAAACACACGTTATTAGTACATTGTTTATATGGAGCGCTTCTGAGTAGGTTTCTTGAAGGTGCGCTATATTAAATTTTTGAATGAATGAATGAATGAATGAATGTTTCTGGCTTTCAGAGTTACCGGTGTCTCTGCACCAGATGGCAAGAAGACGGGCCTGATATGATTAAGTTTCTAATTCAGGTTGAAGAAACATTAAGTAGTAATGCTGCTGACTGATTATTGGTAACAGTTTCAAATTGTAAACCATACAGTTGATAAACATATTGACAGTGTTGAAGTCTATATCTTTTTGTCATGCAATAACACTTATTCATATTCATATCATTCAAAATGGTAATAAAAAAATTAAGTGCTTTGTGTGGCAATCAGTAATTGCCAATGGAGTTTCAACTACCAATCAGATATTGCAAATTAAAACTAAATGTTTCTGTTATTGTAATATCTTTATTCTAGTCTTACCTGTAATCCAAATTATTCTCGCCGGCCCAAATCTAAGCTAGTCTAGTCCAGTATATTAGAACCTACTCTAATCCAAACCAATGTGTTAAAATTGTATTTCACTGTCATTGTAAAACACGTCATTTACCAATCGTCTATAAGAAAAAGTGCATTCTGAAATCGGAAACAATTGGACAGAAGCAGTCGAGTTCCATAGACTTTTAAAACAGTACAGAAGTACGTGTCTGCTTCAGTAAACGTAACAGGATGCTTTTAAATTGTTACACAAACCGCTCTCATATGACGTTTATTTGCGACTGGGGTTTATTCGCAATCGCCAACGATTGTTACTTGATGGTAAGGTACTCGTTCAAATTTGTTATGCACGTCTTTCACAAATGACTCTCAGAGCACTGGTTCTGAGATTGGAAGCGCTACCACGTCAGAAATCTACCGACTGGAAAGCCATTCCTTGGGAGTTCAATGACTCTAAAGCGAATGATCTGTTGCACGTGGCGCTATGGAAGTTAAAGTCCCGACGCAGCTTATTCTATGGCAGGCGTTATAACTTTAATTAACACGATACTTAATTTATAATTCTTAAATGTCGCCAATTAGACGGTGTTCTAAACTGCAGTAACAGATAAATATTACAAAAGAAATGTGAAAACATGAAATGATTTTCGAAAAGTAAGACAGTTTGTTTAAGTATATCTTCGCAGTACAAGCGTTGCAGAAGATAAACTGTTTAATCATCAAAAATTGGACATTAATAAATAATCTAACTATTTCTGTTTTCTGTATAGGTCTGTATAAATTTTTATGACTGACCTAACAACACATGGGAATTTATTCTCATTAGTTTCCTTGATCTGCATTTCGCACGGTTAATCATTGTATTCTTCTGAAATAACAAGTTACTACAAGTGTTTCGTAGATAATACAACGATAAATCGTGTGACCAGTTGTCTTTGTCATTGAAATGTGGTGTTCATCACAATTCTGCTGATGGTTTCATGCTGTTTCTTTTATATTCGGTTCTTGTTCATTCACGTAATCATTCGTTCAAATTGTCGTGTTATTGTAGATAACCTCCAAATTCTACTCACCTTGAGCTATCTTTAAATATGTGTGGATCTCTGAAGTACAAAAATGGCTATCTCAGAGCCAATTCCTGCACAGCGTAGGGAAGATTTTGTATCCTCAGCAATGTTGGGTGTGTCGTATAGATCATTGCAATAGCCAACAATTTTTCTATCAAAAACCCCTTTGTATTGCCATTTCTATGATTTCGTCTCACGTTTTCGGTCTACTTGATCACTTTGTCGCTCACAAAGTAAGCTGTTTTGTTTAGTCCAGAAAAGCATGCACTCACTACAGATTGCATAATGTGCAATGGAAATGCTAAAGTCTGAACATTCCTGGGCGAGATAAGTCAGGATGGCAGAACAGTCGCTGAAAGCAGCTCGCGTGCAAAGATGCTATGCATTACGTTGTTATCAGTTTTTCAGGCATAGATTCCATCGTGTGTGTACTTAACAGTAGCATTATTGTCTACAGGATGATTCATTGCAGGGTTAATGTCTAGTCATTTTCGAAACAGACGCGATACATTGCTTTAGGCCACGTGTGCGTCCAGCATACGCCTCAGCCTCAATGATGCAGCATGACTGCACTTAATCAGGAAGCGTGTGATCTTTAATTCTGTTGTAAAATTGGTGATCAAGGAAACCCTTGGCGCCACATATTTACTGTGCAACACGATCAGATAGGTTGGCGTAGCGATTATTAGAAGTGACATGGCGAGAGCAAAAGGATCACGTAATGGGCTTCTCTGCTACAAGTGAGAAATCTGTTGAATACCGTAATCTGCCTTCAGCCACGAGACCAGAGCCGCATGACGACAGCTTTCCAGGACCGAAATCACAAGAGACATGGAGCTTTGGAAAAGACGAAAGAGCCACAACTGTATTGCATTGTATTGTATTTCAAAACTTATAATGCGCCTCTATCCAGTCTCAGCAATCACAGGCGCTTCCATTGCCAAAGTCCGCGGGAATAAAGGCAAGTTTTAAGACAACGAAAATGTGTGGCAGGACCACCAGATAGTACTGCAGCCCGGATCGAAAGAGGAGACTGATTCCACATGAAGGGTCAATGCTACGTACATTAACAACTCATTGAAATTGAACGTACTGCTAAGTTTTAATCTTAAAATTGTTTTTATTTGTTTGAAATTTGATTAAAATGGTTGCGGTTCTCGTTCTTCTATTCCTCTTGCTATTCCAGTTAAGCCTGAATTATTTTTGTTGAACTTGGTTTTTGTATTATTATCATTTTAACCCGATGTAAAATGATCCATTAGGACTAAAATAGAAGATGTTTGGATACGTGGGAAATGGATCTGTAGAAAATAAGGTCTCGTCCCAGTGTGGGGAAGAGGAAAGGCTCCTCTGAAGGTGTAACATTTTGGTCGTGGAAACAGATGGAAGCGCTGGAGAAATATGCGAATGTCGGGTCGATCTTACAAGGAACTTCGTCATCAGATGAGTCACTTAACTCAGACAATGCTTATACTTATATTTTCAATACACTCGGAATTTATGTGGTTATGGGGTCATTAGTCTGGAATGTGGTAGGGTAGACATGTGAGTTTTAGGCAACTGGTCATTTTAAAGCAAATTATAATAATTAAAACGAACGTGTATCACGTAGGTTAGCCTATTATGGCCTACAGTGCTTTTTGCGGCATTTAAAATGTACTACATTATGAGTCTATAAGTACATAATTATATTCCATGGCCATGCGCATATATATATATATATATATATATATATATATATATATATATTATGAACAACATAGCCGACGTGAAAGAATTAGTCGACATCGACTACGCCATTACGACCACGGTTCTCACAAAGATCTTAGGCTACTCTTGAGTTAACGCTGACGGCTAGAATATATTTGTGTATGAACATAATATATGCATGCATTCATACGTGTGTGATTGTATGTGTGCATCGATGAACAAAAAGGCATCCTGACGCCCAGTGGCGCCTTGACGTACGCTTTCACCAATGCAAGAAACCAGGTCTCTATAGATATCTCAACACTGACACATCTTCTTACTGATATCGTAATCGTAATCTCCAAATTTCTAAAACGATTCTCTAAAGCTTAGCGCAGGGCTCGAGCGCTCCCTTGTGTCAGAGGGTTGTACCGAGATCGATGTTCAGCGGTGGTCCGATTCCGATTTCCAGAGAGACAGGAGAGGCAGAGAAGCTGCTACAGCGAATTTCATTAAGGACGCGAATTATACCAAGCAGTTTCACCGTTTCACTGTGATATGATTTCTCTAGGATTTCGTTTCACATCGACAAACCTAGCGGTCAATAAAGACAAGGCGCCTGCAACGTCAACGTCGTAGGCTGCGTTCCCTATTAAGCCTCCAGAGGCGCTCTTCACAAGGCTTCACGAAAGTAGGCATCCTATGTACTAAATATTACTACTAAGATTGTTCAATCTTTTAACCCTCTAGCGAATAAGTTGAAAGGATCTGTATTGCCACTACCTTCTGAAATTATTATTATTGTAAGTAGAAATACATGATCAGTAACATTAATACGTAGCAATTGCAGTTAAAGGCCTAATATCCCGTCTTTATTTCTAGCTCCATTCTCCACTCTCCCCCTAAAATATCTTCTGCTTCTTGTTCTTCTTGTTCTTCCTCTTATTATTATTTTCTTGCCCTAATATACATATAATCCCTTGGGGACTTAAATATTAAAGACGTACTATTATTATAATATTTTGCCCCAAGGTACATATGATCCCTCGGGGCTTAGATATTAATTTGTTGGTATGTTATTCCTAGGAAATCAGGCCTCGTCCTCCGCTGAGTCATTGAATGTGCCACGGAATGCGATGGCATTATAACGTTGGATACAAATGGAAAGGCGCTGGAAAAGAAAGGTGCCTTCTCCCCAGAAGCGGCCGAAAGGCGCCAACCGATCTCGCGGATGAAATCGACCCCGGCAGCGTTGATTGGCCCCAACGTCTCGAAGGCAATGGGCAGGAATAGGTGGGATGGTGGTAGCCCTGAATGCTTCTCGAATTTACGAATGGCAGCCTGTTCCGCCGCGGCCCCCGCTGCATTTGCTGTGTGAGCAATGTAGGATGCAGCACAGGTGTGGATCACCGTGGCGTCCCAAGCAAATTATAGTATTATTACTCCTTACAATGGATCCTATATTATTATATTTTGAAACTAAATATTATGTCCTTGCTGAAAGCATTTAACATGCAGTTTCATTCGGTTGCATATGGAACGTGAATTGGCCTATTCTGTCCGATCACAGAACACGTATACAGTCGTAATTCTATTTACCACAATTGAATTCATTTAGTGCAATGTGGGATAAATTACAATTTAGTGCAATTTTTATGACCTTCACCATTAGAGGAAACGTTTTTGACCGAGCAGATGACAAGTGTTTTTTGGAAAATTGGCCATTGAAACGCATATGATTCTATAAATTTTCCTTTATGACTACGCGACCATATTTGTAATTTATCCCACATTTAAGCATTTTAGTTAGTGTAGTTTTTTACGGTGTGCAACCTCAGATATCAAAACAGTATCGTGATTAACGACTTTCCGCTACCGTCTTAAAATTATTTGTTAATGATGATTTACCCTTATAAGGGCCACTACTTTAATTGTAAAATTTTCAACTTCCATCAGATTAGGAAAGTGGCTTAGATGAATGGTAGCACTCTTCCTCAATAAATTGATCGACTGGTAGTTAAACGACACAGTAGTGCTAAATATTAAGTACCGGTAACTCAGCCGTTCTTGGACTCGTGTTGACGGTTTCACACTGGTGATGCTCTACGACCAATTACCGGCTGCTGAGGAATGTCGTTCAACCACCTGCAAGGGACTATAGTGTGTGTTGGGACCTCGTCGGCCGTCGTTGTTCCTCTACATTCGTCAGCAGTGAACCAATCACGACCGCCTTCAACGCTACTTAGTCCAAGAACTGTGAACATGGATTCTACTATCAGTTCTGAATGAGAATCCATCGCTTGAGTTCTACGTGTCTGCGGAAGCTAGCCGTTCGTGACCTTTCGAGTTATTTTAAGCACTTTTAGCTTGTTGATTAATTTTTCTGTGTGAAGACGTTATCATTGTTATACCGTAGTAGGCAGGACTTTGGTGAGGTACCTAAAGGGCGATACCACAAGTATCTAGATGGAAGCATGCACATATACATGCATGGATTTATCTAGATGTTTATGTAGCCTTGGAGTCTGAGTCATTTTATATATTTTAAAACAAACTTAAAGTATTTATTATCAAATGCTAAAGGATATATAAAAATGCAAAAGACTTTGAAAACTGTTCATTATTACTCAGTATTTCACTTAGAAACTCAGCAGAAACGGTACCTCACTTTTGCAACTGGCGCTGGCAGATCGTTAGTACTTAATTACTGAAGAAAAAGGAAAGAAAAGGTTGAGTGGTATTCCACAGAGGTCTATGCTCACAGTACTAAAATGTTGCCGTAGTGTTCGCGTTACAGGCCGAGCGATCGAACCATTCGGCTACCGGGGACACGGTAGTCGGTTCGTTTAAGCCTTTGACTCGCTCTCCAGTTTCTCCTCTCTCTCTCTCTCTCTCTCTCTCTCTCTCTCTCTCTCTCTCTCTCTCTCTCTCTCTCTCTCTCTCTCTCTCTCTCTCTCTCTCTCTCTCTCTCTCTCTCTCTCTCTCTCTCTCTCTCTCTCTCTCTCTCTCTCTCTCTCTCTCTGTCTCTGTCTCTCTCTCTGTCTCTGTCTGTCTGTCTGTCTGTGTCTGTGTCTCTGTCTCTGTCTCTGTCTCTCTCTGTCTCTCTGTCTCTCTGTCTGTCTGTCTGTCTGTCTGTCTGTCTGTCTGTCTCTGTCTCTGTCTCTGTCTCTGTCTCTGTCTCTGTCTCTGTCTCTGTCTCTGTCTCTCTCTCTCTCTCTCTCTCTCTCTCTCTCTCTCTCTCTCTCTCTCTCTCTCTCTCTCTCCCTCTACTTATTCCATCTTCCGTCTCCCCTTCTTGCCTTCCTCAGCCTTTTGCTTTCCTCTACAAAATCTAAACACTTCATCGTTTGAAAGTAGCCTATTACAAAGTTTCAAATGTACCACGCTTTGGAATAACTGGTGCAGTGTTTGCAATACTTCTTCAAAACAGCTTAAAATTGTCCTTCCACGTAGAATGGTTTTATACTTGATATGTAGCCAAGTGAACAACTGTATTCATCCATAAGGCAGATTTAATACAAACAGAACAATGTAACATGCGGCTAATTGCTATCATCCTAACAACTAAAACACTATGTGAACAAAAGGTTCCAGTCTAGTTTCCTGTTGTCAGTATAATCACATTATTTTAGCCCAGAGACAATGTGAGCACTGAATCAGTGAGAAACCATGTGAGAACGTAGTCATGCATAAATTTTAACGTAATTCGACAATTAATAGGCCTATGTAATAAGTGTGCCCAATAAGTAATTGTCTTTTACTGGTATCGTAATGCACGGACAAATGCCGGAAAAGTTCGCGGCATTTATCACAGTTGAGGACCCCACAGTCATCTCCTTCTTCCTCTGTAAGGCGAATTTGATTCCAATTATGGGAAGTAGTATCAAGCAGAATCACACGGTCAGCGGAGCAGCTGGTCAAAAACAATCTACTTTTCTCTGAATCCAGAGAAAGATGCCAAGGATATTCGATATTTCGTGTAGTGCTTAGCAAACAGCGACTGATGACTTTTCCGTCACTCGTCAGTTGACTAACAAACCATGGTCCACAGCATCCTGTTTTCTCTTTGTGCATGATTAAGAATTGTCCACTCGGTTTCTGAACCGCTTGGAGTGGCCACTGGATGTCAGTCGATAAAGGAAGAACACGGATGAGGTTGGCGTCAGATCCGTAGATTTCCAACTGACTATGACGTCCGCCATCCCTCAGCTTCAAAATGTGGTCATCACTGGTCACTGAGAGAGTGAATGGGTCACCTATATCAGACAACCATCTGGTCACTCTGTGGTCATCAACTGTTATTTTCCAGATGCAGTTGTTGACCGAATCAGTGACGTAGAGACATTTCGATTTCTCACTGGATGCGATGTCCACAGCAATTTTGATCTCATTTATATGGATTTCTGCCTGAAGACGAAACGGATTCTGATCCTCATAGACGGAAATTAAGAAATTGGAAGGACTGCGAAGAATGTATATGTTGTTCCCCAGTTTAGTCAATCCATGGGTATCGGAAATATCCAGTGTTTTTATTAATCTCATGGTGACTAAAATGAAAAAAGGTTTTATTCAAAATTAGTTGACAAGTAGTAATACTTGGTTACACAATGCACAAACTGTGTAGCCTACTTACTGTAACATGTTTTGGTCTCCTGATCTACATTAATGGATAATTTGTTTGAAGCTTTGTAATACGAAATTAAATAGAAATTTAATATGACCTGGATATATTCTCCCTTTAATTAGAAAAAAGATATAGAGCAAGAACAAGAACAAAAAGTTTTTTTGCTGCCCTGGTTTTCATATTAGAATTTATAACCCTAAATTAGGGATTAGACATCTAGCCAAGAAAGAAACTCATTAACTGCACACCAATGCACCTTTCCTTCCACAAACCTTGTCACACTCCACCAACGCTAAGAACAAATGGAAGCGAAACAACACGACCATGAGAAATAGGGACATAAAAGCATCAACGAATTAAGTAGTTATCGCGTGTTTAAAGCTCTGTCGCTGGTGTTCTCACACTGCCAGCATTTTCATGGCATTAGATGGGACCCACTTGGGCTCAATATGGGTTCCACATAGGAATACGGGTCCTACATGGGCTCAATGTGGTCATGCTGCCAGATGCTGGCAAGGCACAGAATGAAAATTAAGCATAGTAACTCTAGCATGACTTCTTTTCTATACAGTATCTGAACATTCATTCTATTAACAGCAGTAGTAAGATAGAATAACTCACGAAGTCAGTCTTAAAGAATAAATTAAAGTTTCAATTAAGACAATGGCCTATTTCCACTGTGTTAAATTCTAAATGGTACTGCACATCGATAATGAGCACAAGACCGACCTGACGTGATTGAGCCAATTATATTCTTTGTTGAATGATCCTCTTCTGAGGTTGTTGGCTGAAATGAAAATTTGGTTGAAGACAACGGACATTCCAGTTGGACCTGAGGATTCTCAGCCAGCTTATCTCTGATTGCGCTAAAGTCAGTCATAGCTCTGGAAATGTCAATTGGATTCTCAGTGCGTGCTATAGTATTGCAAATTTGTTTTATGCTTTCGATTTCAGCAGAATAGTTCTCCATTTCTTCTCTTTCCATCATAATTTCTTTCAATTGCTTCTGTTTTATGGTACTAAGTTCTTCAATCAATGACAGCCTTCGTTGTTCAATGAGTTGGCCTAGCTTTAACTCTTCTGCCTTTTTGTTTATCGCTTTTTCGGCTCTATCAATCTCCTTTAAGAATCTTGTGCCGTAGTCTTTCAACGAAGTTTTTCTTTGATTCATTTCCTCTTCATATATAGACAATTTTCCCAACTCTTCTGCCATTTGTTTTCTTGTTTCGTTTAGGAACTCGCGTACTTCGCAAACGCTGTGACCAGAGTGACTCTTGATGAGGCAGGACGAACAAATGGCTGTTTTGCAACCCTGGCAATAGAGATCCAATGCTTTATCTTTGTGTTCACCACAAAAGTGTGATTTATTTGCAGTTTTACCGCCGTAAAAAACATCCATCATTGCATTTACTCGATGATCTTTTCGTATTCCACATATGCCTTCCGCTGGGATGACAAACTCTTCTCTGCATAGTGGGCAATGTACAGTATCCTTTGGTTTCTTGCTAGCCCATGATCCTTGCAAACATCTCAAGCAGTAGCTATGTTGACATGGAAGTATTCTCGGATCACTTAAAATTTCCAAACATATAGAGCATTCTGTGAAAGGTCTAAGCTTACTACTGGTCGTCATAGTTGCTGCAGCCATTATTTAAAATAGATATTGTGATACAATTAAATTAACGTCAGTTTCTCTAGTTGGGCAAATTTAGTGAAACTTCAAATCTAACTCTTTTTCACAAGATCAGTTAAAATACTGAGCTCAGAAGTACGTAGCAGTGAGAGATGACCATTGATTAAAATTGAAATTTCAACAACTTTGGGCTTCTAAATTTCTACCAGTTTGTCTATATAGTTTCTAACAATGCTAAACCGTGAGCTGTGGGCTAGGTGTTGGATCATTGACCGAGCTGATTATCGTTCTATTCATCTTTTTTCACACTGCCCTCTGAAGACGGGTTTGAAACTTGCGTTCGAATTCGTTACTTCTGTGCTTCACAAAGAATGTCACATGGAAGCTACAGCCTAAAGAAATATACAAAAAGGAAACATTTTCCAAACATTGTTAGAAAAGTATTCCTTTTAAAATTAAAACAATACAATGGTAAATATTAGACAGTTTCTGTCCATGCAGAAAAGAAATTGTAGGTGCACTGAGAAGGAGTGAACCATTGAACCTGGGACACGTCTTGCCTTTGCCTTCATTCACAGTTGACGGTCCCTCCACCTGGAACTCTCTACCTCCTCGTGTTCGCAACTCTCTTAGCGAGACTGTCTCAGAGGCGGATTAAGGCATGTTCAACATGTTCGACCGAACAGGGGCCCCCACACTTGAGGGGCCCCCTCACATGCAAAAGAAATGTTTTCAATATTTTTATAATTAATGTTATTTGTTAAGTCTAATAGTAAAAATGAGCCAGAAACTGAGAACAAATTAGGATTGCATTGTATTGTATTGTATATTGAATTGTAGAAACCGGCACAAGCTTTGCTGCAGACAAACAGCAGGACATCCTACAGTTTGCAGGATGATCTGGTGAAAGTTAGAGTTAATTATTTTGTGACAATGCTACTATTCAATCCCGAACAACCTCTTAAATTTCGTTCGGTATTGAATGGTTACTATCCATAAGTCGCTATGCTTGTGTTAGGCTCCTTCCCTCTTGCTAGCTAAACCATAATCACCGCGGACACACTCACAGGTCGGGATCAGTTGCTGTATTTATTTTAGTGCAACAGTCTTACCGGAATTTCCGTGTGGCAAACCTGATATAACCCAAGACTTTTTATAGGCTAATTACAGTACCGAATGCCTACGAGTTACAAGAGAATGCAATGTTTATTAATGAACAGAATTCAACAGATGGTTGCTTCAGATGAAACCGTTGTCAAAATTGGAACATATTTATCAGGCAATTTAGAGTAGATGTATGTATGTAGGCCTAGGTATGTATCAAAATACTTAATAGAGTGCCTTTCGAGTACCTCAGAAAGTCTACTTAAAACAAATTTGGCAAATTTCACCCTAAATATGCATTATGCAATTCACGACTACAACAAAGTTCAACCAGAGATAACTTTCCTTTAAAATAATTTTAATAATAATATTAATAATAGTGGCGATTTTAATAATAATAATAATAATGATGATGATGATGATGATGATGATGATGATGATGATGATGATGATGATGATGATGATGATGATGATGATGATGATGATGATGATGATGATGATGATGATGATGATGATGATGATGATGATGATGATGATGATGATGATGATGATGATGATGATGATGATGATGATGATGGTGATGGTGATGGTGATGACGATGACGACGACGACGACGACGACGACGACGACGACGACGACGACGATGACGATGACGATGATGATGATGATGATGATGATGATGATGATGATGATGATGATGATGAAAATAATAATAATAATGATAACAATAAACAAATTCGGTTATATTCAACATAGTAAGAGATCACTGCACGAATACCGCCCGCGGCGCCCGTTGACCAATAACCAGAACTCGTAAGGATGCGACAAATACCAATAAGATATCAATATGACATCAGAGGAATAGGACTGCAGCAAATGCAAACGTGGGCCTACTCTAATATGAAGTAATTATACAGAATTTTTTCTATAATAAGCACCGAGAATTTACTAACAGAATTTCCGAGCATAGCTTTTGCTTTCGAAATCAATCAGAGTGGAATTGGAAAAGTATGTCCGACAATTTAAGTCAAAAACTTTACCCAGATCAAATCAGTTCAATCAATGAATCAAATTCGTTTACTCATACATTAAGCTGACACAGACGCAACTTATACAAGCTACATGTAGTCTATGGGGCACAATTCTGGGACCAAGAGTACAGAGATTTGTACAGAGAGTTATCAGTAAGCATTCAAGTAAGTAAGTTCGACTTATAATTAATGTTCAAATGCAAATTTACGCATTGATTGTTATAAACAGCTGTCTAAATATACAACCTTTGAAATTCATGGGTTAAAATTTGACCTATGCGTGTTACGTTTGGATCGAAATGTCAGCTGCGCATTTGTAACGTAAGTAAGCAATTCATATGTGATGGCATCATTGCAATAGCCTATGCAGTGTAAATTGTTTTATATTCAACTTTCATTTGGACGTCCCACTAGTGGGACACTATGCATTAATGGGTTTTAGCTTAACTTAACCAAGTTATTCACTCACAATTGATCAGCGCCATCGATTGATGCTTGGTCATTAGGTAATGGCGCTTAATAAATGTATCGTGATGATGATAATCTGTGCCCTACACTTAACTTAAAATCAGCTGTTTAGAAATTGAGGCTTGGGGTTACGAATCAGCCTCTTATTGCAAGCAATAAGATGGCGGAAGCATAATATTGTAATGCTAGTCCCAGATATTATATTATAGAAATGAAAGTGATAATGAAGCTAAATCCCATTCTTCTGTGCCTTTAACACTTAGAGACTCTCGATAATAATAATAATATCTTGTCAGTCGTATGCTATTAAGTCACTTCATTTCACAGCTAATTGCCTAGAAATAATTTCGATTTAATCTCGTTATTAGTAACAACATACCGTTGTGGTAAAGAACAAGATCTTCGTGACTCAATTGAAGCCTAAAAAATAAAGGTAACTAAATGCTGTGCTACGAGGGTCTAACAGATCGACCTAGTTTTACCGTAACATGTAAGCAGATGGATAATCGACCTACGTTTTGCATTGACCATTAACTTTGATCGTTCAAGATTGATAAGCGGTCTGCGTGATGATGGCCGAAATATCCTACGGCCTACCATAATAATAACCACGCAAACAACGGCCTATTGACTCAGTCAGGCTGAGCCAGCCAATAACCATTTGCTACATGGTTGAGACTATTACTGCGGGTCTGTATCTAGTCTGAATATCTCACTGCATATGTAATTCAACTGATTTTTCTAGAGACACAACACTAAATTTTAATTGTAATCACGAATTTATCAAGAGCCTCCGATGGCATTTTGAATAGCGTCCATGTCTCGCATTGCATTACAGAGAATGTTATACTTCAACGACTGCTTATTTCACAATAATATTCACAACTCATCTATTTCAAGACTTTGATGGATCTTGGTATGCCAGTAAATTGGGGGTTATTTCCTACCTATACTCGAGCTTTAATTTCCTATCCAGTAATCGTAGTCATAATCAATGACTCCAAAATTCTAAAGCGCTATTTGAAAGCAAATAAGCGCAGGGCATCGGCTTATTCACGAGCACTGTAAACTTAGAACGGATCACTTATCTTTGTCAGAAGAACCGAAAGTCAAATCTTCACAACAATTTTCTTTAGAAAAAGTTTATCTCACCGTCACTAGCTCCATATTTGGCTTACCAATAGCAACATTTTGCAGTACTGCAGCCTATTCTATGACTTACAATCAGTTCGGTTCATAAACACCAAGGACTATAATTTTATAGATTTCTTGATAAACACTAAAGACTTTCTCTGCACTCGTCCTACAGACTACACTGCAAGTTGAAGCAACCCAAACCGCAAAACACCTCTTGCGAATGCTATTTACAACATAGAGCCCTACCTAATGTATGTAGCGACAAGACTGGAAACATACGAACCTGCAAGCGACAAGGTAGGAAATCAAGTCGATAATTTTTGAGAACAGGATAATTTATCTCTCGTGTGGATCTATCGCTCTTTCGTTCCAGTAATAGATCCTTCCTTCAAACAATCTCTTCGGCACTAGCCTATATAATAGGCCTAGACCTATATATTATGCCAAATACCTGATCCATCCTACGAACTCACCAAAACCTCACCCCTTGTTATATCTCCACGGGTCGTTAACTCGAAACAGAAAACTGCTCTTTCTCAAATTATAACACGAGCCGCTACTCCCTCACCGCTTCAACTCTAAACGCCATCCACCATAGCCGTCTGACTGTCTCTCTGCCTAGTCCTTTGGATCTTTACCTGGAACCGATTTTTACCCTTCTGCCTTTGGATTTTATTTTGACTAAGTGCAGGTTAAGTACAGGTTAAGTGCCTGTGAATAAGCTCGATCCCACGACTTGGTTTTTTCGTGTATAAATCTCGAGATTACGATTTTAAATATATATATATATATATATATTAAATCGTAATCTCGAGAGACAGAGAGACAGAGACAGAGACAGAGAGACAGAGACAGAGAGAGGAGACAGAGAGACAGACAGACAGACAGACAGACAGACACACAGAGAGACAGAAGGAGACAGAGAGAGAGGGAGCAAATAGTGCATTGAAATATATAAAATATTGTATAGAAACTGTCGTTCATAAAATCATAATATGCCTACACGAGGGAAATAAAATCGTATATCTATATACACTGTATACCAGAGATGTAGTACTTGGTACTTGTAATCGTACAACTCGAGTATAGTTTCAAGTACTTGTACTCGTACTCCTACTTGAGACCTAAGTAAATGACAGTTTTTACCGGCACTCGGATAGGTTACCAGTTAGCTTTGACTATTAGTCGTTAACGATAATCACAGACACATCTACAGCAACCGAAACTGCAACGTCGTGTAGGCCAGCACCAAAAAAGTCTAAGCCATTTGGTCACTACAGTTACTGTACCAGATCTTCGGTGAAACCGAGCACCACATCATCACAGGTGACGACATATTTGAATTTCAAAGCCATGGTGACTTTGATGAAAGCTATTGTTTGGACTTCTGAAAATGCAATAAAATTGTTCGTGACAAACTGTATGAACCTGCAGCGCTTAGATCACTGAGTGTGTCTGCATCCGGCACCAGTTATGGCGGTTTAATATTAAAACCTCATCGATCGAATTTGAGTGACAATTATGTTCATTGCTCATGTCACTTATATTTCTCAAAAGCAAGTGTACCGGAAAATGAATTAGAAGCGTATAAACAATGCATATGTAGAACAAGGGCAGCCAGTGCATTCTTAAGTCAGTCCTACGCGGATGACCTCCAAGCGTATGTCCAGTTGTCCACTGCTCACCATCGGCGTCTGCTGCTGCAGTTCGAGAGATCACCCGAGCCGTGGGGAATTTGGAGGCCTGGATGTCCTCAAACCGTCTACGGTTAAACCCGGCAAAAACCCAATATATCTGGTTTGGTATGCGCCAACAGTTTGCAAAAATTAACCTTGAGGCTCTGTCACTTGAATTCCCCTGGGTTTCCTTTGCCTCCTCAGTACGGGATCTCGGTGTACTTCTGGATCAAGAGCTCACATTCATGCGACATTTTAATTTGCTTTGTGGGACTGTTATTTTCAACTTCGTCAGTTAAGGGTAGTCTCCCGCACTCTTGTCCATGCGTTTGTGGTTTCTTGTCTGGACTATTGTAGCGCCCTTTACGCTGGTCTCCCAGCTGCCCGTCTTGGGTGCTTGGACCGGGTTTTGCGTGCAGCCGCACGTCTTATTGGTCGCATACCCAGATTTGGCCAGGTTTCTCTTTATATGCGGGATGTTCTGCACTGCTTCCCTTTCCGGCTGCGCATTGCCTACACTCCAGGGTCTCTGCACTGGTTAGGCGTTGTCTGGAGGGACATGCCCCCCCATACCTGTGGGAATTGTGTCGCCCTACCTCGGGGGTTTTGGGACGATCTGTTCTTCGCTCTTGGTCCCTAGCACGCGCACAGCCATTATGAAGCGCCGTTCTTTTTCGGTCGCTGGCCCCGCAACCTGGAATGGCCTCCCTGTTGCACTCCGCCTGGTCTCTACGACTCACACTACCTTGTTTCTTGCAAACTTGAAAACTACTCTCTTTTGTAACGAGTTAATTTCGTGACATTTCTCTTTAGCCGTGGTTGGACTAGGAGCGCTCCTGAGTAGATCACCTTGAAGGGGCGCTATATGAAAGCTCCTTAATAATAACACGGGTCAACAAATAATTTTTTTTTCTCGTTGCCAAGGATATTTGAACAATTCTTTGGTATTTGGGGTCGCTGAATTCAAAAATGGAAGTGGTTTTTTCGAATTGGCTCTAGTTCATGAGATAATTGACACCTCGAAATAAACAATTAAATATTTTAATTTTGTGTTTTGTAGCGAATTTGCTGGCCAGCATCGCGTCCGTGTGTTTGTCTCCTTGTATGTGTGTTTGTATGCTTCTTTGTATGTGTGCGTATGTTTCTTTGTACATGTGCGTATGTGTCTTTGTTTGTGTGCGTATGTGTCTTTGTATGTGTCTTTGTATGTGTGTATATGTCTCCCTGTATGTGTGTATGTATTTACTTGTTTGGCTCGGATTATGTCTTGATGTTAGTTGCTGTCCCTCTGTACTCTGTGAACTGTCCGAACATGATGGCAGACTATTGCTGGAGCCTCCAACGTGATTGTCCTGATAACCGACATAAAGGAAAATCGTACAGATGGCGTTTAACTATACATTAATTAATTAATTAATTAATTAAGGAAGTAAGTAAGTATATTCTTTAATAAACACTAGCAAACACACAGCGCTTTACATACACAAAGGGGAAAGAAAAAATATAACACTAATAATGACGTTAGATGATAAATAAAATAATAGAAACTGAGCCTAACTGTACAGCATCCTACACAGAAAACCTCGTTGGGTAAGGGAGTCAAATCTAGGGAGAATCAGATTATGGAAACTAGGGCGCAAATCATACCCGGTCTTTAGAAGGGGGGTAGAAGGTCATGGAGGAGGTTACTAGGGTTTTTGAGAATGCTATTAAAGAGACCACGGTCAGCTTTTTTGCAGAGTTCCTCAAAAGTAGGAAAAGAAGGAGGGAGGGAGCCAAGACGAACCAACGTACGAATAATTGAGCCCAAATGATCAAGTTCCTGCTTGTTGGCAAAGCAACCATACCTGGGAACAGCATAGCGTACAGTGGTAGCCCGTATCACGTCATGAAGCCTGGGGCCCGAGAGCCCATAGAGAAATCAAGATACGATGAGCGCAAAGGGATTGTTTAGCCTTTATGCTCAGTTTTTGGATATAAGGAGAGAATTCAAACTTATCGGTTATTTCAATTCCTAATATTTTTAATGAAGAGACCATTGAGATTTTGCATATAGGTGGTGGATAGGATTTAAGGATCGTCTTGGACTTGGTGAAGATAATGTCGCTGGATTTAGAATGGTTAAGATGAAGATTGCATATCTGGGCCCCGGCATTTATGTGATCAAGTTCTGCAAAAGTGGTGGAGATATTAGAAGCCAGCGTGAGAAGATAGCAGTCATCTGCTAATTTGAAGATGCGATTAAAGTGGTAGAGAGGTTTTAAACCAGACATGGCTACAACAAAATTGGTGGGACCCATGCCGGAGCCCTGTATGATACTTGCATTAATTCAGGCCAGGGACGATGAACTTAGTGCAATGGCCAGTTGGTCGGCCAGGAAAGAGTATCTGACAGAGTCAAAAGCCTTAGAAAAGTCTAAAAATTGTGATTTTTATCAATCAGCTTACTATGTTTAAATGTTATCAGACCGAAGACAATGCCATTATGTATTTTATGTGTGCACTTTGGTACAAAATTTGAGACAATTTCAATGCGATTTGTTACTGTGCTCCGTTTAACCATTAAATTCTCATAATTAGTCGAATAACTCAAAAACTAGAGCCAATCTAGCAAAACCGACTCCATATTCGGAATCAGCACCACAGGTTTACCCTAAAATCGCTCTAATATAATCGGCAATAAAATCATTGTTGACCAGTGTAATAATAACAATAACAATAACAATAACAATAATAATAATAATAATAATAATTTAATAATAATAATAATAATAGTAATAATGACAATAATAATAATAATTATAATAACAATTATAATAATAATAATAATAGTAATAATAATAATAATAACAATAATAACAATAATGATAATGATAATAATAATAACAATAATTGTTGCATTTTTGCACAGTCAATCGTTGTTCTTGAGTGGCCGAGTGGCGTGCCGAATCGCTCCGGCATTATCGCCCGGGAGCGTGCATGGCTGATTCATCTTTTCAATCATGGCCTCTCTCTCTCAGACAGCTAATAAGGCTAAGGGCACATGCAGTGTGTGTCATGCCGTCAGACAATTACACCTAGGCGACGGCTTGGTCCACAAGCATGGACCTAGGGACAACCCTTGCCCAGGCTCGAATAGGCCGCCCCTTACTGTCTACACAACACATGCTACCTCTAACTCCGGTCTCTTAGCTCAAACCTCTGCATGCGAACCACCTACCGTACTGCCTCATGTTCTAGTCAGGACCCGGTTACTTCTTCCCATTCTGTTTCCAAAATCACCCACCCCTCCCATATTGGCGGCCTAATCAAGCATATTCCAAGAGGGGCTAGGCCTGCAGTGGCCAAGTTGTTGGTCAACATCATAGATAAAATCACTCAGGACCCGCTTAGGGAGGATGCTTGGGTTGCATTGCTGTGTTTGGGGGCCACACACTGATAACACCAAGCAGAGGAGGCAAAAGGCATAACATCGCTCAAACCATAAAGAAGAGGGTGGAGACCTTTCAATTGGAACTAGCAGCTGGAATCCCTTTTTCAAGTCCAGCAGATGGGTCTGGGCTCTTTCACAAACGCCAAAAGAGGTGGTCAGACACCGACAGTATTGCACGGGCAGTTTCATCAAAGCTGGAGGATGGCAACATCCGCGGTGCTGTTAGGATTCTCTGTTCGGGTGATCGCCCAATCCAGGCTGATTCAGAGTCCTTGGAGGAACTGCGCAACAAGCATCCCCCTGCTGAGATTGTGTCTGAACCACCACATCTACCATCAGACTCGCTCACTTTCCAGACAACGGAGAGTGAGGTGATGCACGCAATTCGCTCATTCCCAGCTGGGTCGGCCGGGGGGCCCGACGGGATACGCCCCCAACATATACTCGATCTGATAAACTGCAAGGAGGTTAGCTCAGTTCTGCTTACATCACTCACTGCCTTAATAAACATCTTGCTGGCAGGCACCTGTCCAGAAAGCATTACACCTCTCTTGTTTGGGGACACCCTGTTTGCTTTAAGGAAGAAATCGGGGGTCTCCGCCCCATAGCAATTGGCTACTGCTGGCGTCGTTTGGCTTCAAAGTGCGCAAACGCTTTTGCTCTCTCTCGTCTGTCGAAGTATTTTGCACCTTTACAGCTTGGTGTTGGCACGTCGGGAGGATGTGAGGCTGCCACACACGCTGCCAGACGCTTCCTAGCAGATCTACCCTCTGGCGCAGTCTTGGTCAAACTGGACTTCACAAACGCCTTTAATAGCCTTAGTTGCACAAGCATCCTGGCAGCTGTTTCCGAGCACATTCCTGAACTCTACTCGTACTGTCACTTGGCTTATAGTAAACCTTCTGTTCTCAAGTATGGCGACTTCTCTCTTCAGTCACAGTCTGGTTTACAACAAGGCGATCCTCTTGGACCACTCCTGTTTTGTCTCCCTATTCAGCATATCTTGTCCAGCCTTCAGTCATCTCTTCGTATTGGTTATCTTGATGACTTAACCTTGGGTGGGACTGCATCTATGGTGGCTGAGGATGTCCAGGCCATTATCAGAGAGGCGGGTAAAATGGGTCTGACACTTAACGTTGCAAAATGCGAGGTCATAAACACCCACAAAGTTGACTTGCCACCACCTCTGGACAGTTTCGCCATTACATCCTCTTGCGATGCATTCCTCCTTGGGGCACCTCTCTCGGCTGGTGGAGTTCTCGATGCTGCTCTGGAGATGCGCTGCGCAGAGCTTTCACTCGGCATTTCTCGATTGTCTTCAATAGCTAAACATGATGCCCTAATCTTATTCCACAGCTCTCTCAGTTCACCTATTTTGCTTCATACTCTTCGCTGTTTTCCATGTATGGGAAACCCAAAGTTACTCCAGTTTGACCAGATAATGCGCACGGGTCTCATTAAAACACTTAATCTGGCCATTGCTGACAGCAACTGGGTTCAAGCCACTCTACCGGTTAGGAATGGAGGTCTTGGCATCCGTCGTGTGTCCTCGCTGGCATTACCCGCCTTTCTGGCTTCCGCCGCAGGCACCACGACTTTGCAAGCCTCCATTTTGTCCAACTCTGATGTGCCCCTGGATTGCGCTCTCATAATGGCCCAAGAACAGTGACTAACTGAATCGGGTGCTCCACTCCCCGAAGAAACCCTCTCCCATAATCAGTGTGCCTGGGACCACCCTCTCATTATGAATGACCTGGCAGCTTTAGAGGCCCCGATAACAACAGATTACCACCAGGCCAGGCTTAGGGCAGTCGCCTCACCGCATGCAGGTGATTGGCTTCTAGCGCTCCCCATAAGTGCTTGTGGACTGAGGCTAAATGACGAGGCAGTC
The DNA here is from genome assembly GCA_963556255.1 of Allolobophora icterica. Classification (NCBI taxonomy): domain Eukaryota; kingdom Metazoa; phylum Annelida; class Clitellata; order Crassiclitellata; family Lumbricidae; genus Allolobophora; species Allolobophora icterica. Next base: position 9,209,923 of record OY744604.1, on the reverse strand, counting down.
CGTATTGCAACAGGACTGCGCCTCGGGGCCGATTTATGTGCTCCTCACGAATGCCCTTGTAGAGCGACGGTCCAAGAGGACGGCTCACATGGGATGTCATGCAGCCTCGATCGGGCCAGGTCGCACTGCCAGACATGCCCTACTAAACGACATCATTTGGCGTGGCCTCACCAAAGCTGGCTTTCCAGCAACAAAGGAGCTAACTGGACTTGTCAGGTCTGATGGGAGACGTCCTGATGGTGTAACTCTTATCCCATGGGAGGGTGGTAAATGCCTTGCCTGGGACGCCACTGTTATTGACACCCTGGCAGAATCATACCGCACCAGATCAGCTGAGGTTGCGGGTGCTGCTGCCGAAATAGCAGCTGATAGAAAAACATCTAAATATACTGCCATTTTGTCATCATATTGCTTTGTGCCTTTGGCCTTTGAAACTCTGGGTCCAGTAAACCAGGAAGGCCTCGCACTGGTCAACCTCCTCGGCTATCGCCTGGCCCAAATATCAGGAGACAACAGAGAGACTACGTTTCTTTATCAGCGCTTATCTATGGCGATACAACGCTTCAATGCTGTCGCTTTTCTTGGCACCTTTTGCACTGATAAAACCATCTGCGAAGACTAGCCATTCCAGAACAATGCCCCCTAATTTTTGAACTCCCGAGAGATCATATGTACTTCGGGGAAAAAAATAATAATGAACAGTTTCAGAATCAAGTTAGACTCAATCTAATCACTCAAAATGCAAATAAATAAATAAATAAATAAATATATATATATATATAATCGGCTGCGGTTTGTCAGCAAGAGCTCATAAACGAATATATTATATTCGTTTATGAGCTCTTGATGATAGTTACTTTTACCAAAACACCAGATACTGAATTTTTGTAATGAAATACTTATAAACAACGCAAAGGCAATTCAACAACGAAACTGATTCTTTCAGTATCACTAATCAACAATAGACATGTGACGTAACTCGTCGCCTTGGAGACAATGCTCTTTGTTTTAATAATAGGATACAGCGCGAATGATAGGTTGTCTTAGTAACAGCTGAATATTCCAGCCACTCAAGAAACGAGGTTTGAGTGCCTTCGATTCCGGTGGTGACCAATTGCGAACATCTTGCTCTAAAATATTTAAAAGCACGACAAGTCGTATTTATGCCCATAATCACTCAGTTACTCAATCACTCAATTACTCAACTCATCCATACACACTCTCATCGTTCATACATTCATACACAAAACTCATACTTTCATGCACTCATACACTCATACATTCACACATTTATACACTCATACACGCATGCACTCATACATTCATACACTCATACATTCATACATTCATACATTCATACATTCATACATTCATACATTCATACATTCATACATTCATACGTTCATACATTCATACGTTCCTACGTTCATAAATTCATACATTCATACGTTCATACATTCATACGTTCATACATTCATACGTTCATACATTCATACGTTCATACATTCATACGTTCATACATTCATACGTTCATACATTCATACATTCATACGTTTATACATTCATACGTTCATACATTCATACGTTCATACATTCATACGTTCATACATTCATACGTTCATACATTCATACATTCATACATTCATACATTCATACATTCATACGTTCATACATTCATACGTTCATACATTCATACGTTCGTACATTCGCGCTAACATCGGCGCTAAAATCCGCATCTACAGTTGCCCATGGTTATTCAGAAATTCACTCAGTCACTCACTTAATCATTCACTCACACAATCACTCAGTCATATAGGCAGCCACTCATTCACACGAGCATCCATTCATACGAACACTCGTTCACACAGACACTCGTTCACACAAACACTCGTTCACACAAACACTCGTTCACACAAACACTCGTTCACACTAACACTCATTCACACAGACACTCATTCACACAGACACTCGTTCACACAAACACTCGTTCACACAAACACTCGTTCACACTAACACTCATTCACACAGACACTCATTCACACAGACACTCGTTCACACAGACACTCGTTCACACAAACACTCGTTCACACAAACACTCGTTCACACAAACACTCGTTCACACTAACACTCATTCACACAGACACTCATTCACACAGACACTCGTTCACACAAACACTCGTTCACACAAACACTCGTTCACACAAACACTCGTTCACACAAACACTCATTCACACAAACACTCATTCACAAAACACTCATTCACAAAAACACTCGTTCACACAAACACTCATTCACACAAACACTCATTCACAAAAACACTCATTCACACAGACACTCATTCACACAGACACTCGTTCACACAAACACTCGTTCACACAAACACTCGTTCACACAAACACTCGTTCACACAAACACTCATTCACACAAACACTCATTCACAAAACACTCATTCACAAAAACACTCGTTCACACAAACACTCATTCACACAAACACTCATTCACAAAAACACTCGTTCACACAAACACTCGTTCACACAAACACTCGTTCACACAGACACTCATTCACACAAACACTCGTTCACACAAACACTCATTCACGCAGCCACTTATTCACTCTCATACACTCAACACTCATACACTTCATAATCCGACGAGGCAGTCTGGTGCCGATTGATGAAAGCATTATTGTAAACGGGTGAAACCCGGTGAACCCATCTTCTAGTTTAGTCAGTGGCTATTGGAATGATAGAGATTCGTCATGCATAGATTCAGCGAAGTGTTCGCACCTCCGCTTACGGGTGATTAGGCGCGCAGCATTCAGAAAGGACTATAATTATATCAGGTGTGATTTGGCTGCATAAAAAAGTCTGTTACAGTAGTCAAGGCGACATGTATTGAAGGCTTGAATAACAGACTTTCCAGCATATGGCGCAAATATACATAGAACGCTACGCAGTTGGCGTAGATGGTAGAAACATCGGGTGGACAGTTTACTAATGTCCGGTACGAATGTCAATTCACGATCAAATCAGTTCGTATTCATTCAGTTCCTTCAGCGCCCTTGTAGCGGCATGGTCGCGTTACGGCGCTCTAGAAATTGTCCGTGTTATTATTATTCGTCTTCTTTCTCTTTTTTCTTTGAAATATCGATTTCACCATTTGGTTGCTTTCTGTATTTGTCCAGAGGCTACATATCAGTCGTCATTTCGTGATTATTGTTGCAATAAGACAGATTTTGTTCTCTAAAGACATAGATAAAAGATACATATAGATGAAGATTCATGTATTTTCGCGTAATAATGTAAAAGAAACATCACAGGTTAGCGTGTTTTACAAAAGCTAAAATTCGATTGTTCTGCTCACGTGCACAAAACATACCGCTATTACTTCTACCGCCATATATGTATACGCCATCAGAAAATAGTTATGATTGGGCTACTCAAGTACTCATCCCTGCTTATCTCGAAAGTGCACTTTGATGCCTGCCATCTTGTTACATTGACAACCATGATGAGTATATAGGTATGAATTTCATCAACCTATGGCTTCCAAAGCATCTAAGAATGACCTTTTCTTCCTGCAGCAACCTAATGCTTACTCTGATACCCCAGATATCAGTGTAGCTACTTCACGCAAGCTAGCCTGCTACCACAGACGAAATGATCCTTCTCGACCTGTTTGATATAGAGGAGTACTTGACCACAAAACAGGTCATACTGATAACATACTGATAACATCAGCGGAAAAAGAAGGAGCAAACAATCTATTGAAACGCATAGAGGTGGACTTGGTAACGAAACAACAGGACTTGTTTATTTCATGACAATGGGGAGCAGAAATGTATTTGTAACTCTGGGCATCCCAGTTGGATTCCTAAGCGAAGACTCTGATACATTAAAAAGTATGGATGACTTCAAGGCTGCAGAGGCAATAGCCCTCACACTAGCTGCAGGTGTCGACATGATTAAAGAGACGGAACAGAGAAGGTGCTTTAATAGTGAATAACAGTTGCAATCTTATCGAACAGAGTCGGGAAAAGTTCCGGATGCCAGAAAATTAACGCTACTTCAAACCCATAGAAGTGAACTGTATACTGCTTTGTTTTATTTAGGAAAAAACTGTCTGTATTGGTTCGAGAAGGTATGCATCTACGTATGTATGCGCGTGTATGCCTTTATGTGTGTGTATGTATGCGTGTATCGTGTATGCATGTACGTGTATCTCTGTTGTTGCTTATGTACATAGGCGTAGACTCTGGGGGTCAGCCGGGGCACGTGCCCCCCAATAATTGAGGAGCCGGGGCAATGCCCCCCAAAAATCGAGAGGAGAATTTCTTCAAATATTAAAATATTATGTTTCAATATAGACAAATTTCTTCAGAAACAGAAAATCAGAGACACAGAACTGAAATACTGTCAGAAATTCATAATGAAAACTAAGATTTATTTTTATCTTTAATATCTTTAATATGAAACAAATTTACATGTAAACAAAGCATACGCATTAACGTAACACCGGAAGCCTTTACTGACTGTCCAGATCAGAGGTGAAAAAAGTTTTCTCGGTTTTTGGTCTTAAACAAAACCAAAAGAAAAAGAAAACCACAAAATTTATTTTTGTTTTTTAAAGTAAATTTCTAATATTTATAGAAGTTATTTTAATTACATTGATCTAATTATGGAAGTATGTAAATCTGTAATTATTTCAGTGCGGAAATATGTAAGTATGCGTGTACTTTGTGTGTGTAGATGGTTACGCGGATTCCTCTTAGACGGCTTGCATTGCCATCGAAGACCGTTCCATGGACGGCTCAAAAAGGATAGCTGTTGCATCCCGCCGTGCTATTAAATATTTCCGAATCTTTTTGGGGAAGCACTTCGTAGTTTATTGTATCGCAGAAAGTGATAACCATGGCAATCGCATGTACTGGAATTTAGATTTCTGACTGGATAAAAAATACAGCTGATACTAAAGAAACCTGCATAGGCCTACTCGCTGAATTTATCCCAAACCGAAAAGTGACGCCATGTATTTATAAAACGTTAAATATGGTGGAAATGGAAGCCTTTTAATAGTGAAAAATCTCTTCTATGCGGTCGCGCTTAGTCAAAACACCGAAATTGTTCTCGCTTAGAGTTGAACTTAGTCGCTATAGCTGGCAGTTACGACTGAATTTCTTGACTTATAGGTAAATGTAGCCTAAATCCGCAAAATTACTCAACGCCGTAGAAACGTCTCGTTAGGGAGACCACTTAACCTGATCTAGGTTAATCTACTGACTTCAGTAGCATCGTTTTCCTAAAACTCTAAGACATCGATGGTCGATTAAAGTGAAATCGCAATAAAGAAATCAATCCAGGTCAAAATAGATAGAATCCAGATTGCGGTGGATATGCAGATTGAAAGAGGTGAGTCTTAAGGTTACGTCTGAATGACATGAATGAATTGACCGAAAGAACTGAATTGGGAGCGAATTCCGCAGCTCTCGTGCAGAGCAAGTAAAGCCTTCAGCTCTAGGTCAGAAATTTGTCCGCTCTGGGAAATCCACTGTCCCCCTCCACTAGCCCAGCCATGAAAATATTTGATAATGGCTAACCGATTTGATTTTGATTTGATCCTAGCAGACCTCGTGTGTGGAACGGTGTCCGATTTCTTAGAGTGTTCAGCCTGTAACGTTGAGAGTATGGGTTTGAGCCTCGCCCGAGGCAGTTCCCTCCCGTGCATCGCTATGTGGTCTGTCTCAAGGCCTTCTAGTTTAAACTTGAAATTATTATGGCTCAACGTGTCGCTGCTATTCACTAACTCAGTGTCACTTCTATTAGTTAACGAATTCTTTATAAACAATAGCAAATAAACAAGACATTACCGTTATTATCATTACTACTATTATTATGCTCTGGTATGACTTGAAGACACCACCCCGGATCTTGCCATGGCTCCAAAATGTAACCTTTACACTAAGTCTTGTTGAAATTAACAATATAACTGCGTAACAACGAAGAGATTTGTGGAATAAATCATTGCGTCATTTGATACGTCGTCAAGGTCGCTTAGCGATTGTGACGTCATTAGATATAGGAAAATGACCATGACGTTTCTATGGAACCAATAATGACTATCTTTCTGCTTCGTGCAAGTAATGTCTCGCAGCGGCAATTACTAGTGTTGGTATGATTTCTACAGTCTTATAAAGCAGTGGTTGGAGCTTAAAGTCTGACACTCTTCTGCTTACCATGAAAAGTCGTGACGATGGTGCGTTAGATAGCATTCTGACTGCTATAGCAGTCAAAATGGTGTTATTGCTAGGAACCCTAGCTAGCACTGACCACATTATATGCATACATAATATGTGTTAATACAAGACATTGGGTCTGCTTGCTTTCGTCTCAGCCAATGGGAGATGAAGACACCGTCTAAACTATCATATACGTGGAAGGAGGCACTTCAGCTTCACATACACTGTGTGGGCTTGTCTTTCAAGCTGCCTACATGTTCTTTCCATGTATACAATTTTTAAAATCTTATGAAAATGGTCGTTATTTCCTTTGGCGGGTCCAGGAACCGATTTTCCGAATTTTTCGGAATTCAGAGAATTAAGATTCCTGGACTCCGCCGCCGCTGGTGTTCAGATTGACTCTTCAGGTGACAAGTGGGTAGACAGCAGGCAAGATACTAGACGCTTGTGGGCGGTGGCACGCTGCCATACGCGCACAATGTATACCTGCTATACGTGTACGCTATAGATGGCTGCTCCTATCTGCAGTGACCGTTAGGCTCATCCGATGCGGTTTTGATCCGACCAGCAAACGATTTATTACTGCGGCCAAGTCCAAGCAAGACCGGTTGACCAGTGCAATCGTTAGTTAACTATTGTTAAGTTTTAACATCATTAACTAGGGTCAAAAATCTCAATGTGGTTAATACCACAGGCAAGAGATTTATTTTTGCTGCTAAGTTCAGTAACAGCGTTCGGCTATTACAGCGGTTGTTAAAAAAACGTTCTAACATCGCCAACTAGAGATTATAAAATCTCGAGTAGCCGTCATTGCGCACGTTTATATGTGAAGCCATTCCAACTGTCTCCCCCTGTCTGTCCCTCTGAGATAATAAATAGTATTCACACTTTACAGTGTCTCTTAACCCTCAGGCTACCAAGGTTTTTTTGCGACATCGGCTACCAAGGGGGGGTGGTTACCACCCCCCCCCCGGAATTTCGTGTTTGGTTTAAGATATCATATCATGTAATACAGCATTTGATTCAGCATTCATTTCTGAAAAGAATGGTATATTTAGTTGTAAAATATATGAATGCATCTCGAAATTATATAGTTTTTAACAAAGGCACCGGTCCATTTAACGATATCTGATATTATCGCACACAATTTGTACTATTGATCAATTAATATTATGACGTAAGGCCCTACATCGACACGCAAGACTGATATAAATATATATATATATATATATATATATATATATATATGCACACACACATTATTACCGGTATATGTGTGTGTGTATATATATATATATATATATGCCCATAGACAATTACGATTGTTACGTAAATACCTGGACAAAAATATATAAATGATGTGGGTTTTGAAAATGAACTATGTATCCAAGAATATTCTAAATATAATAAATATAATGAGGCTTAATTTTCAACAATACAAACTATTCCAAAGTCTGTTTTAGTTACAGAAAAAACCTAAAGGCGTGCAGCTATATCAACATGAAAACATGAAACAAGAAATTATGTAATTTTTCCCGGCAGTCAAAAAAAACGTCAGTGGTCCTTGCAGTTATTGCAAGTTACTTTCATTGTTTTGTGCGAATGCTTCCTGCAAACCGGCTTCTTGAACACTTCACAGCACTGCTTTACTCTGTTAGTATTCTGCTTCAACTGTTTATAGCCCTTCCCCATACCCAACCATATCGGTTTACGTTGTGATATTGAATCAGTGATTTTCACACTGAAAAAGCGTATTATTATTCATTATGATCACTTCCGGTTATCAAAAGACAAATAACTACGCAAGTAAATATAACCCTAAATTCCCTCTAAAGAATGGCATAGTTGTTTCTCTTCCAGAAAGAATAATGAATACCTTTATAGTCGACAACAGCTAACAGCTGACGAGAGAAATTCCTGATTTCATAAGTGGTACCTAGGCTATATCGGGTATAACTTTTTTATGGCGTGGGATATCATCATGACTTTTACCTCAAAATTTGCGCAAATGGACCCCCTACAGCTACCTAAAATGTCAAAATTATATTCCACGTGCAAAAAAAGTTTTTCCAGAAAAACGTAGGGGGTGGTGGTAACCACCCCCCCCCTTGGTAGCCCGAGGGTTAACAGTACTATAGGACCTTGTCAAAGCAATGCGCCGGGCCCCTGCCTATCCACGGGGATAAAAATTTAAACGGTCAATAAAATTAAACCTATAGATTTAATGGCATTTTCAGCATTCACTTTGTAACAAAATGAATGTTTAAACATAAAGAAACATACTGTAAAACGAATATTAATCAACGCACACTTTTGAACGATATAACACGAGCCTTGAAGAAGACAATATAACTAATTCGTACTCCGTTCAGACAGAGATGGCCTTTTAATTTGAAATCCCTGGAATCGTGGTACCTCTGGCGACTGCCAGCGTGCACTGCGTTATCAAGCTGACTGACAAACAATACTCTAGTGGAAAAGGGCACACTTCGAATAATGTCGCTTGCTGCTTCTGGTTGATCTATCTGGATGCTATTTGGTCGTAATTTCTCCATCTTCTTCAATTCCTATTGCCTGTCTTTAATATAGTGGTACTAGAGTTTAAATATAACCATGTGACTAGTTTATGGGCGATATTGAATAACAACGACCTGCTAAATTGAAAAGCATCACTCGTGAATCAGTGTTTAATCTAGTCCACCTGTTCTGAGGGGGGAAACTAGGTTTCTCGGGGGGACCAACAAGGGCGACCTTTCTTGGAAAATTTTGTCCGACGTCAAAAAATTTCCGGCAATTTCATCTTCAACAAAAGTTGATGACCTTTTTTTAGTCATTCGTCCCAGTTTCCTTACTTTTTCGGACACTTAAAACTTTGACGACGTTTTTTAGGGATTCATCTCATATATTACTCCATCTTTACTCGTCTCTGGGGGGAATTCCCCCCACAAAAGGTCTCTACCTTACAATATTGCCGACCTCTGGGGAAACTTCAATCCTGGGGGGGTGAAATTCCCCCCCCCAAGACGTCTAGATTAAACACTGCTCGTGAATAAGCTGGTGCCATGAGCTTAGCTTTAAGTGCTCTAGTGTATTACAGCTTATGACTTCGCTGTGCGCCGGCTGATCTGTTCAATAGGACTAGCGGCTATTATGGATACTGTGAGAGCTACATATTTGAGCATAAACCCTCAGATTCTTTTGTTAATTTCAACCTATTACATTAATACATTTATAAAACAATTTTTAAATGTTCGTCTAAACCATAAAAATAATCACACATACGCCAGATCAGAGGTAGTTCAAAGATGCATATTAAAAGAAGTATAAAAGTCACAAGATGTAAATAACGCAAACGAACTAAAAATATTTCATTATTATAAGAGCTGAATCAGATCACAAATGAATGTCGAGAATGACTGCAACAATTTAACAACGGTTGTATAAATTTTGACTTAACAGAACCGAGTCACCGACTCACCTGTAACATATATTATCACAAAAGATGCATCAAAACGATTTCCGCAACAAACACCTGACTCGGGCCTTCACTTGATATCGATTTCTGGACAAACCCTCTGATACGACGCAGCGCTCGTGAATAAGCTGGTGCCCTGCGCTTAGCTTTGGAGTAGTGCTGTAGAAATTTGGAGTTTATGACTACGACCTGATTTTAAATCCTAGTGAGTGTCACATGCAGTCACATGCAGTCACAAAAACTCCCAAATACGACACCATTTCTCAAATCACTTCAATGGCTGTAAGTTCATCAGCGCATCAATTACAAAGTTGTATCACTCTCTTCCTTGCGATGCCGGTCAAACCTCTAAGGGTACTTACACTAGCCAGCTATTCATTATTTAATCTCCCATAATCTACTCCTCCTTCATAACGCCTTTCTCTATCTCCGCCTCCAGTCTCCTACTCCCAACTCTGCAACAACTCCTCAGTATATTCCCTGCGCCAGCTGTTTCAAACGACCTCTCGAACGACCTGTCATTTCAGTCATCCGTCTGATGGTAGCCGTAAAGGTGGCAACAGAAGTCACAAGGTGTAAATTGCGTTTCATTAAGAAAATGTTAGGGACGAAATAGAGTTAACTTTCATTGGTTAATTTCATGTTTTTCGCTTTCCTGGTCCCGGAGACTCATCAACAGAAACATGTTGTCTCAGGTGCACGAATAGCAGTCTCTGTATTCCTCTGTTTTTGGTGATTCAACAAAGGGCTAAATCAATCAGTCACATACACATACGTACATACATACATACATACATGCATGCATGCATACATACATACATACATACATGCATTCACATGTACATACATACATACATGCATACAGATATACATACATACATACATACATACATACATTGATACGTGAATACATACATACATACATGCATTCATACATATGTACATACATACATACATACATACATGCATACATACATACAAACATACATATATACATACATACATGTAGATACGTGAATACATACATACATGCATACATACATATGTACATACATACATACATACATACATACATACATACATACATACATACATACATACATACATACATACATACATACATAGTCATACATACATACATACATACATACATACATACATACATACATACATACATACATACATACATACATACATACATACATGCCTACATACATACATACATACATGCATAAAAACATACTTACTTTCATATACACGTACAAACATAATATACATACATGCCTCATACATACATATAAACATATTATGTATCCTGTCACATGCGTTCTTCGGACACTATCGCCCGTGATCGGTCATTGTCTTCGACGCTCTTGGTCCAGGAACTCTCAACATTTTCATATGTCAACTGTAGATTGGAAGCTATTGGTTGGGCTCAGTGTATGGGCGTCAGTTTGCAACTGGTGAAATTTGAAACTTGAACGGCGCTATATTGAGTCACTTGATACATTCAGATACATAGTAACTTGTTGACTACCATATCAAATGCAGCGTCATATCAAATAACTAGACTTTCTGGTGCAAAGCATCTGTTGCCTGGAGCGCTAAAATGGCAAGCTGTCCCTTTGAACTCATCTGTTAGCCCGATCATGAAGCAGTTGCCAAAACAACACCGATTTTGAGCATTTTTGTCTGTCAAAAGCAAAATCATTACAAAGATAGAACCAGTGTTTTTCTACCGAAACTCTCCGGAACGGCGTTGCGGACCTTTTTTCTGCCATTAACAAAAAATTTAGTTATTTTAATATTGTTCAAAATGTACCATTTCATAATGCAAATGTCAAAAATTTCTTGAATAGGGTCTCACCGAGACCCCTCCTAAAGCCCTCGAATTAGCCTTTCCATAATTGTTCAGTTCCGGAACCTTTTTCTAGAAAAAAATTACTGGATAAAAAAACAGTTTACTAATCAAATTAAACTTAATCTAATCATTCAAGATTCAAAATGTAAATATTATGTTTATGTCTAAAGTTTCTCAACTCAATCAAAAGCAGGGCCAGGGAGACTGGCTTATTCACCACAGCACAACTTACACAAAGTCGGCAAGAGCTACATGAACCATAATCATTCAGTTTCAATGTCAAGTCAAAATCGAAGATTTATGCTGGAGGAGAAAGGCGTTGACAAGTGGACAAGCGATTATGATGACAACGGTGATCATAGGACGGTCATGGTTGGATGCAGGATAAGACAATGTGAATAGTTCGGTTTACGGTTTTAAGTGAAAGATGGCATGTGCAGGACAGCTCACAGCTGTGAAAATGGATAAGTGAGCTGACGCGCATCTTGTAGGGATTCGTTCCAAAGAACTTGCTAGCATAGAAAATAGAAGATTTTGCAGAATTCGAGCAAGGAAGAGACTGGAGATCGAGATAAGGTAAAACCGAAGAACTAGTAGATCTGTTCAGTTGGATAGTGATTAGCCGGCAAATAGCTTGATACAAAATAGCATTATGCACACACTTTATGTCCGATTCACGCTTTGTGTTCTCGTATTATTTCGCCCGGGAAACAGTCTCTGTGACCACATACGTGAATTGGACTGGACCGCACATCTCTACATCATAAATGTGTGACTGACGGACGACAATGTTTCAGTGATGTGAGACAGTTAATTCACAAGAGTAACGTAGCTCAGAGACCACGTTAGTCACTACATACAAAGCAAATGATTCAGTTTATAATTAAACTTATTAAAATATGTTGGCTGACTGCGTTGTCATAAATTCATTTATTTCTGCTAGGGTTCTATTCTGAGTACACTGACCAGTAGTGACAGAAAGCTGGTGACTTAATCGGTTGTCGACCTTAATCATATTCGATGCAACTCGCAACAGGACTCTGAACATGTCTTCAACTGTCAACGCTGAATGGAAGTCCGTTAGTTCTGATCAGCGTTTGCACGGCAGGTATCTGAACACAGTTTGTTTATTAACAAACATTTTGTTCTTAATGAAGTTTCACTACCTCAGCTTCAAATTATCTAAGATGTAGACACAGTTTTGAGAGGCATTTATAAAGAAAGGCGCATTATTGTTTGGATAGGTAACTAAGTAGGCCTACTTACCTAATCAACTATCTAATTCCTTATGAGATTAAGGCAGACGCTTATTGCGAATCCTTCGTTCTGGTCTTTTGGAAGACGTCACTCTTCGGTTTCTTTTGTAAACGAAAACATTTCCGTCACATCCTACAATCAACTGCTTACTCTTACCTTCGTACCACACTTTCAATAACTCCCGACAGTTCACTTTTATGGTCAGGATAATCTGTTTGCACATTAAAGAATCAATGTCAAGTAAAACCAATCGGTATTTACGGTTTACATAACCAAAGACAAACAACTGATCGTTTTTCGTATCTGCAAAGATGCGACGAGGATACTCTAAGCATTTGTGTTTCACTTGAACCGCTGACCAATAAGGATTATAATGACGCGAACATTCAAGATTTGTGGAGAATTCAATTGGGTTTAATATGGGTACATCAGATAGAGATACTTCCCCAATGGTTCCGTCACTGTTCATCAAAGCTAATCGAGGCTCAAGCAGATCTTCGGTTGGCTTCTTGCTATTTTCCACAGGTGTTTCATACCAACGCAGGCTACAGTTTTCAATCTTTGCATATGCATAGACCATAAAGAATTTCTCGTTACGTGTTTGAATGGCTTGGATTGGTTCCCGATTGTCACGGGTCTGCAGCCGTGCACTCTGTATACATCGGGCGTCTGGACGGTAAGTCTCCACCTGATAAGACGAATCAGTTTTCTTTATCGTTATAAGATTACCTTCATTCGTTACTGATATCATGTAGTTGTAGTACGCACCCGATAACCATCTGACAACTTGGCAAAGATGCAACTCAATCTTCCAGATCCATTCCTTGTCACTTACGTAAAGACAATTAGATTTCTCGCTGGATACGATGTCCATTGGAGGATGAAGAATCTCGTCAATAGGTATCAGCCATAGCAGATTGAATGGACTTCGATCTTCGTAAACACGGATTGAAGGAATGACAATCTGACGAGACTTATACCATCCGCAGAGTACGAAGATGTGGTCTCCTAATTTCGTCACTCCTGTTATGTTGCAAAGAGGTACCTCGATTCCAGTGAGTAAATTCGGTTGGACTGCAATTAGAAAACATCTTAAAAGTGTTAATGTGTTTCTTGTTTGAAACTGAAGGACTGCGTAGTTGTAATTGAGATCACAGATTTATATAGCGCCTCTCTTAGAGAAGCTTATCAGAGATGCTCAACATCTGACAACGCAGAACCACAGTCGAATAAAATGGAAACAATATAGAGTTAAGGAAAGAATAATAGAAACTAAACAAAGTCAATGGACAAAAGAATTGCTCATGGTAAATTACGTGGTTCAACTCTCAGGAATGGCTTTTGAAATGAGCGATTCATTGTCAATACGTATCACTCGAAACGAAAGGCTGTTCAATTGGCCATATTTTGTTCGATTAAACCGAATTCTCGTTCAGCCCTGCAGTCACTTTCTTGGAAAATATTGTTTCATCACTAGTAAGGCTAAGAGATGTAATGAATGAACCTAGATATCTTACACTATCTGATGCCTAGATTTCAAATCAACTGGCTTGCAGCTGTTTTCTACTGCACATCCTCATGAACATTGTGTAGGGAATTATTGCTGCCTGACATAATATGTATTAAATGCATTTATTCTTATTTTATTTGTTAAATGAGTAATAGCACAAGCAACAGCTTACCGGTTGAAGAGTCGTTGGCTAAGATCAGCGTCAAAATGAAAAATATGTAGAGCATTGTCGATTATGGAACTCTAGCGTAGAACATGGACATTCGGATTCTGGTCGTCAATCTCAAAATTTCGCTTTCAGCTTTCCAACTTATTCAGAAAAGTTGAATTGCATTAGAATAGTCAAGTTATCCTAAGACAAACACAGAGAATGCGAAGATGGAAATTAAATTTAATATGCTGAATGCTTGATGCTAGAATTTTGATCTAAGTTTTCTATGCGGTATAAAGGAAGATACCCGGTTAAACCAGAATAACTATCCTCAGGACACCGCTGAATATATTGCGTTATATATATTGTGATATTGTGGTTTCCTGAGGCAAAATCTGGGAATGAAAATGGAACATTCTATCTCTTTGATTTCAGAGGCTCGTTGATCAAACGCAACACTAAATAAAGGTTGTGTTGTCAAGTAGTTCAGCCCAGAGGCGTAGGATTGATTTGTTTGATGTTAGGCCTACATGGTCTCGTAAATACCGCATGAATGGTGCATTGTGCTTTTTCTATTCCAGATACATACATACGTACATACATACATAGTCATACATACATACATACATGCATACATACATACATACATACATACATACATACATGCATAGTCATACATACATACATACATGCATACATACATACATACATACATACATACGTACATACATACATACATACATACATACATACATACGTACATACATACATACATACATACATACATACATACATACATACATACATACATACATACATACATACATACATACATACATACATACAGAATTACATACATACACACATACCAGAAAATCTACACATACATACATATATGCATAAACTCAAACATACATCATGTAAACATACATACATACATATACGCATACATCTATACATGCATAGAAACATACATGCAAACATGCATTGAAATATGTCTGTATGTTATTGTAACATTGTAACTCTTACAGAAACATAAAACGCATGTTCTCGCCCACTTCCCTCGAGCAAACAACAGGTGGTTTATTAAGGACGTATTAAAGATGGTAATAAGGGGTAGGCCTAACCCAAACCCAGACAAGGGGAGTAGAGCTATGCCTTACACAGACCCGCATGTAACATTAGTACATGCGTCAGCACATTTTGTGTCCTTAGACTCTAACTCAGTCATACAACGCTGTGGATGCCTTGCTGGATTTAATTAGAGTCCCATCGCTGGAAGCGTCAGTACAGCAGTATCCCATTTCGTACCATAGTTGGACGTGGAAGAGTAGCCTGTCTAATGACACTGTGTGATAAGGGGCCATCCATATATTACGTACGAAAAATCCGGGAAAATTGGACCCATCCCTGTTCGCACGCGTACTTTTTTCCACCCCACCCTCCTGCGTACGTACAGTTGACGCACCTCTTCCCTAAGACCAGCTGCAGAATGTGTCAGTTACACCGGTCCAGGCAGCGACTGTCTGCACTTTAGGCCAGATTAAAGGATGAGTAATCCATGGACTCACTGCTGAGTTGTGTGATAGTTTAAAAATAGCGTAATACAAGTGACACCTCTCCCACAGTCCTACTTCCTCTGGTAGTACCGGATAGCTGGAAAGACTGAACTCTAGCTCACTTGAAGGCCAATCAATTTGCGTACGTACATTATCAGTAGAACCCACCCCCGTTCGCAAGCGTACGCAAGCACATGCATGTCGGTTACCCCTACCCACTCCCCCTCTATGCGTACGTAATATATGGATGGCCCTAACAAAGATCATCAGTGTCGCCATCTTCCTTCATCCAGACTTGGGACTGGGACTGCCTGGCACTGAAGTGGCGGAGTTGGCCCTGGAAGATCAATAGGGTTACCTTAATATAGGCTTAATTAATATTCTGCTGGGAGGGATAGGGAAGGGGACTAGAAAGGGTATAGGGAAGAAGATAGTGGAGGTAATGCCAAACGTGAACAGAAAGAGGGAGGGGTCAAAATTAGGTTCAAAAGTTGTCAGGTCATATGCAAGTTATCTACCATCCACATAACATCCCATGTGTCTGTCTACGATTGGCACCCGCTCATTCATTCCTAGTGTTTCGCACTGGTTACAAAGTTAGAGCTGTTGACGCCTCATGTATATTCGTCAAAGTCTTACCGAGACAACCATAATTATGTGCTCTTCATCCGGAAAACTTACCGCTGTCAGTCTCTTCATGGTTGACAATGTTTCCAGATGTCAGGTTTCAAAGTGCGCTTCCGAAATGTAGGGCGAAGGTTGTAAGGGGCATTATCAAATGTAAGCTTGCATTGTATTGTAGGCCTATTGGTTTGCACCCAATTTTATTGTTTACACTTTGACGCCTTCGGTAGTCTTATAATTTGGCACGGTGCGTTGTATCAGTGCAAACATATAATGTGGCTGTGCATTTTTAGCATTTTTAGCGAAGACTCAACATTTCGTCGACTATATTTCCCTATTGTAACATTTTTTATCGCATTTAAGCTTATGTGTTTTTAATTTAGCGCAACTATTATAATAATACAAATAGGGGCCTACTCACTTGAAGAAAAGGAGGTAGATAAATGTCAGCTTGGTTTTCTTGTAAATGAACGGGGAGTGAACACGGTGTGATAAGAGCTTTTTAATACCAGGCAGTGTAAGTAGTGTATAGTTAGACGCTGATGGAGTATACATACGGTAGTAGATCTATGCGAATGGATGGGGTAGGGCTACTTGTAAGTTTTAGGTGGGCAAATGTACAGGGCCGTTGAGACTCGGCTTTTGCCAAGAAAATAAATATGTTAATGTTTCTTTGATAATATTACGTAGAAATTCGTATATCTATATCAATATATAAATTATCTTTTACCCATCGTTTCTTCAGAGAACAAACTACATTATGTGTTATCGCCATATGCAGTGGTTAAATTGCTCATCCAGAGGAGGTGGGTCTCTAAATATTTGCAAATCCAAAAAACCTACGGCTAATCCTAAAATACTACAGGGACCTCATTTCAGCTTTTTCCGCGGGGGGGGGGGGCGGGGGGAGGCAAAAAGAGGTTTTAAAATGTCAACGCTCACGCGCGAAGAATTTTTGTCGCCATTTTTTGGTGTTTCCATTAAAATGCTGTTAGCCAATGCTGCAAACGAGTCTCTTTTTTTCTTTTGTACCCCTTTCTTCTTCCTCCTTTTCTTTTTTACATAATTTTTTTCTTTTGAAACGTAATATTACTTTACATAACATGTTACAAAGCACATAATGAACAAATACCAAAAAAATATGCAGACTACTTTCAAATTGAAGAGTCCAGTAAGTAAAGCAGTCTGACTATAGCTTTAGATCATAACAGATGCAAACCCAGTGAAAAGCTGAAAATTAAGCAGAAGTTTCAATGCTGTCATTCTGTCAATGCCACAACACATCTCTCTCGGGGTCTCGCGCACTCGGAAGGCCTCTGAATGGTCTATACCGCGAGAGGCGCTTTATAAATGCCCATATACAATGCTGACTTAGAAACATTTCCATAGTGCCCTACGTGCTTCTGTGCCTGTGGACGTTTTCGGTGCTTTGCACTTGCATAAATCTGTTTCACGCTAACCACTATACACCATGGGCAGAAATTTGGTTCGTGGTTTCTGCTCCACTTGTGCCCCTTAGCCAACTCAGCTATAATGAGTACACCGACAGTCCACTGTCGGTGGGAAGACGAGACGGCGAGGGAGAGGACTGGCCACCCGCCCTCATATGCCAAGGCTAAGAAAATGAAGTAGCTAACACTTCATACCTGTGGCTGTCTGATCAGGGCTAGATTTTAATAGCTTAATTTAAGGGATTGCAAGAAAATCTGTTGCAGCATGACGACTCTTAGCAATCCATCCACGTACGATAGTTTTATTTGCACGCTGGTCAACTTTCTTTGCGACATTATCTGCAAACTGCATGCGCAATAGCTATAACTAATCAAATGACTCGCTATTCCAGATTTTCAAACGATTCCAGCTCAGCCTTCCGAAATTCCGCAAACGAGTTATTAATGAATCAAACTACTGTGTTATCGCTCGGATGTAGGCCCAAATCTACTTCTGCTGCCACAGCCTTGAGTTACTACCCTTCGGCAGCGATTATAAAACAGCAGGCGATTTAAGTAAACACATAGGCCCAAGTATTTTTCTATAATCCTAGTGAGTATTGAACTGCACTGTGAGGCTGAAGAGTGCTAATCTGATCTTCGGTGGTGGATCTCCCTATTGAGTTGATGGGTCTCCCTGTTGAGGTGACGGGTCTCATTAGGTGGCGGATCTCATAATTTGTGTGGTGGGTCTCACAATGCAGGTGGCGGATCTCAAATCAGAGGTGCCGGATCTCAGATATGGCGGGATCCGGCTGAATTTAACCACTAGCCATATGTAGCTCGCAGTCCATGTAGCCCTGCAGCTCGGTAACCTTTACAATTCATCAGGAAACGACGATTGATAATGTATGGAACACGTCCTTCGCATGGACAAACTAGAAGTAGCAACCACATGATGAATTCGATTTTCTAGGTATGAGAAAGAAGAGGAGACGAAGACGGAACTGGATGTCTGACACTTGTGTCCACCATCACTAAACTGTTCGCACGCTGCTTCTACCATCTACGTCAGAGGCGTACAGTGTACGTACAATAATGACGCTAAATGCTGCAAGCGCACTCGGCCATGCCTTCATCACGAGTCGAACCACTGCATTTTAACGCGCATATAGCTGCACACTAAATGCGAATCTGAGGCGCGGTAGTCAGTCGCCAGATGAAGAGCATTTATAATATCCAGATGTTTTAAGCCAATGAGATATAATGATAACTGAGACGTTTCTTGAAAGAAGAAAGAGTTCGAGCAACGGAAAAACATTGGTTGTCGATTCCATTCCTTGGGGAAGCAACACGGAATGCATTGGAGCTTAGGACAGTGCTATATCAAGGCTTATTGTGTATAAGTGGTTCTGCTTCAGGGGCGGCGCCAGACACTTTTTGTAACCAGGGCATAGCCAGGGCAGTCATACAAGTAACCAGTGCAGAGGGTGTATTATGGAGAGCGCGGCAGCGCGATCTTAGGCCTAAATATTGACCATAATTATAAGATCGCGCTGCCCCGCTTGCCATAAATCGCCCCCAGCACTATTATAGTTGTCTATAGTCAGGAGGTCCGATGGGCGAAGCCCCCAGGAGGCTGAACGCTTTTTGATATTTGTAAAGCAAATTTTAACATTTCAGTGAATTAAGTGAATTTATATCTCAGGATGTAACAAATACGCCCGAACAAATTCTGGACAGGGCAAAAAGTCTGGCAGGGCATCGACCAGGGCAAAGGCTTTTTTTACCAGGGCATTTGCCCTGGCGCGCCCTGGTGTAGCGCCGCCCCTGTTCTGCTTCAGTGGCTTGGCCATAAACCTCTGATGAATATGAGGCAGTCATGTTTAGCATACGCAAACGCCTGCGTTTTGCCCTTACTGGCACTGTCCGTTATCGAAAACTGTCACAACACTTAGGATAACTCTAGACAGTAATCTTACATTGCGACTCCAAGTAACAAACCCATTCAAATGCTTCTTTCTACTTATCAGGGCAACAAGCTATAGGCCTATTCTTACCGGTTTCGCTGATTATCTCAGATTTTGAATTGAACGCCTAAGTTCTCATACTTACTAGAATAATGACAACAACAACACTAATTATTATTGTTTTATTAGTTTTATTGTTACTAACATTCTTTTCATGAAATTGTGAATACGATATTAAAATATGAAATGAATATGACATTACGTTGACACATCTATTAATAAGGTCTGAGTGCACGTGATGACGACAATGACGTATTTAATGACTTTGGCGGGATCATCCGGTCTTTGCGAGATTTCGTTCCTAAAGAATATGTACTTTTGTTGGATTTTAAACCGTTTACTTACAAATAGGTCGTCTGTTAGTGAGTATATCACGTCCGAGTCCGCTTCTGTGATGGCTTGTCTAGTCATATTTTTGGAATATTCTCTGACTGGATGATTTTAATAACATCTACATTCTACAATCATCACCGCATAGCAGGCGCCACGTGGTTAATAACAACTAAAAACGAACAGTCCGGAATTTCCACGTGCTTCTCACGTAAACCTTCAGAACTGAACAATTTTATTGGTAGGAACAGCAATAGTAATTTATTATATCTTTACACTAACGTTAACTGCAAACATTTTAAGAGGGGAACAAGATAGGGTAAACGTACGCTTTAGCATAATTAATTATTTTAAGGATTTCAAAAAAATGAATAGAGTAAATAATTATTTCATCCAGTTTCTCGTTTGAACTATGTTTTCATCGACCTTCCAGCTTCTATTTTAGTTTTAATATTACACGCTTTAATCGTTCATCCATCCAGCTTCCAGTTTTAGCTAATTTTCATCGCACATGCAGCTTATATTTTAAGTTTCAATGTGACACATTTACATCGGTGTACACAGCTTCTAGTTTCAGGTATATTTTCTTCGCACATCCAGCTTCTCGTTTGATCTCCATTTTCATCGCTCATCCAGCTTCCAGTTTGATTTCTATTTTCATCGCTCATCCAGCTTGCAATAATTAATTACGCTAAAGCGAACGTGGACATTTCGTCCAATAATTAATTACGCTAAAACGTACGTTTACCCAAGATAGACCACTGGCGCAGTCCGTAACTAGGTCATGTACAAATACAGTTACGTGATTGGATGGCGAGTAAACTCAGCCGGCTCCCACGGATAAGAATACGTCGAAGCGAAATAATAACGTTATCGACTTAAAAGTATTTTGATTCCAATCCTTTTAGTAAAATTTAATGTCTTTAGTCAACCTGCCTGGCAAAGTCTTATGCAACAATGAATTTGGCAATTTTTTAGACTCGAAAACTTGAACTATCGTTCTTTTAGATTAATGTTATACCCGTGAATAGACCAGAATGCATAACGCGCCCTAGTTAGGCCTACGCAGTTTCGTCATCTGGTCCCCTTCTTTAAAATGTCGAGGAACATCTGGGACCACTTAGCGAGCATCATGGTGCTTATCTCTTACACCATGGCGAGCATCAAATAAAAAGAACAACGAAAGGGGCCATCCATACATGTACGCATAGGGGGAGGGGGTAACCGAAATGCATGTGCTTGCGTACGCTTGCAAACGGGGAGGGGGTACTGATAATGTACGTACGCAAATTGATTGGCCTTCAAGTGAGCTAGAGTTCAGTCTTTCCAGCTATCTGGTACTATCAGACGAAGTAGGACTGTGGGAGAGGTGTCACTTGTATGCCACAGTGTACTTATAGCTGAGTTGGCTAGAGGGGCAAAGTGGAGTGGAAATCTTGACAGAAATATTTGCCCTAGAATGGATTTGAACCCCTACCTCTCGTTTAACAGTCCAGCACACTGACCACTAGACTATCGTGCACCCCTTCAGTGGGTATACATGTCTTTGAAATCAACGTGGTTACCGATCAGTGGCAGAGTATTCTCTTCCAGATTTATGCAAGAATCCTGCAATGGATTTGATTTTTAAGAGACCTTTGTAATGGTTGTTGTAAATTTATATATAGCGCCATTTAGACAGAGACTCATCATAGGCGCTCCCGACCTAACACAATGAAACCAGAATCGAACAAAATGGTCTTCAAGCGTTTGAGGAATAGAGGCAAAGCGAGGCTGAGAAGCTCATGCCGCAGGTTATGGTACTTGGACAATCAGCACAGTCCAGGAAGACATTTTTAGGGAGGTGTGTTTCCATTTTTGAGTCAGCCTAGCCGTTAGTTACAATATGCTACACATGAGAGTGTACATGTTCCTCACTTCAATAATTTACTATAAGATGAGGAAATCTTACGATACCTAGTCGATTATGAGATCTGCTAAATTAACCTAAAATAGTGATGATGAGAAACGAAAGAAACTTTTTAAAAATATAACATTTTATTATTGGAACAATATTCAGCTTAGGCCTACACGTAAGAGATCGTGTAATAACAAGAATCCTGAGGCTACGGACTGTCATAACACAAGTACACAGAGTCATCGCAAAATGTCAGACAATGTAGACTAGAGCATTAGAACAGCGCAGTAATGTCTGGTTAGCCAACAAAAGAAGCCTATTATAATCATTTAGTATAGCGATAAGAACATTCGCGAAAAGCCATCAAAACAAAGTCGGAACAAACAGTTCCCTAACGAATAAAGAACAAACGTTACGGAGACACTGATGGTCTAGATATAATATTATTTAACGATAATAAGACACTCGGAATCAAATTAAGCCGATGGCGCATAGCCATTAAAATAATCAGATAAATGTGCGCAAAAGTCTGAATAGAGTTCCCTAACAAATAAAGAACAAGCGGTACAGAGACACTGGTGGTCTAGATACATTTAACGATAGTAAGACACTCAGAATCAAACTACAAGAATTAGGCCGATGGCGCATAGCCATTAAATCAGACAAACGTACGCATAAGTAAACAGCGAAATCAACTTCATACTTTCCAACATGAATACGCGGTTCTGTTCTCATAATGCCAGAGTTCTAATTGAGAACAAGTTTAAAATCGGTCCACCGTTTGTGCAAATGAGGGCTAAACTAAACTGACAAGCGAACATTAGTACATAGGCCTAAATAAGAACCAGTAAACGTATAATCGGCCGATTGCCAAATCCCTAAGTTAGGAACTAACTTAACCAGGACACATCTATCTATAGCGTTGACTTCCAGGTACGGGCAATCCATATAATTATTACGTACGCAGAGGAATCATATTTTCATACACCCCACCCCCTGTTGCACCTCATACATTTTGTGGACCCCCATGCGTACGTACAACTAAGCTTCTCTAATCCACCCTTTTACAAAAGTTAATTAGGTAAAATCATCTATAAGACATTTATTTTACCGTAGGCTACTATTTATTTTTGTTAAACATCATATTTGCTAGCTAAAGTTTGTTAACTGTTATGAAGAAATAAAATACTAACAACACTAACACTTACATTTAAAAAAGTTTTAATACTACATAAAATTGAAAAAGCAGGAATATAGTCAATAGACGTTATAATTAAAAATTTATTTTGCGTACGTACACATTTTGTCGAGACCCCTCCCCTCGCCATAGGCCTATGCACCCGTAGGCAAATTCGCCTAAATCCGATTATCCCCTACCCTCATTGCGTACGTAATATATGGATGGCCCCTAAACATCACAATCTGTAACGATTCCATGCTAAAACATAGCGGTAATATGAAAAGTCAAATTGCTTGATACTCGCGTAAACATAAAATGCGTCACATTGTCTCTGAAATAACATGGAAAATACCTTTTTGTAAAGTAACAGCAACGCAGAACTACTAAGACCATCAAGTAATAGTATTACTGACCACAGGTAGATTAAAACTAATTGTAAGAGCATGTCCCACAGCGATACTAAGATAACACTTTTTAAAAAGTGACAGTACTTAATAAGAGACGTAAAATTGTTCGATAATCGTATGACAATAAATGCGTAGACCTCTAAACAAGGGCGTAACTTTGCCCCAGAAAGTGGTGGTGACCAATCCCCTCCTCTTCCCCCTCCTGAAGACATTTTATACAAACTTTATATGATACTGCCAACTACAACAAGACGGATGATGTCACCAATTTGTATAACATTAAACAATATGCAAGTAAAGCTAGTAAGCTAACGTAAATGCATCTATCCTTTTCTTCGGCATCGGATGAACTACGGCGCTATATAAATCGTATTATTATTATTATTTATTATTTTATTATCAGTAGTGCAATAGTAAAGTAAAGTATATTCAAGTAAAGAATTCGCCGCAGTTAATTGTAGTGCTTGAACTTCTTTCAAAGCAAAATAACGCTGTCATGTTGGAAAAAAAGGGCCAAAAGTGGTGGTGACTGTCACCACCGTCACAACACAACAATATTTCTGACCAGAGCTAGATCAAAACAACTTGTAAACAGCCTGTCCTACAAGGACATTGACTGGGGCTCGGATGCTTGTTACTAAAAAATACACTCAGCAAATGCCTAAATATAAGAACACTAAACGCACACAATAAATGGCTTAATAAATAAATGCAGACAATAAATGGCTTCTGGATACTTTAAACCTGATCAAAACTGATCCCTTGCAGGCTTCAAACGATACCTCACTAAGCTATTAGTGAACTAAGCTGTAAGTGAACTCTGCAATCTATATTGTGCACCCAAAAGAGAAATTAAAATGTTAACCCTGTGTCAAAAATCGTACAGCTGAGAAAAGGATGGAATTATTTTGGAGGAAAGGTTCCCATAATTCTAAAATAATTATTCTACCCGTAATAATAATTATTGTTCCATGAGCAAAAATTAATAGGGCACCCATTTAATTTGAAAATAATTATTTCGGCCATACTCGTCATTCCATTTTGAGCAAAAGGCACGAATAACCCAATACGCTAAGTGTCTGTTCCCTTATATATCTCCATACTTAAGCACTCTCTTGCGTTTACTACTTGCCAAGGTGTGAGTAATAAGGTAATCATTCTTCAAAGCATCATTATTGTTACTTTCTTCTTCCCATAAAGTACGGGAAGAAGTATCGGCCAACTGACATTATAGAGCCACTTTCCATTATGAAACTTATTATGTAGCTATTGTCTAATACCACTGTTCACTTAGAGTAACGTGGTGGGAATGGAAGTCGACAATGGTCGGAGAGATAATGTTTACGGCGACGGGAACAACAATCGTTCAGGACCGTAAGGAAGCGATGAGGTTCTAGTACTTAATGATGAATCGGACCCGCTAGGAACTGGATCCGGCGATTCCGATGGAGCTGGTGACGAAGGCTTCAAGTTCTGAAGTCTTCTAAAAATGTCTCGATCGTCAGTACGAACTCTTTGTTGACATCTACTGGGTTAGGGTGCTTCTCGTTAGATTTGGCGTCTCGCTGATAAACTCTGTCGTTGGGGCATTGGAGCACAACGTAGGTGGGGCTCCAACTTTCGTCGTAACTTAAAACACAGTCCTTTTTTATTCTGTAGATTATAGAACCAAATGTTTGTGCCGTGGTTGTAAATGAGCTGGCCTTATATTTACATCACAGTTCTGTCTGTACGATTCTTGGGCAGATCCGACATTTGCCTGCTTCTCCGGCTATTTCCAACCGAGAGAGGATTGCCGAAAACAGGCATCTGCTCTAAGCTTGCCCGTTGCTGGTGGCAGCAATAAACTTGTAGTGAAAAATCAAGTTCAAAATCGTAGACATGGAATGTACACTTCACGGATATAGGAACAGGAGAGGAAAGTGTTGAGCCAGATCGCGAATACGACTAGACTCACTTCGACGTTCCTGCTCATGTTAGTCCATTCAGAGTGATGTTTCCCGTGGAAGTACACAGATTATACCGGCAGCCTGGATTGCAACGATATTAATAACGCCACGAAATCCAGTTCAATATCGCCCACGATTTGGTCGATCAGCCGTCAACGTTAAGTCGGCAGGAACTGCCAACATGACTGGCAGTTGGTGAGCACTATACCTGATTTAGCTTAAATGTTCCATAGCACTGCCATTGTCCTCTGCAAAGTCAATGCTCCTTCTGCTGAAAGCTTCCTCCACTGGTATCTATGATGTAGACTCTTCCGCCGGATGAATCGTTCGTTTACTCTGTTGACTGACTTTGCAAGAAGAAATATCCTTTAATAAATTTGCAGACATATGCTTCCAGAAGAATCTTGTCCTCGTTTTTAAATAACACCTGTTATATCCAGAATAGTTACAGGCCTGCATAACTTGTGTTGTTGACGAGTTAGGCACGATTAGTCCAGAAAACTCAGTAGTTTGACTTCACTGCATGTGATTGACAGCACGAAGATTCTGATGAAGCGTTACGATAGTTGGAGACCAGATTGGATTGGCCACAAAGAAAACTTGAAAGAACGATATTTTGCTCGAGGGTTTCTTTGGTCTATCTTTCGATTTTTTGTGAAGAGTTGGCGAATGAAGACAACGTCTCTTTCTAGGTTCCTAATTTTCGATGCCATGAATGATTACGTTCGTATTTGGAATAACTGGCTTTCGCAAAATCGAGGGATCAGTACAATGAATTGCTGAGACGGTTAAATTGCTCAGGTGACAGACAGGAGTTGCCGATGGTTCTGTAAATCCAAGTTTGAGCAGCGACGTACGGCGAAGAGGCTTTGTTGAGTCGCGAGTGAGCATGAAGAGTCGAGGAAGGAAGCGAAGCGCTGTCGACAGGTTGGATGAGTGTTATAGGACACCCACTTGGTAGATTTATTTCAGCGTCAGTTGGGTTTTGAATATTAACAACAGATAAACTGCGTACACGATGTCCAAAACTATGGCCTACTGAAAAACGTTGGTTAGGATAGGCTTATGAGAGTTGAATAACAATATCTGTGTATAAAACGACTATAAATATGGATAGGAACAAATATTGCACTACGAGTTTCCATAGACACCTTGGCAGGTAAAAGCAAACAGATCAGTTTGTCTGGCCATAGATTAAGCGGCTAAAGTATCCAGATTATCAAGAAATCTTACAGTCAATCACTGCCTGACTTTTTGCTGACCTCAAACCATTTCATGAAGTAAATTCAGTTTCACCAAAAAGCTAATAATTTATTATTGCCAGGCATGCTAGGCATTTATCAAGCGCCGCTAAATAGTGACCACGCATCAATGGATGGCGCTGAGAAATTGTGAGTGAAGGAGTTGCTGTGGGTCCTCACACAGTAAACGCCTCAGAGGAGGAGGGTCGAACCCGTTCTCTGGTCGTTACAAGGCGAGCACTGCGACCAATCACCTGCCGTGTCCCATCACAATATAAAGCACACAGCAAGACCGTTCGAATTAATGATGAGAATTGTGCCTATTTATGAGACACAACTCTCATCATTCAATATTCCCTATATTAGAGTTGTGCCTATTAGCATTGTGCCTATTAATGAGACACAACTCTCATTCAATATCCCCTAGACTAGATTTGTGCCCAGGGGCGTCTACATCATAGAAACCTTGGAGCAAATGCTCCATCCAAGAAATAGGGGGAAGATCTGTCAGTGTGTGTGCCACCATTTTAGGGGGGAGGAACGGGGAAGGGGGAAGAAGAGAGGGGAAAGGGACGTTGCTCCAATCACTTAAGAGGGGATAGACGCCCCTGTTTGTGCCTATTTATGAGACAACTCTCATAATTCATTATTCCCTAGATTAGAGTTGTGCCTATTATGAGACACAACTTTCATCATTCAATATTCCCTAGATTGAGTTATGCCTATTTATAAGCAACAACTATCATCATTCAATATTTAATGGCCGAGAGTTGTTCCTACTAATAAGTAATAACTCTCGTCGTAGTTGTGCCTATATACGAGATTCAACTCTCATCATTCAATATTTTCTAGGTTAATGTTGTACCTATTTATGTCTCACGAACGCTGTGATATGGTTTCTACTCCTGGAATAACACGACTTTTGTCTGATACGTGAGTATGCTGAAATTTGCGATTTTTTTATTAAGACTTTATTTTGTGTTGCAATCGCTCTTTTTCAATGGTTTTCAAATTTACAGAAGCAATCATTGCACACGAAGATGGAAAAGAGATTGTCGTAATGAGCCTGGACCCTAACTACACACCCAAAAAGAAACTGCGCTTTGGATTCGCTGGCTGAAGGCGGTTCGTGTGTTTCGTCTGGTCAAGCGCTGAGACACAACGCGGATGTAATCAGTTCGCGCTGACATGAAGTATTTTCAAGGTAAACTCTCAGGTTTCAATAGGAGTGTAAAAATTGTAGCAGGGCTATGGGTTTGTAAGCGATATTCAAAGCCGTGTCTGATTGGTTTTTATTTATAGGTAATTGTGGTGTTTGTTTCTTATAAAACCCGAAGGTCAGATAGATACGATTGCTAAAAGAGGCATTAGGCCTACTCTTACTGATTTGTTTTCGTTCTTAGTTAATTTTGCACCATTTTGGACAGTTTAGTCTTGAACTTTATACGGCTTTGCAATGAATTTCTCACTTTTCGATTTATTTTAAGAGGTCAAATATGAGCCATAACTGAAAAGGTAAGGAAAAAATTATTGAGTTTGATATCTGACATAGGCCTAAGTGATGCCACATGTCACTAGGGGTCAGCCGGAAATCGCCTCGGACATTTGCCTCGGCCGAATATCGCGTTTTTTGTCACTATTCGGAAGTATTCGCCTCGGCAAATATTGTAGACGCAAATAGTTGCTTGTCTGCCTCACATGCCGGAATTTGTAGGCTCATAATATCAGCTTTGAGCTTCTTCTAGCGTATTCATCTTGAAGAAGAAAAGTACAAAAAAACACTAACACCGGAAGTCCACAACGGAAGTCAAGTCCATTTAATTGATTATTTATTTCTAACATTCAAAATGTATTAGTCAGTTATTACAAGTACATAAATTTATTTCGATAATTTTTCATTATATGAAAATGTGAAGCTTCGCTTATGGAACAAGCGGTACTCGGTTCGTACCCGGATCCGGCAAATAGTACATCCAAATACTCGGATTCGGTACTCGGTGGAAAATGTCTACCCGGCTGACCCCCACATGTCACGCTACTAGCTCTTTTTGGATGCGAGTGCGGCGTTTCGCATAGTGAACCACGACATCGAACTTACACACTTTAACATCTGTCATACAATCGGTGGTTAACCCTTTGGACTGACTCCCCTCCTTTCTGGACGGACAGGTTATGACGGTACCAGGGTAGCGATGGATCTTCCAAGTATCAGCTGAACCTCCGCCCGAATATAGACCATGATGTCTAGCGAGAACCAGATATATAATACCAGTGCTTTTTTCAGCCGGAACGCGCCGGAACGGCGTTCCGGCACCTTTTTTCAAGTACTAAACAAGAATTTATTTATTTTAATATTAAAAACAATAGTTTAGTTATCTTAATTTAATTTAAGTGTTTTGAACTGTTTCAGTGTTTATTGAGACCCATCCCAAACCCCAATCTCGTTTTTCTCGGGATTTTAGCCCTCCCGTACTTATTCCGTTTCGGAACCTATTGTTCCGTTCCTGAACCTTTTTTTCCAGAAAAAAGCACTGTATAATACAGTTGAGACGCAGTGAAGCTTAATAGGTCGGTTTGGGACATACCTATAGAATTAACTTATGAATTCTGTCATTTAAGACCTGGTTTTCACTTCCCACTAATATTAACGTATTTCTTAATTGTTGGAAAACTGCATAGCCTAGTAATTAGATCGTATGCATGCACCTATGAGGATGCTATTAATAAACTCACTGTAAAATTGAAATTTGTCTTGCTCAAGCATGCAACTTAAGCTGGAGCGCCAAATGTATACATATGCTAAAGTATGGTTTGTCTTGCTTGTAGACACAGAGGGGGAGTTGTTCATCTGCCATCGCAGTCACAGGGCCGCTGAGGCACAAAGAAATGTTCGGCCTTAAAGCAAGCTGGCGTTACGTACTGGCTTGATTCAGAGCAAGTATGTAGGGTTTTGTTCATTTTATGACTGCAGCTAGTGGCCAGGTTGTCCATAGGCACGAGTCAACACATATTTTGTAAAATTAGTTTAAATGAAGAACAATGCGAGGTTTCCTCGTCTGTTCGTCAGTATGGCAGACATAGCGCATTAGGACAGTGATGTCACTGCTAAGACCATACCAAGTTACGATCAGCCATAAATCAGAGAAACTATACTTCGCTCAGTTATTGAAAGCCGCTCTCAGATGATTTAATGTGAGAACATTCGTCGCCTACGACGACATCAGTACGTACCTTATTCATTCATTCATTTGAGCATTTATATAGCGCCCATTCAAGGGGACTACTCAGAGGCGCTCCCGACTCTAGCACGAACATAAACAACAGTGTTTAGCGCAGTGTAGAAAGACTCAGGTTGGGTTTTAGGCAGAACCAGCTCCAGAGGTTGTTGGAACGAGTCATCGTGCTAGGTAAAATGCCAAGAATCTGGTCCAGAAATTCAGCCTGCCTGGATTCTCGGTCCTCCAGTGAGTAAGCCCGCAGGTGGGTGATCAGTGCCTGCACGTGTCCATGTATGTGTCTCTATCTGTGCGTGTGTCTGTGTCCGTCCTATTCCGAGGTCAGCACTCGGCTCCATTTAGTCGGCAATTCGACTGACATTTGCGACAATCTGGCGCCTTCCCAGGCAAGCTTGTCGTCAACAGCCGAAACCGAACAAATTATGCCTTAAAAGCGGCGCCAGCTTATCTAATATTGGCAATTTTAATAAAAATAAAATATATCTAGTGGTGGAATTCTATTTCGCTATGAATGAATGTATGTAGGCCTACAAGACAATTAATATGGGGGCCTTTGAAGTACATCACCAACGCACTGCACACATGTCTTTGTGATTGATCTAATCAAGTGATATCTAATTCAAGTGAGAAGATCTCACGTATTAGGCATTGTTTGTCAGAGATTACCAATCTGTCTTTTGCAAAGCATTCACGTTATTTAGTTTGCAACAATGAGTTACCTGCTTGTTGTAAGATGGCGGTATTCGTATGTTATTGGACGTTACGGCACGCGGATGCGAAAAAATTCTGCGACGCGATGGATGCTGCAAATGTCCCATTCTGGATCGACACAGATAAAATTCGTAAGTTGACTTTCCTTAATTTGACTTTTTGAGCTCCTAGATTCGTTTATGAGCATATTTGTTAGGAGACATTGATGATGACAATGCTGCATATCCTCCTCAGGGTCTGAACTCTTGCATCTGCGCTCTGATCGATGACGTTCCCTACTTGACATTTGCGACGCGTTGTAGAATCTATCTACTAAGCCAGCAAGGCTACAGATGTTCGCGACTGTTATGAACGAATGCGATCTTCCAAGCCGTATCAGCTCAACTTCCGCCTCAGCATAGACCCTGAGGTCTAGCGAAAACAAAATATGTGATGCGTTTTGGGAAAAGGGACCATAAGTCTCTCCACAGTTACTGAGAAAACTGGCTTTAAAACAAGTGTAGGTCAGTTTGGGTGAAAATGAGTTCTGAGCCATTTCGGATACATTGGTGTTGCTAGTAAACATTGATAAAGGAAAGTTTTAAAAAATCTCAAGTTTTATTCTTAAAATGATGACTTTTGTGTGAGGCTTAAAAATAGAATATAAGTCTCGTGTTATTCGTTCTGACTTTTATAATAGTTTTAAGCACATAATAATTTTTTAAATGTAGAATAATTTTTACCCTAGAATAATGTGCATGTATACAACACATAACACTGTGATTGAACAGCATTATGAGCTGTGTTTAGTTAATATTTCATAACGAATTCAATGGTAAAGTTTTGTCAAAATTTCGCATTTTCTTCAGTGAAGGTTTACACTGAAATATCTGAAAACTCTCATTTGCGCATATTCAGTTCTCAATAAGTTTTAAAAATACTTAGGATCAAGATATCAAGTTCATTTTTTCTGCATTTTAATCAGAAATTATCCTGGATTATGAATCAATCCTTAACTCCATTTGAGACTTATGGTCCCTTTTCTCAAAACGCATCACATATATGTAAGGAAACGTAGTTGAGCCGCAGTAAAGCTTAACAATCGGCTTGGGGCATACCCATTAGGTTTACATATAACTTCTTGAATTCCGTCATTTTCAGAACTTGGTTTCAGTTGCCACTAATAATGGATGTATGTATGTATGCATCTAAACACTTAATATTGCGCCTTTTTTTAACTCACAAAGCGGTGCACCCATGGCTATTTGACTGATCTAAACAATTGCATTCTGAGACAGTTTGAGAATGTCTCCTGCACAGGGCTGAGAGCAACAACGCGTAAATCGAATGAAAGTCTGTTCCACGAAGATGGCGCAATACATGAAAAGGCACGCTGAGCTTTTGTTGAAGTGCGGAAGCGAGGAACCTGCATATCTACAGGGGTAGTAGAGCCAAACTATTGGCAACCAAGTTGACTCTGGAACACAGAGCCCCACGATGTATGCCGGGGTAGAGCCAACAATTGAAGAACGTGAAAAGGCACGGTGAGCTCTTGTTGAAGTGCGGAAGCGAGGTACCTGCAAATCTCCAGAGCTAGTACAGCGCAACTATCGGCGATCAAGTTGACCTGAAACTGGAACACAGAGCACCACGATGTATGCCGGGGTAGAGCCAACAATTAAAGAACGTGCCAGCAAGATGATCATAGAAGAAATGTCGGCAACAGGAAGCCAGTGTAGCGTCTCTCATGTATCTTGCGATATTTGCGAATTTTTGGGCTTATTAGCTAGAGTGCTAGGCTACTTAAACAATTAATTAATGAGGGGCTAGATTATCGTTATCACACTAAACTTACCCAGCTTGTCTGTCGACATCCAGTTGATCCAATCTGTTTATTTTGTTTTAATCTTTTATTATGTATGCTACTATCCTGTTTACCAATAAAACAAGTTAATCTTTAATTTGTTCCTCCTCTGAAAGCCATCTTGTCTAAAAAAATTCCCTTTGTAATAGGGGTTCCTCCTTAGCGGGATCCAATCCCTTCTGGACCTCCCAATTGAGCTCAACTATCCGAATTGATTTTTTTTATTACTTTATATTCAAAGGCACTCCTTTTTGAGTGTGCCATTATTGGCAGTTTACTACTGGGCCTGTCAGATTTGACGTGAACTTTGGACTTATGTGTACGTTGGCCCAGGTATTGTATTTTGCATTTGTTTAAGTTTATATAATATATTTCTTTTCCTCTAGTAATCTGGGAATTGTTACCCAGATCAATCTGTTACAAATAATGTACTTTTGAGTTGGATCAATGAAAAAAAATATTATGTTAATGTGCGATTGCTTTACTAAACCACATTGAATTCCTTCACAGGGGGCGCGCGCATCCCACTATCAATTGCGGTGGGGCTGGACAACATGAAGGTGATGTTAGTCTTGCTCAGCTCAACGCCAAACATCAACAACTCGTATGATTGCAGGCGTGGTGCGTAAAACATGTTCCTATATTGTGTGCTTTGTAGCGTAGCGTTAATTTAAGTCATCGATGATTTCAAAATCCAGGTGGACAACTCTTCTGAGTCTCTCGCTTCTAACTTTCTACATCTAACTTTTCTTAAACAAGTAATTATTGTGCGATTGCTTTACTAAACCACATTGAATTCCTTTACAGAGGGCGCTCTAATTCCACTTCCAATTGCGGTGGGGCTAGACAACATGATGGTGATGTCGGTCTTGCTTAGCTCAACGCCAAACATCAACACCTCTTATGATTGCAGAAGAAGTGCGTAAATATGTTCCTATATTGTGTGCTTTGTAGCGTAGCGTTAATTCAAGTCATCGATGATTTCAAAATCCATGTGGACAAATCTTCTGAGTCTCTCTCATCTAAATCTCTACATCTCCCCCTCATCAGTCCATCTTATCCAATGCATTGACTTTCTTAATACATTACATTTTATTTTTTGACGACAGAGTTAGAGCGCGCATATGATGATCGAATTCCAGTCTTCGGCGTCTACATTGATCAAAAATTTCCTCTGAGCAGGTTGCCTGCTAAGGCGCTGGCAGGCATGTACGTCAAGGATATGTCAACCCATGATAAATTTCATCGCCACATCCAGGGACTCATCGACCGGATTATCTATGAATTGAGTAACTTATTTGATATACTAATATTGATAGCAAAAATTTCGTCATTCAAAATGTAAATGTAAACCTTGACACTGTTAGCACGTATTAATGTAGTACTTATCGAAAAGTATTGGTAAAAGTATTGGTATTACAAAAATTTTAAGAAATAGTATTGGTAAAGCAATGCATTTACTAGGAATTATTGCTATTGGTATTGCCAATACATTTTGCCAGTATTGTTAACAGCCCTGGGCCCAATGTAAGTGAAGAAGTCTTCAGGCACTGGCATCGCATCGGCAATATTTGTTTCCACAGCCCTACTCATTCTCAATATCAGTTAAGTTTATGCAAAACAATTTCGACGCTGCTAAGTGCGAATTCACATAAATCAAACAACCCACGTTGACCGGTGATCGAGAAAGGACATGTTTCCAGTCATTTCCCTATTTATAGATTCCTTCCGTTCACACCAAAGAACATAATATTATAATGCAGAAAGAGCAATTTTGTAACGTAATCGCAACATTTTAAAGTGGATAAGAAACTATATATAATTATTACTATAATGGGAAAAACTACTGGTATCCAGTATTATAAATGCTTTTATATGGCTTAAAAGCCAGACGAATAAATGAAAGCAAAGTAGCACTAGAACAAAATACGTATTGCTAATTCTAATCTAGGCCTATTTCAGAATGTTACATAGTTTCAGAATGTCGCACTCGCACCTTGTACACTACTGTTAGGCTGCATTATCTTGCAATCTTTAAGCAATTACCAAATGAAGTACATCACCTATAACACGCATTTGGGCTATCCATCCCTCTTTTCGACTGTTCATAGTTCACCTCAGATAATGCATAAAGCTTACTTCGTCCTCGTATTCGTTTTTTAATTGCATTTAATTTTTTGACGACAGAACTAGAGCGCGCATATGACGACCGAAGTCCCGTATTCGGGGTCTACATAGATTCCAAATTTCCTCTGAGCACGCAGCCTGCTAAGGCGCTAGCAGGCATGTACGTCAAGGACATGTCTACCCTTAAAGATTTCAGCGCCACATACAGGGACTCATTGACCGCATCCTATATGAACTGAGTAACTTATTTGATATACTTATATTGATAGCAAAAATTTCGTCATTCAAAATGTAAATGTAAACCTTGACACTGTTAGCACGTATTTATGTAGAGCTTATCGAAAAGTATTGGTAAAAGTATTGGTATTGCAATACTTTTAAGAAATAGTATTGGTATTGCAATGCATTTATTGGGAATTATTGCTATTGGTATTGCCAATACAGTTTGCCAGTATTGTTAACAGCCCTGGGCCCAATGTAAGTGAAGAAGTCTTCAGGCACTGGCATCGCATCGGCAATATTTGTTTCCACAGCCCTACTCATTCTCAATATCAGTTAAGTTTATGCAAAACAATTTCGACGCTGCTAAGTGCGAATTCACATAAATCAAACAACCCACGTTGACCGGTGATCGAGAAAGGACATGTTTCCAGTCATTTCCCTATTTATAGATTCCTTCCGTTCACACCAAAGAACATAATATTATAATGCAGAAAGAGCAATTTTGTAACGTAATCGCAACTTTTTAAAGTGGATAAGAAACTATATATAATTATTACTATAATGGGAAAAACTACCGGTATCCAGTATTATAAATGCTTTTATATGGCTTAAAAGCCAGACGAATAAATGAAAGCAAAGTAGCTCTAGAACAAAATACGTATTGCTAATTCTAATTTATGCCTATTTCAGAATGTTACATATAGTTTCAGAATGTCGCACTCGCACCTTGTACACTACTGTTAGGCTGCATTATCTTGCAATCTTTAAGCAATTACGAATTGAAGTACATCACCTATAACACGCATTTGGGCTATCCATCCCTCTTTTCGACTGTTCATAGTTCACCTCAGATAATGCATAAAGCCTACTTCGTCCTCGTATTGGTTTCTTAATACACTATATTTTATTTTTTGACGACAGAATTAGAGCGCGCATATGAGGACCGGATTCCAGTCTTCGGGGTCAACATCGATGACAAATTTCCTCTGAGTAGGTTGCCTGCTACGGCGCTGGCAGGCATTTACGTCAAGGATATGTCAACCCATGATAAATTTCATCGCCACATCCAGGGACTCATCGACCGGATTATCTATGAATTGAGTAACTTATTTGATATACTAATATTGATAGCAAAAATTTCGTCATTCAAAATGTAAATGTAAACCTTGACACTGTTAGCACGTATTAATGTAGTACTTATCGAAAAGTATTGGTAAAAGTATTGGTATTGCAATAATTTTAAGAAATAGTATTGGTAAAGCAATGCATTTATTAGGAATTATTGCTATTGGTATTGCCAATACATTTTGCCAGTATTGTTAACAGCCCTGGGCCCAATGCAAGTGAAGAAGTCTTCAGGCACTGGCATCGCATCGGCAATATTTGTTTCCACAGCCCTACTCATTCTCAATATCAGTTAAGTTTATGCAAAACAATTTCGACGCTGCTAAGTGCGAATTCACATAAATCAAACAACCCACGTTGACCGGTGATCGAGAAAGAACACGTTTCCGGTCATTTTTCTATTTATAGATTCCTTCCGTTCACACCAAAGAACATAATATTATAATGCAGAAAGAGCAATTTTGTAACGTAATCGCAACTTTTTAAAGTGGATAAGAAACTATATATAATTATTACTATAATGGGAAAAACTACTAGTATCCAGTATTATAAATGCTTTAATATGGCTTAAAAGCCAGACGAATAAATGAAAGCAAAGTAGCTCTAGAACAAAATACGTATTGCTAATTCTAATTTATGCCTATTTCAGAATGTTACATAGTTTCAGAATGTCGCACTCGCACCTTGTACACTACTGTTAGGCTGCATTATCTTGCAATCTTTAAGCAATTACGAATTGAAGTACATCACCTATAACACGCATTTGGGCTATCCATCCCTCTTTTCGACTGTTCATAGTTCACCTCAGATAATGCATAAAGCTTACTTTGTCCTCGTATTCGTTTTTTAATTGCATTTAATTTTCCACAGCCCTACTCATTCTCAATATCAGCTAAGTTTATGCAAAACAATTTCGACGCTGCTAAGTGCGAATTCACATAAATCAAACAACCCACGTTGACCGGTGATCGAGAAAGGACATGTTTCCAGTCATTTCCCTATTTATAGATTCCTTCCGTTCACACCAAAGAACATAATATCATAATGCAGAAAGAGAAATTTTGTAACGTAATCGCAACTTTTTAAAGTGGATAAGAAACTATATATAATTATTACTATAATGGGAAAAACTACTGGTATCCAGTATCATAAATGCTTTTATATGGCTTAAGAGCCAGAGGAATAAATGAAAGCAAAGTAGCACTAGAATAAAATACGTATTGCTAATTCTAATTTATGCCTATTTCAGAATGTTACATAGTTTCAGAATGTTGCACTTGCACCTTGTACAGCTACACTACTGTTCGGCTGCATTATCTTGCAATCTTTAAGCAATTACGAATTGAAGTACATCACTTATAACACGCATTTGGGCTATCCATCCCTCTTTTCGACTGTTCATAGTTCACCTCAGATAATGCATAAAGCTTACTTCGTGCTCTTATGCGTTTCTTCATACATGATTGCATTGTAATTTTGTGACGATAGAACTGGAGAGGGCCTACGAAAGAAGAGTTCCAGTATTCGGTCATTTTATTGATCGGCAATTTAAGCTGAAACGGATGCCTGCGCGTGCTCCGGCTGGAATGTGGGTTAGAGATTTTTCCACTCCTGAGAAATTCCAGGCAAACATCGAGGAGTTAAAGTTCGAATTGGTAACTTATTTGATATACGTTTATTGATAGCACAAAATTATATTTTGTTATGCAAATGTAAATGTAAACCTTTGGAAATCCTCAGCTCCACACAACAGCCACACCAGAGAGACCATCTTATTCACCGGCGCTATATCAAATCCAATCCACAATAGCCAGGCTGCCTTGTCCTTTCCGGTGCCAGGTCGGAATCCGCGAGGTCAATATGTGGAGACGGCATAGTGCTACGGTGGTAATCGGTGATCATTGTGGTCGTGTTGTGGCACAAGAATTGAATCAGGACAAGATAGTTTGAAGAGTTCAGTTTTCAACCGCTAGTGGAAAGCAGCAGAGGGGAAGTGCGAGCGGAGGAGCGGTGAAAGGAGAGATAGGAGGTTAAGCAAACTAGCGGCCAAAGAGCACGTGCAGCATGAAATAAAGAACGATTGCAGAATTTCAGGAAAGAAGAGACTGTAGGGAGAGACAGATAAAGATCTGCTGATGAGTGAATAGACCTGGGCATTTGGATGGGGAATAACCGGGAAATGTAATAGCATTGAGAGATTCGAATGGCGTTGTAGGTAAGAGATACAATTATGTATTGGATGTGCTGAACGGCTTTTAGCCAATGAGTGATTTGAGAGCAGGGGATTCGTGGTGGCACTGGTGGTGTTTGGGGTTTTGGTGAATGGGCTAGAGCATTCTGGACTGTTAGCATGCGTTTTATTTGAGAAGGGTCGATGTTGTAAAAACAATGGATTACAATAGTCGAATTAGGAATGAACAATTGAGGTGGCTATTGTGCAGGCGGTCTTGTAATTAGGCATTGGTCGCAGTCGATGAAGGTCACACATATGCATATTGCAGTTGCGAGGTAGCTGAGAGATGTGGTCGGCAAAGGTGAGGCTTAATTGAATTAGTTTTAATTTATTAGTTTGCCTGTGCGATAGGAAATGCAGCTTCATCATCAAGCAGTCAGATATATGCCTCGAACTACAAAATTCAACTGAACAGTTTGCACCTGATAAAGTTTCGACAACATAGAGCCCGTAAAAACGACATTAGGCCTAATGAGGACATACAAGAGAAAAACAGAACGAATATCTGTATCGTCGGAGGACTTGGTATCCGCTGCAGAAGTTGTTCGAGAGACGGGTCGATCGGTTCGGGATGTTGCAGCAGAATTTCGAATGAACTTCATGAAACTGTACCGATTCTGCAGAGCTGGAGCTTCATCTGCCGTACCACCATCACCTGACCGTCAGCGTCCAACTTCAGCTCCTCCATGACCTGACCGTCAGCGTCCAACTTCAGCTCCTCCATGACCTGACCGTCCGCGTCCAACTTCACCAGATCGATTGCACATAACCCCCAGAACATAAGACCTCATCCAGTCGCTGGCCCACGCAAACAGAAAGCTGGAGGCAGAAAGCGTGTTAGGTCTGCTGTCCTTACCAACACACCGGTGAGGAATGCACTGGCTGAGGAGAAATGCAAGAGCTCTGCCGCAAAAGTAAAAGGAAAAGTACGGCTGAATTTGCTAGCCGAGAACCAAGGTAGACCCAAGCGAACGCCAGCTAACTCCTCTGTCAGAACGCCAGCTAACGGAAAATGTGGGCCTAAAGCTGCATTAGGTCTACCTAAACAGAAGAAGGTAAGCTCGTTTCTGCTGTTAATGCTAAAGGCACTAAGAAAAACAAGAGACTCACTGCATGCCTCGTCTGTGGAGAAACATTTGACGACGCATGGGTGCAATGTTTAGAGTGCAAGGAGTGGGCTCATTCTGATTGCACAGATGGCTCAGACTATTATGTCTGTCATAATTGTGAAGATGACTGACAGTAGGCCTAAAATTCTATGACACCGCAATGTTCGGATGCGGACACCATTTAGTTTAATTAAGAAATTATAATTTGGTTTTATTTCCATCATTAAATTAGTAATTGCTATCATTGTATGACATTATTGAAAACAATAGGGCATCATGTTTTTTATACATTTTGTGATTAAGATCACTTAAGTGGCTTGCTATGAAGTGTGTCAAATATTTTTGTATTGTAACATTTCAACCCCAGTGTCTGTAACAAGCAACCCCGATATCGGGGTTGCTTGTTACAGTTGAGGGGGCCCCGTAAAACCATAATTTCCTTAAAACTTTCAGATATTCACTACCACCAAGAGTGCACATTCATTCATGACATACTTGTTTATATAATATTATGTCCAAAATTTGGTATTTATTGACAGCATATCCATCGCTGTAGAACATAAAAAGGCTAGAGAGCGGGCAGCAGAGATCAGATAGGCAAGACGGAGCTTCACCAGAGAGAGACCGCCAAACAAGAGAAGCAATCCTATACGAGATGCGCTGCGAGGCAGGAAGCCAATGCAGGACATCACGCATATAAGCTGAAACTGGTGCATATTTTTGGGATATGGGCAATGAGCCGAGCGGTAGAGCGAAGGACCCGGTCAAGCCGCCCAATTAGTCAATGGATGTCCAGTGAGAACAGAGCAGCAATAGTCAACGCTATACTGGAGATAACAGCGTGAACAAGGATAACTGCCGCGTCAAAGAAAGGGACCGCATTACAACACGCAACTGCCGGAGCTGGTAGTAGCAACTCCGGGTGACCAAATTAACATGCTGAGAAAAAGTAAGATCTTGGTCAATTGTTACACGTAGATCCCGGATAGTGGGCGAAAAGGAAACATGGGGGAAGGCCTCTGCTAACAAGTGCAGGTCAACCTTTGTCAACTGTCTGCGACCACCAAGCCAAATAAATTTGTATGTACAGAGTGGATCTGTCCACGGCTGATAAATTTCGCGATGACATCCAGGATCTCATTGACCGCATTAAGTTTGAATTGGGTAACTTATTTGATATACGTAGGCCTACGTATACTGATTGCACAAAATTTCGTGATACAGATGTAAATGTAAACCTTTGGAATTCCTCAGCTCCACACAACAGCCACACATTACATTTTAATTTTTTGACGATAGAATTGGAGAGCCTATGAAAGCCGGATCCCTGTTTTGGCGCATACATCAATCCAACGTTTCGTCTTAAAAGGATGACGGCTCATGCTTTAACCTGCATGTACAAAGTGGATCTGTCCACGGCTAATAAATTTCGCGATGGCATCCAGGTTCTCATCGATCGCATTAAGTTTGAATTGGGTAACTTATTTGATATACGTATATTGATTGCACAAAATGTCGTGATGCAAATGTAAATCTTTGGAATTCCTCATCTCCACACTACAGCCACACCAGACCATATACAGGTTGTTTTTAAGCTATGAACGCATTCTTCCTATGTAAGCGTCGCATTGTGTGGCCTGAGTTACATATTAGAAGCACCTTCAAATCAATTTCTTCTCAGGCAAATCATTTCTTGATTTAGAATAACACACAGGTCGTAGCAAGAATGAATGAATGAATAATGCCAGACCCGATATAAACCGGCAACACATGTTAAGATAATTTATTTATGTTTCATTATTAATTTTTATTATAAATGTCTACTTTTTATATACATTTATGCAGTGCTTTTTTCTGGAAAAAAGGTTCCGGAACGGAACAATAGGTTCCGGAACGGAACAATTATAGGCGTGCTAAAATCCAGAGAAAAACAAGATTGGGGGTTGGGAGGGGTCTCAATAAACACTGAAAACGGTTCGAAGCACTGAGATTAAAAGAACTAAATTATTGTTTTTATTAATAAAATAAAGAAATTAATTTTTAGTAGCTGAAAAAGGTGCCGGAACGCCGTTCCGGCGCGTTCCGACTGAAAAAAGCACTGCATTTATGCTTACTTTTCGGGTATCCTCTTTCAGACAAATTTACTTTTTTCGAGTCAACAAACAAATGATCATGATACTCTAAGAGTATATTCTTACCGATCGAAACATGTGGATGGATAATACATGTATATCCGTTGGCATTGATACATTAAGGAGCTAGTGGAGAGTTCGGATTCAAGCCAACTCTTCTGAGAGTGTTACTGTGTCGGAACTGTGAACAAGTCTTTCACTAACAATTGCTCAGCGCCATCGATTGATCCTTTGTCATTAGATATTACGCTTTACAAATGCGTAATAATAAATGATTATCTTAAATCTTC
Organism: Allolobophora icterica; assembly: GCA_963556255.1. Lineage (NCBI taxonomy): Eukaryota > Metazoa > Annelida > Clitellata > Crassiclitellata > Lumbricidae > Allolobophora > Allolobophora icterica. The sequence continues at coordinate 9,167,759 of OY744604.1, read as the reverse complement.
AGGCCCTAAGCTATGGAAATCAATCCCTCAGGTTATCCGCTCCGCTACCACTTATTGTGCTTTCAAAAAAAATCTTAAAGAATTTCTACTTGGTTCGTAAATCGTGATCACCTGGATCTAAACCGAGAAACTCCCAAATGTGGCTCCACTCGGAAACGTTCTGGTATTCTGTTCGGTGGGTGTGTGCGCGGCGTGTGGGTGCGGGGGGTCGGCTGAATGGCCTCTAGCGAGAGCTAAATTTAGTTAAGAATAGTTAAGATTACCTAGTTGATTATTTTTCTTTTCAGTTATGCTCTCCTTGAGCTTCTTTCTTTTCTTCTGTTATCTTCTTTCTCTGGTTTTCTTCCTGCTTCTTATCTTAATCTGTCTTGGTAATTTCACATACATGTAGGCCTATAGGCGGCCCGTCAGAGGGACCTTGGTCCCTTTGGGTCTTCCTTTTGCCTTCCTAGACTCCTTGCGAAATGTTTGCAGAATATATGTATATGTGTTACAACTGTCAGGATTGCAATAAACGACATTGAATTGAATTGAATATACAATAGTTATTATAATAATAATAATAATAATAATAATAATAATAATAATAATAATAATAATAATAATAATAATAATAATAATGCGAAATAGTCTTTCAGAATCATGAAAATAAAATCGACGATCCCTCGTTCCACGGCTTCACACACATACCATTATTAGAGACAACTCTGTTGGGCTCACCTCTGATGCCTGGACTAACCGTCGACAAGGTGGTAAATAAGAAGGCGGATGACCTGGAACGAGCTGTAGGGAGACTCTCCATGCTTCACTCGCATGATGCTCTAATCCTGCTACGAAATGGATTGAGCGTGCCAAAGCTCCTTTACACAATGCGCACAGCCTTATGCGTCGACTGTCCTAGTCTAACAAGATTTGACTCTTTGTTACGAAATGGATTGTCGAAAATTTTGAACCTGGAACTGTCGGACGAGAATTGGCTACAGGCATCCCTTCCGGTGAAGGATGGTGGCCTTGGGATACGCTGTGCTGCTACGCTGGCACTTTCTGCCTTCTTGGTCTCTGCTGCGAGCATAAGCGAACTCCAAGCACACATGCTGCCACCAGAACTAGCTGATGCCTCCGATGATCTATTTAGTAAAGCACTGAAAGCATGGATGATACTCACTGGTGCCGAACCACCAACAGGATCAACTGCTCATCGTCAAAAAGAATGGGATCGCCGCTGGACAAATAAGGCGTGGACAACTCTGCACGAGTCTGCCAACAATGCACTGGACCGGGCTCGTCTCTTAACTTCTCGGGCACCACATGCAGGAGACTGGCTGCTAGCTCCTCCGGTTACCGCATTGGGCCTCCGCTTGTCTGATGAAGTGATTCGGATCGCGGTTGGAATGAGACTCGGAACGACTCTGTGCGAGCCACATTTGTGTCACTGTGGCGAGAGAGTTGACGCTAGAGGACTTCACGGTCTTGTCTGCAGAAAGAACGCTGGCAAGCAACAACGGCACAACATGCTAAACGACATCATATGGAGATCGTTTGGTAGAGCGAACATCCCTTCTCAGAAGGAGCCGTTGGGCCTCACCAGAGAGGACGGCAAGCGACCAGACGGCGTGACACTTATCCCGTGGTCATGCGGAAGATGCCTCACCTGGGATGTAACCGTTTCGAACACATTTGCGGCATCACATCTGGCAGTCACATCAACCGGAGCAGGCGAGGCCGCAAACCGTGCAGCCGCCGCCAAAAGATCGAAATATGCCACAATAACCCGAACGCATGCTTTTGTGGCGGTAGCAGTGGAGTCTAGCAGTGCTTGGAGTTCGGAAGGTTTGGATTTTGTGTTGGAACTTGGACACAGGTTGACCGATGCAACCCAAGACACACTTGAGACAAGCTACCTATTCCAAAGACTCTCGGTGGCTGTCCAACGCGGGAACGCCATCTGCTTTTCATCGACCTTTTTTTACTGAATTGTACAATAATAATAATAATAATAATAATAATAATAATAATAATAATAATAATAATAATAATAATAATGGTAATAATAATTTCATAATAGAGCGCAAATCAGTCAGGCCATAGACACAATTAGTAGACAGTGCAGTCAGATAAAGGAGTTTTTGGTCTTTAATCATGAACGGAAACGAAAAATGTCTACATGGTTATCTACGTCATATGGCCTCAATTCTCAGTTGCCATTCTGCACAGCAGCTACGCATAGAATTCGATTTTCTTGCAGTCTTGTGATATATATGAAACCAAACCTGTTATTTACGGTCTGATTAGCTTAGATCAGCGATTCCCAAACTTTTTTGGGTCGCGACCCACTTGTGAATATCTTGACAGTCTCGATACCCACTGTGTAAAATTAAGCATTGTGTTCCAAAATTTGCTTCGTAAATTGGTATCGAAATATGCGCATTAACATAGCGCACTTAGAAATTTAAAGCATTAAAAGGAAATTTAGGTAAAAACAGTTTACAATTTATTGCAATCCAGCTAGTTATAGCCAAATCATAGCCAAATGTTGTTGCTGCCAAAAAATAATTGTTTCTCGAAAAAATTTGGCGACCCACTTGCCAGAGCTTCGCGACCCACTTTTGGGTCGCGACCCACAGTTTGGGAAACTCTGGCTTAGATTACACATATAATTATTTTAGACAATGCCATGTAAATTTCATAACTTCTTGTCTTCGAGTATATTTTTACAGTTAAACAGAAGCAACTGCTCCTCTTTGGTTTCATGTAGGGGAGAGTTGCCATAAATGGACCACCTAAGGGAAACTGAGGTTTGCTGAATGAAAGCTACCGAATTTCTACAAGGAAATTATGCCATATGATGGGCTGTTTTGTCAAGTATGTTGTTAATAAGCAAGGGACAGATAGTATTCATGCATTTATGAAAAATAACTAAAACAACTTGAGCTGTAATAATTCCAATCAAGGCAACCTGTTTCCTTAAATGGACCACATGGTGTCCTTGATTGGACCAGTTGCCTTGAATGGGACATATTATTTTAAAGACGTTTTTTAAAGATAATTTGCAAAGGAAGCACACTTAAAACTTTTGAGAACACTTATTGTCTAAAACATGCAATAAAAGAGTCTCTAGCTAACTGTCAAAATACTGTAACAGCGGTAGAAATCAACTTAACATATGACTAACATAACCACTGCCAGTAAACTAATTAGGTGTACATTGTTAGAGCCACTAGTCAAATAAGATTACACATAATTAACTACAGACTAGTTAATTACGACTAAATGATTACTTAAGTCGTTTTTAAATGCTTCGTTACTACTATTTACATCTAACACTTAACACTTAATAGGGGCCTACATACAGGAATTACACACAGTTTGCACAGATGAACACAAGAAGTCCTCTTATTTTTTCTCGTAGACATCTACATATACAATAGAAAGAAAAATATTCTTCGACATAACACAAGCCAATGGAACTTATTATTATTTAAAGAAGCACTTCAAGCACAGTATAACATTGCAAGTGCCGGTGTCCTTAAGTGGACCACTCCCGAATTATCGGTCCAATTCAGGACACTAAATGTGGTCCATTTCAGGCAACACGGACTACTTCTACCCACACTGCGATAGTTCAACACATGTCAGTCCTAGCCTAAAATCACTTATTGTCGCTCAAACATGAAGCCTGGCTATAATTAAAACAAACATGATTGAATTTTTAAAAGCTGATCTAACGTGTATATCCTCGTTGTCAGGTATGACTAAAATTAGATCAGAACTACATGAAATAGAGTTTTAACCACAATTTCATAAATGTTTAGTATTCCGTAAAACTGCCTACATCGATACGATCAATATTCAACTGCGCAAGAATCCAACAGTTGAAAACGAGGTTAAATGGGTGTCTATAGGGTGTAAATCGGCTGTGGTCCAATTAAGGCAACGGTCCATTTGGGGCAACTCTCCCCTAGGGTGGAGTCTGATATTAAAATCCAGAAACCTAAACCCGTCTTCAACAGAAGCACACCAAAGTTGTGTAATATTATCTCTGGAGCTATCTTTCCGTGTCCGTCTGTCATTGTTTGTGTTTTTCTGTCTCTGTAGCTCTTGCTATTGGTCTCTCTGCCTTTGTCTCTACGTGTCTTGCTGTTTTTCTTATAGGCCTACAGTGGTAGCCATTGCACACAGTAGGAGAAAACCAATAATTGTAGTCAATTTGGAAGCATACTACCGGTATAGTCCTTTTGATTGCCTCGAATTCTTCTTTGCTCAGGATGCAGTACATTATCGACGCGGTTCTGCAACTTGGAAGCTAAATATCGGCCTTACGACTGCCATGAATCTTTCTTTCCACTGTAAAGAATGAACCTCTGTCCAACGACTGCCATGAATCTTTCTTTCCACTGTAAAGAATGAACCTCTGTCCAACATGCCAGCTATTTAGAGACAGAATGCAGGAAATTGTGGACGCAGTTCTGCACCGTTTGCCAGATAAACTCTTTCAGGTATCAATACGAGTGTGAAAACTGCCGCACATACATACATACACACATACATGTACACCTGCGCAGGTAAAGAACCAAGATTGGTTTTGCCTCGTTTCATATTAGTTCATCATTTGTACAAGTTGTTAGGTTATCTTTTACGAAATAGAACAGTTGCTCCAGCAGCATGTCTTTAACCTTCGCTGCTAAACCTCGGTCGCACGGCAGCATGCCAACAGGAAGGCATTGTTTTTATATTATCACACCTGCATACTTTTATTTATTTATTCGGGATATTTCTATAGCGCCTCTCGAAATCAACCACTACTCAGAGGCGCTCCCGACTACAGCATTTGATACTGTGCCGGAATTTTCACGCCGAAGCGCCATACTGTCTAGCTTTATACTGCCCAGTTTAGTATTGCTTTATTATTGTTGCCTTATTATTATTAGAAATACAGAAATAAAATATTACAATCTAGGAGTGTCTCATCGGTCAGCTGCGTCAGCAGAAACACATCGAAACTTGGGTAGTACCGGTACTGTTATTATCTCTCTGTCTCTCCATGTCTATCCGTCGATTTGTCTGCCTATGTTTATATTATGTCTCTCTTAATCTCTATCTCTTTCTGTCTGTCTCTCTGCCTGTCTTCTTGAGTATCTTGCATTATGTCTATTTCTGTTCCCCTAGTTTTGCTTTATTGTTAAAAATAAAAAATTTATTGTATGCTGAATCAGCATATCGAGTGATCCGAAACAGAGAGATCTGTTAATAGAAATTCAATAGATCTATTTGAGAAGCACCCCCCCCCCATGAAGATTCTCATCTCAGTTATACACATATGCTACCGTTATGGATTTACACATGAAACAGAATCACTGGCTTCCGCATATTAATCATTAGAGGCTCTGAGCCACATTCCCACTGGTCAAGAAACAAATGTCGATGTCAGAAGGAAGTTATGTTTTGATTGACCACTGGTTGATCACTGATGTTGGTGCACTGGAAATGCTTGATGGGTTGATGGTCAGCACCGGCCTGCCGAATACTGAGCTACCATCTTCCGAGCTACCATCTTCCGGTGTTTCATTAAGTGCAGTCATGCGCTTCAAGATGGATATCTAGGCTGATGTTCCATCAGATCATTATGTGGACAACTGCTTTGATACATCTGGACCTGATAGGTTGTTGACTGCCTAGCTGAGTTTACTTAACATTAACATTTCAACTGCTCGAGTCTATGAACGTCATCATCATAATCGTCGTCATTTTCATCATCATGATCACCACCGCCATCATTGAGTGTTAGCTGTTTTGTAGACAGCTTGCAGTTGAAATCCGCTCAATATAGTATCTGCATAGGTTGGACTGGGAGCACCTCTGAATCGTTTCCTTCAAGGGGAGCTATATAAATGCTTAGTTGATTGATTGATTAATTGATAGGGATAAGGGATCTTGAGCAATTCTTCAAGTACTGATGCTGTCTGTGAAAATTACATGTGAATTAAAATAAAGTGACTGAATGGTTTTTAAAATTAAAGCTAACAACTTGACACTAAGCCATATTGAGATGTGTTTTATATTGTTTTGTTCTAATAGCAAACCTCCTGTTTGTTCTTTAAACAAATCAATATCGACATGTATTAATTACTCGAGTAACTTGAAGGAATGTTCATTCTCGCACACTTTACCTTGAGAGATTACATCGACTATATATTGCTAGAGAAACATTGGTACAGTTTCTCGAATAAAGCATACATATCCACAAAATATACTTTTAAACTTGTACTATTCGTAAATTTACCCTTACCTATACCAATCTTAAAAATCTTGGGGCTCAAATTCCAATTATGAGTGTATTGTATAAATGCACCATCCTACTTATCTTGGTATACCAATTCAGTCAAGCACCAAACCGCATTTTCATACTCTGGTAATCATAATATAAATCGGAAAACGTCCAATATGCCCGAATGTTGAGCTAGGACTCTCAGCATTTTCGTTGCCAACGACGAAGTCAGTACATACCCCTCTGTCGCTGGGCGTTCTTATGCATCAAAGCTGCCTCTTTGAACAATTTTCCAGTAAATTGCTTAAATGTACTGTTTCATTTGATTCAGTTCAACACAAATTCATAATTTCTTATGAGAGGTGCATCAAAAGTCTGCATATAAATGTTTGCTATATTACATTAGCGTGTGAGTAATATATTGTGTTTTGTTTCTAGCGCTGTTCCAAGTCACTTAAAACTGAAAAAATTCACTGTGTTCAAAGGAGCTTTACGAACAGGAGGCCTGTAGGCTACATACAGTACCTCTTTCTACAAATGTTTGTTACATTACATTAGCGTGTGAGTAATGATTGTGTTTCGTTTCTAAGACCACACCATATTTTGATTAGCTATAAATCAGAGAAACTATACTTTGCTCAGTTATTGAAAGCAGCTCTCAAAGCATTCAATGTGAGAACATTCGTTGCTACGACATCAGTACATACCTACCAGTCACTGGTGTATATTCTATTTGGGTTCCATGACAAATGGTTCACCGATAAATGGTTCACGACAAATGGTTCACTACCTTAAACGATCCTTCAGCTTCTAGTCTAAGTTATATTTCATCGATCATCCAGCTTCTAGTTTGAATTTTACTATGACATGTCTTCATCACTCAAGCAGTGTAAATTATACGAAATAATTTCCGTTAAAACCCGGGTCTATGAAAATATAGCTCAAACTAGAAGCTGCAATAGCGATGAAACTATAGCTGAAACTAGAAGCAGGGTGACGATGAAAATAGAGCTTAAACTAAAAGCTGGATTCTCGATAAAAATATAGCTCAAACTAGAAGCTGGATTATCAATTAATATAATATAACTGAAACCAGAAGCTGGATTCTCGATGAAAATATAGCTCAAACTAGATGCCTAAATTTAGAAAAATAGAAAAAAAACTAAATTTGTCTGTTAACCATAGTGCGACCGTACGTTACCTCCCGGAATAACGTACGCGTACTGTACGTACGTTATCGAAAAAAATAACGTACGCGTACCGTACGCGTACGGTAAAAATGCCACAAATTTATCTGGTCATTCACAAAGAACCTCAATATAACTATGGTCTTATACGTTACGCGCACCGTACGCGTACGTCAAAATGATCAGTTTAACTCTACAGTAGGCCTATTAGTCTCTCCGTACGCAGGCATATTTATTTACGAACGGTACGGAAATTTAGTATTGCCAATAAAATGACCATCCTATAAAGTGTGCCGTAAAATCTTAATATTCCTCACATTAGACAGAATATTACCAATTTGGATTTTAAAAGTTTGAAAGTAGAGATCATTGAACAGCCACAGATGACTGATGTAATGGTTAAAATTGGTTACGACCGTCAATCACCAACTATCATTGACTTTTGTTGGGCATAATGTTATGTATTTATTTTCGTCATGAATTGATGTGAACGTACGGTAACGTACGGCATAATAACGTACGCGTACTGTACGTACGTTATGGAAAAAAATAACGTAGGCCCTACGTACAGTACGTACGGTCGCACCTTGCTGTTAACCATGTGTCTTGAAACAGTCTTGTCCGCGAACGATTTGTCGTGACACTTTCTATTTGTATGAGTTCTGCCAGCTTACTCATTAGTACAATCTTCCAATAAATAGATACGTACTGTTTGATTAGCTTCAGCTCAACGCTGTCAGAGTTTAAGTCACACTTGTTTGATCAGCTCTAGACCTAGAGCAGCCTATGGACTGCTGAAGAGAGACGCTCGAAAGTGTATATTATTCTTGTTCTGACTGAATTCTAACTTCATCTTGGCAAGTGTAGATAGCACATCTAATCAATTCCTCTTGAACCAACTCTCATGATTATGACTACAATTTCACTTGAAGCGATCATCGACTGATGCTTTATACATTATGATACTTAAAGGCAATATAGAAGTAATTAAATTTGATAAGATTTTTATGGCATTAATCACGGTTACTTTTATTAAATGCAGCAGCCCAGTTGATTGCTGGTATGCCTAGGTTTGGGCATATCACCAGTTCATTTGGAAGTAAAAATTTCACAGTTAAACTATGCCAAAAACAGGATCTTAATGCTTATAGTAAATCCATTTATAGCAACTGATTTTGTAATATGTATATGCATTTTCTTCATATTGCATGAATGTGTGTCTAATGTGTAATTTTAGACCAAGCAAGACAAGTATGGGTGACCACTAGTAAGACGAACCAAAGCAAGCACTGAAGATGATGAGGAGTTATAGGAAGCCATAGAAGAGCAATTTAGTCCAAGCAAACAGATGCTCGCAGTGACTAACTTCTATGTGAAATAGAAACTCTTTAGAGCTATTAAATTTGGAACAAAAATGATGAGTTATACGTAACTTTCACCTGTGAATCATTGATAATTGAATGGTGTACATCTTCCATTTTTGCTCTTGCAGGAAATGAAGAGACCGTAGTCAGTCGATAGGAAGCTGTTTGAAGCAAAATCTTTAACTTTTGAAGCCAATCCCTTAAACATAGAAAAAAATAATTTTAATGAAATTATAACAAATTGCTCATATTTAAATATCCTCAAAATGGTGATTAATGTTAAATACGTGAACAGAAGCACTTACATTTGAATGGCTGCTAATAGCAATGTACATTGTGAAATGTAAATGACAATGGCTTATTAGTATTACTTTACATCGTTTTGTGCTCAGTCACCTTTGGAAAGTCAGCTTTCTAGCAGGAAATCAAAGACAGCAGAAGGTGCTTCTGGGAGTTTCTATTGAAGAAGCATTGTATAGAACTGTGGTTATAGTTATAATTACAAAATCACAAGTTACCAACTGCAACAAAAAAGGAAGAGAGGAAACAATAGCCATATCGTCTAGTTCAGTGGTTCGAAACATTTTGCATCAAGGTCCAAAACAAACAATAGTTGCTGTTGTCTCTGTTGCTTGTCTTATTGTTGTTGTCGTTGTAAGCATTTTAATTTCACAGCATTTACAGCCTGGGATGTTATGGACTCATGGAATACGTTTCAAAGACCACTGCTTGTTTAAAGTCTTATTCTAAGTCAGTCGATAGACTGCTGGTGGTTTCGGCTGCCACAGAAATGGTTCAGAAAGAGCAAAGCTTCTTGAGCCATATCTGGTTCAGTGGTTCCCAAACATTTTGCAACAAGGACCAGAAAAAACTCGTGTGTACCTCCTGGCAGGCCACACATCTTTATTTTAAAAATGTCTTCCATAGAATATATGAAATTAAGTAAAAACTCTTCAAATGTCAAAACAAAATAATGTTGTGATAAACATTTAACTTAAATGAACAAATTCATGTGAATTTAAAACCTACTGTACACCATTCATAATTCAATACTTGGCACTTAAACGCCCAGCATTTGTTGATGTTTAGAAGCCAGGCTGGAGATGCCGTGGCAAAAGTCGTGCTAAATTGTTATCAGTGAGCCTCGATTGCTGTTTTTTTTTTCTAAATTCATAACACAAAATGATTGTTCACACCTGTACATGGAACCGAAATAAGATATAAATCTTGGACAAATGAACACACATATTTAGCCTGTTCAACAGACAGCACAGGGTGGATAATTTGGCACTTTTAACAATTTAGTATATTGGGCACGATGTTCAGATAACAACTGTTCAAGTTATATCCATTCAAATTAGTTGCATTCCTACTGGCCCACCCTGTAGTTACCAAAATGAAATCATGTGCTAAGTAGGTGCAACTGAAAGTTTTATGAACTTGCTTCTTGAAACAGAATTGCACTTTAATTCTATCACTTCATGGTGAAGATTTTATTCCAGCTGGCAAATCTTATCATCCGGAATGGATTTGTTAAAAGTGCCAAATTATCTACTTCTGGGAGTCTTCTGTTGTGAACTCACAAAGTTTGGACTGAAAGACAACCAGAAGATGCTCGACTTTAATCTTTAACGTCTATAGGTCAAATTCTTTAACCATCATATGGGAATTCAAGGTTGGGGCAATTTAATGTTCCTTCTGATAGCTGTCCAAGTATAACTGCAATTTCATTTTAAAAGACGAATTGTCATCACACAAATTTGCAAAGAGCTTCTCTTTTCCCTGGATCCTCAGATATATTCTACAGTTCAACTGCCGTAGCATTCCTTCCATACGTTATGTCAACTGAACAGTTTCACAAGAGACTGAAGTCTATTATTTTACAGTGATTTCAGGTTGGGAGCACCACTGATGAGTTTATTCTTGAAGTGGCGCATTATATTAAGTTCACGTATTAAGTTCAAAATCCTCATTCTGGTGTCCAAGACACAACGGGGTTTCGCCTCTAGATATATAATTGATGTAATTCACCGGCCTCTTTCTGTCTCCTCGTATCGTCCACTTCGCTCCTCGAACAGATTGGTACTTTCAGTTCCTCGTACTAGAGCAGCTATGATGCAGTCCCGATCTTTTGCCTCAAGTGGTCCCTCTCTCTGAAATATACTCTGTCTCCTACTCGCTCTCAAATTTTATTAGGTAACGACTCGTCTTCTTTTGCTTTCCTCAAGACTTATTGCTTTTCTCTTAGCCTTATGCACTGGGAACGCCTCTGAACGGTTCACCCTACTAGAGGCGCTTTATAAATGTTTAAATACAATACAATACAATAAATGTCAGATACAATTTTGAATACGACAGAGTACGATGACCTGTAACATCAACCAAGACTGTCAGGTCACTGAGCCAGTCATCAATAAGTAGGCAGGCATTCCTGCAGGTAATTCATTGACAAAAACAGGAATATACTATTTGTTAAGGTCCAGAAATATGACAGTACCTTCCGTTGGATAGACATCTGACGTCTCTGTTGAGCAATTGTTCACCATATTGTTCCTCAAGCTGTGATAAAACTTTCTGAGCTCACGTCTGTCCTGCGCCCAGCTTCGAACTTTGTTTTCATTTCTCACAGCTATTCCACCCTGCCGGTCTTGCATTAGGCTGCAGAGCTGAGGCTGGATGAATGAATGCCTTTAATCCTTGAAATCACACCTATAACATATGTGCCCACGGGTTGAGCGGAACTTTAATTTCAGCTGGTAAATATGTACTCATTATCTATTATCTTATAATATTATTTAATTTTTTTACAATAATAATAATAATAATAATAATTTGGACCCAGCGTTTTAACGCAGTAGCCTTTAGAGGCACTTTCACTTTACACTCAGATGATGAGGACCACGTACTCCAAGCTTAACCTCTCAATAAACTGTTAATATCTTAGAGCCTGACGGATCTTACCTACCTCGGGCGGATAAAATAATAATAATAATAATAATAATATTAAGTACGCAGTACAATTACATAGCAGATGACTTTATGACCGAAAGATCCATAGGCCCTCGCACAGTTATCGAAATGTGGTCGCTTCAAGTGAAACCAAAGTCAGGTATTGTGATCTGTTAGAAATACATTGCTTTAATACAGCTGCGCGATTTCGTATTCGGCTGATTGTTAAGCACATTGTAGTTCATACTTCCAGCCTAGCTGTTACACGACATTTGGCCTTGCGTCACAAGGGGTCAGTTGACGGTGGGTGTTCAGAGGAAACTCAGGAAAGACGCTTGGTTCCACGGGTAATCCCAAGACAGAGGCAAGCATGGGACGTTGGCTGAACATGAATGGCAGGGCGATGGCGACAACGAAGAGGAACTGTAGCCTACTCCAAACGAGTATAAGGTTTTCCATTGGGTGCCAGCCGGGACATTGTTCTGATAACAACTCCTTCATTTGTCCATTACTTCACTGTCAAACAACTCGTGAAAATCGCTGCAATTTACCATCCTTTTACAATGACGGGGTGCGCGATAGTGGCTAGCCTACTGGACTGTCAACCGAGAGGTTGGGAGTTCAATTCCCCGCCAGGGTAGAAATTTGTTTGGAACGCAGCAGGTGACAGGCGCAGAAGGCCATCACTGGCTTTTGAAACAATGGTCTGCTTGCGGTCTTGTATGAATTATAATTGTGCTTAGACATTTATATAGCGCCACTAAAAGAGCAAAAAACTCAAGGACCTGCTCTAGCCTATACATATGATATTAAATGTGGTTTAGAACTAGACTATTACATCACTTAGCGAACATGCAAGAGTAAACTAGAAGAATAACCAGTGGCAGGCCCACGCACACACTTGGAGTCAATCCATGGTTGATCCCGTCGACAACTGACATATGGCATGGATGCTGAGAATCTCTGAACCAAGTTGCGTCGACAGGAAGCTTTGGAACCAAGATGATGATGCCAAATGCTGTTGACAATCTGTGAAGTAATATATTATAAAAGCCTCGAACCCTGCTGAGATGTTGAGCTAAATAACCTCACTCCGATCAACAGCCATCAGAATTTCCCAGAGGATTTTACTAAGCACAGCAGACTCCGTGGAATAACCTTGTCAATACAGAGCCTAGGTAAGCTTATGTTTTTCAAGAAATGCAACCAACTACAGCATACTAGCTTCTCAACTAACTTTGGACATGAAGGTCTGTAGTTTAAGATAGGCCTCTACTATAACTTTCAATAAATACTACAAATTTCAGATGAGTCTGCGGTCGCCTCTGAATTGTCGATATGATAAGTGACGGCTGATGGAATAGATTCAGACCCCAGCTTATTAGTGAAATGCTATGAGATGACACATATATGCATGATCACGGTGGATTATTTGAAAGACAGTCCTTGCTTTCCTTACTGTTTATGGTGGCTTAATGTTACAGTCGCTGTTACGTTGGCACAGGTCATATTCTGCCCAAACACTTTACATTACATTCAGAGACTAGAAAACCCCTCTGACTTGATTCAGCACTCGTGAATAAGCTGGTGCCCTGCGCTTGGCTTTCGAGTGATGCTTTGGAAGTTTTGAGTTTGCGATTATGATTATATAGAAATAGATGGTTATGTAATCAGGTTGCAAATTATATTAGGCTCTTCTCAGTTTTGTGTAAAAAAACAATAAAATATTAAATTAACAATTGAAGCCTTCATTGGAAAAACCACTAAATTCCATTTCTGAGTTAACTGTGTTCTGTTATAGTCAATGCTACACAGCATGCATTTCCAAGTGTGTTTTCAGAAAACCCACGTGAGTCCAGAGTTACAGTGTGAAGAAAATCAAACATTCATGTAAAAACATCTAAAGTCCTAGGACTTCAGTGTTTCTTCCATGAACCATAAACTGCATCAAAGCAAGGCAGAAAATGTTTTAATACTATGTTTAGTTTAATAGCAGGAGCAATTAGGATTATTTTGTTAAGTGTTAAACACTTTGCACTTAGGCCTATGAAAGGATTATTATGGAATGCTATCTATGGACGGAGAAAATTTGAGTTGTCATAAGAAAATACCATACACAGCAAACTTAAACCTTTATTATGTGGTGCCACCTACAGTACCTGTTAAATCAATCTTTTAAAACATGCTACATAGAGACATAACAGCACATTGTGAGTGCCAAATTATATATCATTTAGATATTTTGATAAATTTAAATACTTTTGGCTTTCAAAGTTTGTTTTGTGAATATCTAAAAATCCTTAAAATGAACTCTAGTTGTTCTTCCCACAAAGGCTTAATTTGATATTCAAGAAAAAAAACTACTATATTCAACCAAATAGTATCTCAATAACTAGCCTATATTCAGGTTATCCTATATTTTCTCATGATCTAGCACAGGCCTACTTAAACAGCTTTAGAATTAACTTTAGAATATTATTCTCAATTATTCTACTTACCACTATGACAAGAAGTACTAGACTTGTAGATTTCTTGTACGGATCATTCGATGTCGTACAGATGAAATGCCACAAAGTTCGTCCTTCGAAGATCAAGATATCTTTCTGACGGATCTTCAGTAGAAAACCAAAAAGCCTCGGTGTTTGATAGGCGACCTGAATCAGAATAAATTCGTGCGAGATGTGAACCGTCCTTTTATTCGAAGTATTTTTCGTTAAACCGTCATTTTTCGACGATGAACAAAGTTATGACTGCTACACTGCGTCGATTAATTTTAATATTTCGTACACTTCGTATGAAGCAGATCGAATTTACTCGATAGAAACGCATTTATAGTTCACTACGAAATAAACCCATGAAGTTGTATACGAATCATCCTTTTACTTTAAGAATAGCGAAGATAGCGAATAAAACTGAAGGATTTTTTCTGCCAGCAGCTCTGAAGAAAAATCGAAGCGACCATCTTTAAATTTTCAAAAACGATATCTTAAGGCAACATCGGCTGCTGACGTCTTAATAACGATCCAGAGAAACCGTTATAATTTGAAATCGGTTAGCTGGTTCCCTGCTCTCTGTATAGGCCTACGCATTAGCGGCTTTCTCGTATATAGGTCAATTATTATTATGGATGCTGCGAGAAAGCACATCAAATACTCTGAACTACAGAAGAGATACATCTTCATACCTGTAGCTGTGGAAACCTTCGGTCCCTTTAACAGAGAGGGCCTCGCCTTTCTATCTGAAGTTGGTCGCCGGCTGTCGAAAACCAACGACGACTCCCGCGAGACAAACTTCCTATTCAAGAGCGTATCGGTGATGGTGCAGCGCTTCAACGCTGTGGCTTTCCAAGGCGCCATGTCAAAGCTGCCCGGAACCAAAGAGCAACAAACCCGTCGATTTCCATCGCCTTCTTAATGGAGGCAGCGGCGGAGAACTCCATTTTCTGAGCGAACAGAACCTAGACATGAATTCTCGGAGAATAATAATAATAATGATGATAATAATACTAATAATAATAATAATAATAATAATAATAATAATTATTATTATTATTATTATTATTATTATTAGTCTATTATATTAGCCTATTATTAATCTAGAAACCACTGCAATTAGTGAAGCACAGGACTTCGGAATATTTTTTCAGACTCTGAGCCTGACTGCAGAAGAGAAATATGTAGGCCTATAGTCTTCACTCTTCAGCGCTTTAAATGAGTATCCGAGTCCAATTAGTCCAGGCAATCTAGCTCAAATGTCCATTGAACCTGGGCTTCAGAAGCTTTTTAAACGGTTTCCTGTCCAGAAAAAACTGCTGAATAATATATCCAAAATCGTAAAAAATCGGAAAAGAGGAACACCCCCAAAAATAAATTTCAAAATGGCGGATTGGGTTTTTTCTAAGAAATACCGATGATAATAATACAAATAATTTGCAATTTGACCTGGGCAAAAATTGCTTCAGAAGCTTCCTAAACGGTTTCCTGTCCAGAAAACATTGCTGAATAACATATCCAAAATCGGAACACGGGAAACCTCCAAAATGGTCAAATCCAATATGGCTGCCGTCGACCATATTGGAAAATTAAGCATTTTTGTTTTTTTTAGAGTAGGCCTATACGTGTAATGCCTCTAATGTTACTGATTTCGGTATGTAGAATTCATTTCTGATATTGTTTTCACCATTAGAGGTCATCTTCACCTTGAAAGGTCTTGGCCAAGGTCATTTTGGCAGATTGGAAAATTCACCTTTTTTGTTCTTAGAGTTTATGCATATGTAAAAGGCTACTTCTAATGTTACTGATTTCGGTAGATAGAATTCATTCCTGATATTGTTTTCGCCTGTGCGGATCATCTTCACCTTAAAAGGTCATGGTCAAGGTCATTTTGTTACATCGATGACGCCATCAAGCAAACTTTTCGTCATTCTGTAAATGTAAAATCCGACCAAATCGGACCATGGGAACACCCCCCCAAAAAAATTCAAAATGGCTGATTGGCGGTTTCCTAAGTAATAGCCTACCAATTATACAAATTGGAAATTTTTGATCGCGTGCAATCCTACTCAGAAATAGTAGAGTCGAAAATATGCAGGTCATGTCACTTGGCGCCATATCTATGATGGGAAGGAACGAGATCGATGCCACAGCTGGATGTGCGACACTTGATCCAGGATGAATTGCTTGCAACGCGCCATTAATTACCGCGTGTAGTTCCTTATAGCGCGCTGTCATAATCGCGCGGTATTTATTTCTCCAACCGATAAAGTTAATCTTGCATGATGTTGATAATATTCTACAGCGAAGAATGAAAGGTTGAGAAAATGAAAAGGGTAATCCGATATAGTCAATCATGCATAATGTTCTAAAACGAAGAATGAAAAGGTTCAGATCTACACTTGTAAACATAGGCGTGGCCTCTGGGGGGCAGCAGGGGCACGTGCCCCTCCCAATAATTGAGATGGACTGTACATGTACATCCAAAGCAACAAGTGTAGAATGAATAGACAAATGCCCCCCCCCCAAATATTTTGGACAAGTTTACGCCAGTGCTTGTAAATGTAAGTTATGCGCGATCCCACGAAGATAATCCAACAGAGGACGCTCCGCGTAATCGGCGACGATGGCTTTGATACGGTCTGCTGTGTCTCTAGATTCGTCGGCCCGGAGCAGGTCGTTGACCATCTATATACTGTTCAATTTTCAACTCGTTCTGCTCTGTTCTTTCTGTAGGCCCTCGATGAACTTCCAGATGGATGGATGAGTGGCATCAAGAAGTTCACTGAAACCTCTGTGCCACCCTTCGATTGCATTGTTGGTCTTTGGTAGATCATGGAGTAAAGCAATGAATGACCTCCACGTCTTGCAGGACTTCCAATCCACGTATCTTAGAAGTAGTTGACGAGATCGCGAATAAGTTCATGGTTTTCTTAGAAGAAGGTTGAATCGAGGAGATCATCGAATGCTCGTACGACATCAACGACAAGGACTCTAGCAATGAATCGCGGTGGCTTCTTTGAAATCTATAATTATGTTTGTATTATTGACATTTACTATGGCTTTGATTCGCGCGATTACGACAGCACCCTATAAAGAACCACACGCGGTAATTAGCGGCGCGGTTTTCTGCGCTCGGTTTCGAATGTATACCGTCTATCTATGAAAACTTATGCAGCGCCCCTTCGAGAAATCTACGCAGTGGCGCTCCCGACCCAAGCCCGCTCGAAAAGATAGGTCTTAATTAAGCAGGGACGTCATTTCAGCTTTTTTCAGAGGGGGAAAGAGGTGAACACATTTTTCACCATGTGGGGAACAACAGTGCACTGTGTTCCCCACTGTTAAAGGTTGGGGCTCTTGTCCCCCTCGACCCCTCGGGATCGTCACATATGTTTGTATTTAGTCTACATGTGCAAAACTGTAAGCCAGTGCTGCAAATGAGTCTTTTTCTTACCTCTTTCTTCTTCCTCTTTTTCTTTTTAACATTTTTCAGAAAATCAGAGGGGCAAAGCGTACAAGCATGGTTTTAAGATCGAATTTATATTTTGAGTCGTGCAAATATCTCTCGAAGCGCATTTATAGCTGTACGAGCTGCTCGAATTCCGTTGGATGATGTTTATTAGTCTATTTATCACCATGGCAACCGAAGTCACTGAAATTCGCTTTCAGATTCGGTATAGAAAATACAGCTGTTACTCAGGCAACCGGTGACGCGCGCTTATTTTTTATTCCAAAATTAAGCTGACAAGTGACGTAAGACGTTCATCGACTTCAATTGTAATTGTAATTGTTACCGAAAATTTATAAAGCGCCACTTAGAGTCTCAGGTCAGCGGCGCTCTCAGCGTATGGATCCTTGATTGCAATTGCTGAAATAATTAATTCGTTTCAGAATACTAAATTCTCAGTTACCTTGACTGCTTCCCTGGGAATTGGTCTGTTTTCTTAGTCAACATTTGCCGCCACCACGATTCCGCTGTAAGTTTCGTTTCAAATTATATAGGCCTAGGCTTAAATAGGTCTTCGAATCTCCGAAATTTCTTTGCGCCACAGAAACGACTGCGAGTGCTATATGAAAACGTCATCGAGGGCCGGGTTTTCTGGTCAGTTCTATTTCGAGTTGCACAGCCTAATAGGCTTAAGTTATAGCCTAGTTTTGTTGACGAGAGATGGCAGAAACGAGTTAATTTTAGGCTTAAAGGCAAGTGAGTAGGGTTTCAGTTGAGTACCGCTTGATAAAACCAGACTGGTTTGGTTGAGAAGTGAATTTGAAGTCAGGTAGTCATTGATTCGAGATAGGACTATGCGTTCAGTTAGTTTAGAGAGATTATGATGCTTAACCCTCGGGCTACCAAGGGGAGTGGTTTCGATTATAGCGTATTCATTATTCTTCCAGGAAGAGAAACAACATTGCCATTCTTTAGAGTTAATGTAGGACTATATTTGCTTGCTTAGTAATTTGTCTTTTGAAACCCGGAAGTGATAATAAAAAAATAATAATATGCTTTCTCAGTGTGAAAATTGCTGATGCAACATCACAACGTAAACCGATATGGTTGGGTACAGGAAGGGCTATAAACAGTCGAAACACAATGCTAACAAAGTAAAGCAGTGATGTGAAGTGTTCAAGAAGCCGGTTTGCAGGAAGCATTCACACAAAACAACGGAAGTAACTTGCAATAACTGCAAGAACCACCGACATATTTGACTGTTGGGAACAATAACATAATTTCTTGTTTCATGTTGATATAGCTGCATGCCTTTTAGATTTTGCCTGCAACTAAAACAGACTATGGACAAGTTTGTATTGTTGCAAATTAAGCCTCATTAGATTAAAAATATTCTTGGATACATAGTTCATTTGCAAAACCCACATCATCTTATATTTTTTATCCAACAAGTACAAGTTGTGCTGGATAACATGAAATATCGTTAAATGGACCGGTTCCTTTGTCCAAAATTATATAATTTCGAGATGCATACATATAGTTTACAACTAAATATACCATTTTGTCATAAATGAATTCTGAATCAATTGCTGTATTGCATGATATATTTGAAACCAAACACGAAACCCACCCCCTTGGTAGCCGTGATCGCAAAAAGACCTTGGGAGCCTGTGGGTTAACATGAGCATTACATGAGCATAGGCAACCACGGTCTAGAAGTGGAGGCCTACTAGAATGTCTGAGTGGGGGGAATTGCGAGCGCCGAAGGTGCGAAGCTGCAATTGCCGACGCTCCCCCAGACCTCCAAGTCGACAAGGAGCCCTTAACGACTAGGAGGTCTGGGGGAATGTCGTAAGCTCTCCCAGCGGGGTCTGAAGCCGACGCAATTTTGAGCAATTGATGCCAAATGGAGTACATTTTGGACTCTTGTTTACCCCAACATTTTCGACGACGATTTCGAAATAAAACTACCTAAACCATCTCCATCTGGGAAAAATTGACTCTATTATGTGAGGAAACTGAGATTTTAAGTGTTAGAAATCAATATTAAAAACTTATCGATTCACGTTGCATTATGACTAGGAATGCAGCGGAACGCGCTCTCGTGCAGGATTTGTCCTGGTAAAGCGCACCATAAATCTTTAGTTTTATTGTATAGAAGAACACTGACCTTCTTACTCGCATCTAACTCAGTCAGCAGAGCAGCCTGTGTTCGTATCTAACACCTTGTAGCGACCAGCAAGCCGGCGAATTCGTGTTTCAGCAGCTTTCACAGTAGCTTACTATGCCACACACTTACAAGCCCTTGTAATGGTATGCTTGTGAGTGGCCTTACTACCCAATTTTATCCTGCTGTGTGGAGACCTGGTTTGTCCCCGCAGATCATCTCAGCCGCATCCCTCAAATATGTATGCATCAACATGCAATGGGCGGAAGACATCGAAGGAGCAAAATCTCTCTCCCTGTTAAGACTGATATAATTATGTTTGATAGATTCCCTGTTCTATAAGGAATAGGCCTAATAAGATGTGATGTTATGATATATCGATAGATAGAGGTGCAGTACAGCGAAGTTAAGCGGTTTTAATGTAGAACTTGGGATAATGACAGAAAGTCGTAGGCAGCACTTCTTGCGAACTGTAAAATGTGCACAGATTCCCCGACAATAGTTAACGTGAAGAAGTTTGGTTTTCTGTTCCTGCGAAAGAAACTCCGTAATCACAAACTCGAAATTTCTAAAGGGTTGCCCTAAATTTAAACCCAGGGCCCCATCTTCTTCGCGAGGGATCCTTCGTGACAGAGGATTACGAGGGACCCTTCGTGCAGAGCAGGGCCTACTATCCCCCTGTAAGCTGGAAGCAAACCCCCTTACTGTAAACCCTCCTCCAATCGCACCTCCCCTTCCTCCACTACACTTCCCCACCCCCTCCCCTTCCATTCCCCACCCAATCCACTCCCCTCTCCCTTTTCCCCTTCCTGTACATTCCCCTCCCCTCCCCTCCTCTTGAAGTGGGGTCCGGGGTCCTCCCCCGGAAAACTTTTGGATTTCTACATTGCCGTAGGTGAGTTTTAGCGCATTTAGTGGAGCAAGAAAACTGGCTTTGGAACACTATGCATTTTAGTTCAACTGAACTGTTGAATTAATTTCTGCATGGCTCCCAGGCACTGCAAAAATTTTATGGGACAAGCTGTAATAAATATTGCACAAAAATTCAGTGATATAATTATTGTTGTGTATTGCAGTGAACATGGAATTATCAGGTCTTGAAATATTCCTGCAAAATAATTGTCGGCTGGATAACACTGTAGTAGGCAGGGATGGAGCCTTTTACCGCTGCATTACACCAGAAAATTGCATTCATAATGCAATCTTTAAAATCCCCATATATTTCCTGAACAGTGTCCTATATTGCCCAATATTTTAACATGTGTCCCATTTAAATCAACAGGATTGTGAATGCTTTACTTCAATTTTTTTTAAACTGCATCTTTCATCAACAAAAATAGCAGAACATAATGGCCAATAGCTAAAGAAAAACAAGTAATAATGATACACTATAACACAGCGTAGACACTGTATGGTAACCTCAGCAAATATTGCATGGCCCATAATACTGATACATCACAATACAATACTTTAAGAATCATTAGTAATTAGTCACTTTATTAGTCACTAATTATTAGAAATTAGTGACTGTGCCAGGGGGAAAACTTTTCCCCCTTGGCACAAATTGGAAGCAGTCTGCTTCCTTCCCCCCTTCGTAGCAGGCCCTGGTGCTAGAGCCCTGCGCCGACGTCAAAGTGTCGGCGGCGGCGCGCCGATCATTTTTGGTCGGCGTCGGCGGCGCGCCGAAAAAAACAAAAATCGGCGGCGGCGGCGCCCACAAAATGTCGTCGTCGGCGCGGCGCGGCGCGGCGTGCCCTAGTCAGAAACATGAGTCACCATGGGCATCCACAGGAATTTTTCCGCAGGGGCAAAATTTTTCTAAGGGGGTCAAAATTGTCCAGGGGCAAAATGACGTTTTTGCATGGAAAATCTATTCACAAATCCAGGGGGGCAAATCCCTCTTCCCCTCCTCCGGACGCCCATGTGAGTTACTATGAGAGTTGAACAGCCATTGATCCTGTGACCAGTCAAAGAGCCAAGTTCTCTAAAGCCACTCCATCACACTGAAGCTCAACTACATATAAAGGGATTGAAAGAGAAGACACCTTCAGACATTTGCCTTACAAATATGAACATCCTTAATAACACTGTACATCTGTATAGGTATTGGAAAATTGTAATCAGATGAAGCAACATGCATTTGCATATTGCATGAATGCACTTGCATATGCACTGATACAGTGTAGGCCTACACACCAAGTCACATGGCAGATGCTGGATACCAGCATCCTCCCAGTAAGAGAGGCTGCTGAAGTCATGAAGTGAAATTAAATATATGCGTTTTCCTATGGTAATACACTGGCCGAGTGGCCTCACTCCTGGTAATTTTTCAATGAATTTACCAGGTGGTCTGCTGCCCATTTGAACTGGTGCCACGCCATTTAAAGTTTCCACATATATACCATTGTTTGTATCAGACTAAACTGAAAAAGACCATTCTTGATACTATAAGTTTATGTACTAAGTCAAAACCTGTGTCAACTGATACTGTTTACCTGAATAGATTCCAGCCAAAAGTATTAATCAATTATACCTTCCCTTCTGCAGGATTATTACTTAAATGGCATATCTTGATATTAATAGCACTCATAAACTCCTCTAATCTTACAACATTAAGCCAAAAATGTACACCATTGTAATAAGCCCACAGACATCAAAGACAACAATCAATAAGTTATAGAAGCTATTCAACACGAAGGTAACGAATGAGGGAATACTGTAGTACTGTAGCACACATACAAAGACATGAATTGCATATTGCTTTTGTTGTCAAGGTATTAAGGAAATGGCAACAGGAACAGATGTATCAAAACAATGGTTACTTGTAACAAGATATCGCTTTAAAATGACGGTGTGTATCATGGCACTCAGACAAGATCATCAAAGTTTAAAGAAAACGAATTTAGTCAGGAGGACAATGCATTCTTGGTATCCAAAAAAGACCACCAACATTGTAATCAGCTATGTTCACTTTATCTTCTTCATTAACACACGAGTTCCTACCAATCAAAGTGCTTTTTCTTAGATAAGTTTGCTTATCTTTGCAATATCATGCAAAACATGAAAAATGCAACAATAACAATTAAGCATATCAAACTGGCATCGGCGGCGCGCCGACAGATTGTCGGCGGCGGCGCGCCGAAAAACAAAAATCGGCGGCGGCGGCGCCCACAAAAATGTCGGCGGTGGCGGCGCGGCCGGCTCAGGGCTCTACCTGGTGCAGAGGATGTCAAACGAAGATCGGAGTCCGCTTCCTCCCTACCTCAGTTGTGCGGTGCGTCGTAACAAGTGTTTGTCAGTAGAAGTGGAATAGTTCTGTCGCTGAAACTATAGGCAGAAAACTTTCTCCTCGCCTCGTTGCAGATACGGCTAGCGCGAGATGTTCGTCCCGTCCAGTCTGATGGTTTCGTCGCATGTCACGTAATTATACGTAACCATTCTGACATCAGACATAGGTCCAGGGTTTCCGTTAACCCTGGCCGTTTTTTACGTCCGAAACAACCGTCCAAAAACATCCAAAATTTCACAATTTTGAATGATTTACAGCAAAATTCTAGGTCCGGACTTAAGTAGGCCAAGGTCCAACGTGCTCATTTCGCGCTCCTAACGGAAACACTGCATGATGGGCCTACATGTATGTTACTACTCTCACATAGGCCTATGTAACTATTCTCACATAGCCGTATGTAACTATTCTCACATAGCCCTATGTAACCTATGTTCGTGCATGTCTATAGGCCTATGTCTGAACATTCTTCAAGCATGTAAATGTGTCAATATTTATGCGAGTGTATATGAGTATGTAATTATTTGATCATGTGTGTTTCATGTAAGTAGATGAATGTATGCATGTATGTGTGTATTTATGTAGTATGCCTACAGGGTGGACTGTAGAAGGAGATAAACAGAGACAGAGACAGGCAGAGAGGGAGACAGAGAGAGACAGAGAGACAGAGACAGAGCGAAAGATATGTGGAGAGTGAAAGAGAACGGGAGAAATTGATGAGGGAGACAGATGTATGCATGGTTGTGTTTGTATGTATGTATGTATGTATGTATGTATGTGTGTATGTATGTATGTATTTATGTATGTATGTATGTATGCATGCATGCATGCATATATGCTTACATGCATATATTGTTACGCCCCACTCCCAGCACTGGGTGCTACTAAGTCAGGCTGTTGAAATGGGGCGGGTACGCGTCTTCACAAGTCCGTGGAAGGAAGAACCTTTAATTCAGTAGGGTGGTGGGGTCCATGAGCTTCAACAGGATCTGCTGGGATTCGATTCCAGCGGTTCCCTATCTCTTTATTATTTAACCTCGACTTCCACTGAAACCGTTCATTCCTTCTCAGCGAGGGTGGAGTTGCGCTGACTCCCTGCTCAGACCTTACTCCGAGCGGATCCAAGTTACTCCGAACAATATTCGGTTCTACATTTGGCACAACATTTGGCACAACATTTGGCACAACGAGTGGCAAGGCGCGGCTAAGCTATGTACAGCGATCATATGAGGCGAATGATCTGGGGTCCGATTACGATTTGCGGAACCAATTGAAGAAACCTCTGCTAGTCTCTCAAGGCGCTCTAGAAGTAGAGTTTGATTATCTCTCATTTCTAGCTGGTTGTCTCTCATTTCTTCTAGATTAACAGCTATGTTCACCTGGTTACCTCTTAGATCAGCAACATTCTCTCTCACATCAGCAACATTGCCCCTAGCATCATCTAAGTTGCTAACTAGGTCCACTCGAGTACCTCTAACATCATCTAACTGACAGGTTAAGTTTGCATGCATGTTAGCTACGCTACTAGCTATGCTTTCTAGCAGTTGGCCCATGGCAGAAGAAGGCCGAGAAAGAGAAGAGTACGGGCGGACAGCACCCTCCTGCCTATCACTAGAACCATCCTCTAAATCCAAAGTTCGAAGAGAATTGAATGACATCTTTAATATAATTGAATAATCCAGCAAATAATGACAGTACAATGAGATGAACCACAATACGATTTCTACAAAACTACACTAACAACTCTAGCTGGTTACACATAGTAACTACTTAGGCACAAACAAGCAATCACTAATAGTTTAAACAAGAAAATGTTTATTTATCTCAAATTTCACAAGCGGAACAACATCTGATTCACAGGATTTCCAACGTAGCGCGAATGAATCCAGAGACGTTGCAACGAATGCTTTCATACGTTATTTCCGATTTACGACATATAAGCTTAACGTTATATCCACAGAAAGATTGAAAGCCTTGTCTCAAACTTTATGCTGTAACAACTGCATAATTCCGCTCAATAACGCTCACAATATATATATATATATATATATACATATATGTATTAACCCGTCATATTATGACGCGACGGCAGTGTATATAGACCTATACGCGTCTTTGGTTAAAATGCTCTGATCGCCGTCGTCAAGACCGTCGTTTAGACCGCCGTCGTCAAGACAGCAGTGCTGACGTCACAAACGGTTTTACAATGGAACAGAAGCCTTTTGTGACGTAACGTCCTACAACAGACACAGACTATATAGATATCTATACATATAGTTTCCTTATATGCAAATTTGTCCGTCGTATAACGCTCTATCTGTTCTATTGTGAAACCGTTTGTGACGTCACTATACTGCCGTCTTGACGACGGCGATCAGAGCATTTTATCCGTCATAATTTTGACGGGGAAATACACTAGTTACATGTATATATATATATATATATATATATATATATATATATATATATCACATCATGTCTCCTGACATGTATGTCACTTGGCGTGTAGGCTAGGCCTATATTGATATATGTGTTTGTGTTTTCAGTGTGAATTCAGGATTTTAAGAGATTGAATAGAATCAGACTTACATGTAGTTGTCTCATTAAAGGCCCTGCCGGGAATCCTTTCTGAGTACATAGATAGTACTAGTCAGATAGTGTGGAATTGTGAAAAGGGTATCCTGCCTTCTGAGAGTCGGCTTTGATCAGAAGTTTTTATTGCGGGCGAACTGACCCACCGCACACGTAGGGGGGCCACGCCTGGCTCTTGGACTCCGAGGTTCGCACACGCGGGTAACATCAGTCCTCCTTTGAAAGTTAACTATGTAAAAATTACAAGCGTTTGAAAAAGACACAGAAAATGTACGGAATATTACGAGGAACGTTATTGCCACATTGGCCTAGAGCTGTACAGCACAGAGAGGCTAAATGATTATCAAAATGTTGGTTCAATGAGCGCCCTAGATAGCGTACATGCATGGTTTTAAAAACCGTTTTAATTTTCTTGAGCTGAGTGATATAAGCGCAATCACGGACACGAATAGCTCTCGAATCGCTTTTATAGCTACGCTCGCAAGATACTCGCATAACATTGGATGTTATGTAGGCCCTATTAGCCGATTGCTCACCATGGCAATCAAAATATGTAGCGCTTAACAGTGGCTCTCTGATTCGATAGACAATACACTTGTTACTAAGGCAACCCCGTTGACGCGCGCCGTTTATATTAAAGTCAATTATTCCAAAATTAATGTTAAGTGACGTCACAAATTCATTTATTGCAAATAATATTACGAGTGGAGTTATGAGTTAAGTCAATGTCACTCAGTTAGGCCTAAGGATTCAGTTTGGAGGGTTCCACGACAAATGGTTAATATGACACGTTTTCTTTGCTCGTCCAGCTTATAGTTTAATCTCTATTTTCGTCGATCTTCCAGCTTCTATAGTCTGAGCTACGTTTTATCTCTAATCCTTTTTTTGGTTTGAGCTATGGTTTCGTCAATCATCCAGCTTCAAGTTTGAGCGGAATTTGCATCGCTCTTCTAGAAGCTGTATTAGCGATGAAACATAGGTCAAACTAAAAGCCGATAGAATGAAAATAAAGCTCAAGCTAGAAGCTGGTTGAACGATGAAAACATAGCTAAGACTAGAAGGTGGAAGATCGTGAACCTTTCGTTAGTGAATCATTTGTCGTGAACCATTTGTCCGTGATCCATTTGTCGTGACACCGTTTGGGTAGCTATTTACCATAGTTTGCACTGACCTGATTTGGAAAATGCATAAAAAAATTCCCCAAAAAATCAGTGGGCATTATTCTAAGTCACATTTGTGACACAGTGTGAAATAAAAGAAAGTAGATCACCATTACACATAATGTTGAAGCTTGCTTTTCAAGCTCTATGACGGATACACAACCTTTTTTCTTATTTTTCTATCTTTTAAGTGGTTTGTGAATATTTCAGTAATCAGTTTTAAATGATATCTTCTATAAAATAACATGATAGCCAGGGCTGTAGTCGAGAGTACACGCGGGTATACAGCCTATGCTCACCTATAGAGACCGTATACTCACCTCACAAAATATTTGTAGGCCTACTCACCTCTACTATGTTTCGGAAAACTAACCGTTAGCGTATACTCACCTCTAATTTGTTTCGGAAACTAACCGGTAACGTGTGCTCACCTCTAATTTTACCACTACAGCCCTGGTGATAGCCTATTAAAAAAAATTACCAAGTTTTAGCTGTGCTACTTTTAGAAACTACTATGAATATATGAGATGATTTGGAATTGACAAGATTTTAGTTGACTTTTCATGGAATGGTGTAGTTCTGAGACTCTTAAGTCCAGGTGCCTGGTCAATCCTTTTTGAGACAGAGCTGTAAGTATAAGGGTTTAAGCAAGACAAATTGTTGACAGAAAATTTGCTAAAAAGAATTCCTGGAACTGTGCCTTGCCATTTTTACTAACTAGTCACTCAACTACGAATGGGAACAGTGAAGACATGTGCATATATGCGCTCCGCCCCGCCCGCATAACTGTGAAATCCCCAGAAGCGACACGTTGACCAGGAGGGGTTTCATAAACAGAATATTATATTTATCTCAATGACATTGTTTTTATTGGTTATATTATCCTTATCATTATCTTTGTTTCGTGCGCCTCTTTTGTGCATCACCTGTCTGTTAGCCGCAGTGCGTTTGCAGGCGGTCTATTAAAGAATATACTTACTCACTTACTTGCTTAGCCTTTCTTCTGTAATGAGCAGCAATGAAATTATTATTTTTTCTATTTTAAACCTATTAATATTGCGGTTTTACTGTTCTTCTTAGGAAGTACATGAGGAAGACGAGCATCATTGTGTTAGAGCTTAAAAATGCAGTTGTAAGACAAGGTCTATAGGCCTACTTCAGTTAAAATCATGCTGATTGCTGAACAATAGCATAAAGGTGTGCTATAATTATACAAGGGTTGGATACCTTCAGTATTTCGTCATAAAGTTTTTTCTGTGTGACTAATTTCTTACATTGCTAGAAAAATAACTACCTATTACGGATGATACTCGATACCAGAATGTAAGCATAGGCTACAGTATGAAACGCAAACTTAAATGAAGTCGTCGATAATGTGAGAAACTGGACGCTGCTGGTGTTGGAAAGGCTATGACAACAGCAATTGCACATGCTTTTTTACAAAGGCAATTACTTTAAAGGGCATACCAAAACAGATGCTTATGATGAGCCATACTGTAAACTCCATCTTTGTTTAGAATCTGGCGATTGGATAAGCACATGCGAATCATGAAAAACCACTCAGATGTAAATTATTTCAGAAACTGTAGGCTCAAGGTGATCATTTGACAGCTCATCAAAGAGCCCAGACTGGAGAAAAAAGAGAAATTACGATTAAGAGAGTAGCATGAAGGCAAATACAGGAACCCAAAATGCTGAAAAACAGTACTGTCGCCAGAATGTCAGAAGTCATTTGGTCAAGGTAGTCATCTGAAAAGGCATAATTATCAAAGCACATACTTGTGAAAAGCCATACAGATGCCAGTTATGTCAGAAAACATTTGCTCAAGGTGGTTGTAATGGATGAAGGCAACAGGTATACATGAAAATACATTGATCATAGAACATTGTGTGAACACTGTGAGCATTGGAATAGTTAGTAATCACGAACATTCATAAATGACAGATAGGTATAGAATTTTCTAACCTAAATGAATAGAAATTTGCAGACTGACTGAATGTAAATAGAGGCTGACTGAAGATGCAGAGTCATAGCTGGTATATGAATCACCAGCATGGCTGTTCCCAGTAAGGTGACAGTAGCTGCGGGGCAGCGACATTGCATGGATCGGATTTGGGAAGACCAAAAATGGAAATAAAGAATGAGACGACAAAGTAAAGACAGAATATGCGAAATGGGCAGGAACAGGAAGGTAATAAATATGGGCAAAATATGCAGTAGGGATTCACTCTCGGAAGACGTCAGGATCGAGGCACGAAACATCGACGACGGCAAGAGGAATCCGCTCTCGGGGAAGGGACTGGAATGAAGGCTTACCAAGACGGCTCAGAGAGGTCTATTTGTGTTAGGTCAACAGTCTGAGAGTGTAAATAGTAGGCCTATAATCAAAGTTTTAATAGTCAGATAAGGTTGATTTCTGGGTAAAACCCCATTTTAGTGTCGGAAATTATTTATATTGCTCGAGCGATTAAAAAATACTATAGTAAAACTCACACTAGAAGTTAGATTATTGATGAAAATATTACTGAAACTAGAAGCTGGATCGCTGATGAATATAATTATATAAAGTAATAAAAGTAAGACTAGAAGTTGGAATTGCGATTATGGGGCGTGGTGGCTAAGTGGTAAGTTCGGCGCCTTGTGACCGGAGGGTTGCAGGTTCGAATCCCACTCTAGCCGCTGCGTCCTTGGCAAGTCCTCTCGCAATTGCCCACGGCGCTTCGGCGTGAAAACTCCGGCACAGTATTCAATGCTGTAGTCGGGAGCGCCTCTGAGTAGAGAGCAGTAGTTGACTTGAAGAGGCGCTATAGAAATATCCGGAATAAATAAATAAAAAATAAAACAATACATCGTTTTAATGGCGAAATTATCGTCGTCGATGAGCGACGAAAATATTTCATATTTAAACAGAAACTATAGAAGTTGAATGAACGATGATAATCGATTTAAACTAGACGCTGGTTCATCGAAGAAAATAACCAATTAGAAGTTGGATGAACGATGATTACACTATCATTTATTACTTGTTTGAATGGAAGTACGTCTCGAGAATTATTTACCCCACTCTGTCCTACGAAGGATAAAAATACATAATACGCCAAAAATTGAAGTGCTGTAGCACGTCAAATGCAGTCCCTAGATGGCAGGATATACGGTACTTTAGAAACTGCAGGACATTCGTCAGAAACTCCAGCTTCCTTTTCATTGCTCTTTACTCGCTCGTCATTTGGTACTGATGATAGTATACACCAGGTTGTGG
Organism: Allolobophora icterica; assembly: GCA_963556255.1. Classification (NCBI taxonomy): domain Eukaryota; kingdom Metazoa; phylum Annelida; class Clitellata; order Crassiclitellata; family Lumbricidae; genus Allolobophora; species Allolobophora icterica. The sequence continues at coordinate 9,137,589 of OY744604.1, read as the reverse complement.
GGAAATTTGACTCTAATGCCAAACCTGGTTAGATTCTATAACTCTGTACATGTAATTTAGTAGACAAATACATTTAATAAACCATAACGGGAACGATAACTATGTCATTGAGAGTTGCTAATATTACGGTTTGAGCTTAATGTTTTATTCTCTAGTACAGTGGTTTTTAACCTTTTTGTAGTGACGGAAGCTTACACGAAATGAATTAATTAAATAATGAATGTTTAATATAAATGATGTTGTGAATTTTAATGATGTGAGGATCGCATTGTATGTTAGCATAATTCCAAATAGCAAAATTCTTGTTTTATTAATTACAGGAATATTAGTTTCATTTTTTACATATATTTTATATATCTTAGTTTAATAATAAATATTTAGTTTATGCAGAAAGGAAATTATTTGAAAGTATGACTATGGCATTGCTTAAATTATATCAGTGAAATCAAACATGCAAAAGTCTGCTTGTTATAGTGTATAAAACTGTTATGATAACAGTGATAGACCTATTCCATACATATTTAACTGAGATAATGGAGCTGATGTGCTTAAAGTGGAGCAGCAGTGTTTTTTCGCTGCGTATTAGTCACTTAAAGGTGCTTTAGTTGACTTAAGACATAGCTGTGATATTTCTAAATCATTACATATAGATGTGCTGCAAAACTGTGGCATCTCACAAACTTATTAAATTCAGGCATCCTCAAATGAAACTTTATAAAGTAGATAATATTTATGATGTGGCACAATGAAATATTGCAAATTCTAAATTTGCAGCTATTCAAACTGTTTTATCTATAAAAAGTTGTGAAAGACGGTTTAGCTTTTCAGCCAATTCAATTTCGAAGCAGATAGTTAATAAACACAATTCCAATTTTACATGTTTTGAGAAGAAGAAAAGTCACTGGATGTAACCCTGAGAGGTAGCCACGGGTATGAAGTTGTATCAACTTCACTTTCGTAGCCTCAATAGATTTCAGTGTGGGCCTCATTCTGTTCATGGGCATCTGATCTTCCTGCCAACTTTGTAAAGCTAGTGTAATTTTACCTAAAACTAGACATTCGTTGATTTCTACCCATTTTGCAGGTGAGTTTGCCAGGGCACAAAGTGGAGCACATTAGGGACTGAGCAGAATGTGCACATACAGGGAAGGAATTGAGAAATTTAAGTCCAGCAAATGAATATGTTTGTTCACCTAGCAGAGTTGTAGTTTTAGATTTGACAAAGAAATAGCAATACGAAGATGTTGTGGAATAGTGATAAGACTGAAGAACAAGGTCTGATTGTAAATAATGTGCTTAACTAGAGTTCAGTATTTATTAGACAATGAGACTCAAGTTTAAAGAAATTCAATGGGGGCAGGAATGAAGAACAAGAAAGACTCGAAATTGGGAGATCGTTACAGACACCCAACTGGACAGTAACGCTCTGCTGAACAGAAAGCCAATGCAGTGATTGTGTACAGGGGTTATATCCACCATAGGCTGCCTCTCTGTCTTATGGACTGATCTTCTGGATATTTACCTTATTACGACTTGGTCTGCCATCGACTGATGCCTTCTGCATTAGACACTGGCACAACAGAAGTTTCTAATTACAGTTACAATATGTTCATATCTTGGTGTATTTACTATGACTCTAACCAAAGAGAACCTTCAAGAGTTTCTGTAGAATGGACTTTGTGACACCACTTAGTATCGAGTACAGTAATCCACAGGTATATATGACACCTAATTCGGCGCAGTTGTATATCAGCAAATTCAAATCTTCTATGGATGGAAAATCGTCTCTGTCAAAATCCTTTGGATGTGGTTTATGTGACGAATTGATTGAAATAGAGAAAGATTTTCTAGAGCATTGCTCTAGCCATCGATTTTCCCAACCTGATGACTTAGTTTTTGACCTGTTGAAAACAATTGTCATTTGAGATATAAAAAGATGCTATGGAAGTGGTGGGATACATACATACGCGAACAGTTACTTTGTACCACTTTCGTTTCAGTAGTAGTAGTAGTAGGCATTTGGACACGTATGGGAATCTAAGTGTTCTCACGTAGATTTTAAGACTTTCTTTTGAATTGCTGCAGTTCATCAACATAAAATATTATGCTGTAGATTCTAAAAACAGTGAAGTCTTTCGAGTACTTGAGAAGTTTATTGTAAAATATTAAATTTAGCATACCTCTGCTGGACTAGATATTTAACAGAGCAGTTAGTTGTACATCATTCTGTGAGGCTATTCTAGAGTACTGATACCTGGCTTTTTCGTTGCATTCATGATGTGCACGTATTAAGTAATAAATTAGTTAGCTTTTTCTACCTAAATTATGTATTGCACGTTATGTTTGGTCATTACGAAAGATGAATGTGTATTCAAGATTGTCATGTATCCTGATTTGTTGGCGCTTTGTTGTCTTTGGTGATTCTTATGATGCATTTAATTCTATTCTTAGCCTTATATAAATAAGCTGCAAGTCGTAAACTGCACATACTTATATTTCTCCGAATGAAATATATTTGTTTAATAGGCCTACACATACATTTTTGTACTTCACATTGATTTTTTCATCTAATTTTAACAGGATTACATCCTTGTTCGAAACTAACGTAAGCAACGTAGAGCAGTCTAAGAGTAATAGTAGGATGGATGGATGGCAAAACTTCAAAAAACTTGTGACAAGCTGAAAATAAGTGAAATGTGACTGCAATATACTGTAATACACCGTAGTGAAGATAGAAAGAAATGGGTTCACCGGGCCCTGGTCTAGGGCCTAAACCCAATTTGACCACCTTTTCCTTGAAAGCATATAATTTCCTCTTTATTATAGAGGAGTTACTGAGGCCTAGGACCTCAAACTGAAAATTTGAAAAGTCATTATATCATTGTACTGTACACATCAAAGAAGTGCCCAAACAGTCCAACTACTTTAATTCAAGATGACCCCCAAAACACAGGATGGCCGCCTAAAAAACAGCTTAAATGCGCCTTTGAAAGTTGATAATTTTTTATAATTGTAACGGTTACTGTGCTCATAAATACCTGGATGACCAACTAAAACCCAGAACCTAGAGGTGCTCTGCCTAGTCTGCGGGATAAGGCTCCAGTGGTATGCAGAAGTCTGAAACGAACTGATTCAAAAGTTTATTAATGGTAACACAAGAACCGATTATCCATCGTAATACAAAACATTTCAGAGTATTAGACTGCACCATTACTGCTGAGATTGCAACATTTGACAGGTTGTCCATCTTTTATAATAGATTATTATTTTGATATATATATATATATAATATATATTTATATATGCACACATGTATATACATATGCATCATTAATTCATTTGGCCACATAGCTTCTTGTCCTTTAGTTTGTTGGCCCAAAGGCTCTTCTTTGACCATATTGGTTCTTTTAGAACCCTGTTTTCATTCTCTTTATATATATTTTTTCTCTGTTTTTTTGTTTTTTAATTGACTGTAAGGGTTCTTTTGATGGCCATAAAAGGCTCTTTTTCTTTCTGGGCTTGCTGTATAGCCCCAAAGGCTCTCCACTCATGCTTTTTTTTGGATGTCCATTTAGGCTCTTTTTCAAACCTTTTTCTGAGTCTTATTTACGATTTTCTTACAGAGCTTCACATCTACATACATTAACATAAAACCATATCTGTATCATATTTACAGGCAGTGTTAAATATACATAGGCCTACTAATAATTGTACAGACAGGTTCAATTGTATTGTATTGTATTGTATCTGAACATTTATAAAGTGCCTCTCACAGTGTTTGCTAATCAGAGGCGCTCAATAGTAAACTAACTCCACATAAAGAGATAAAAATCAGTTAATTACATTTTTTTTTAGATTTCACTAACAAAATAACAATTTACATTATTTTACTGGAGAACAAATGTCTGACCTTAGCTTAGTGTACAAGTTGATCAGTCTATAAACCCGTTTCAAAAGAAATTAAGATTGTAACACTTGTGGGGGCCCGATAGCGCATTGGATAACATCTGGCGTAGAGTGCGAGAGGTACAGAGATCGAGTCCCATAGGCGGACATGCTTTGTAGGCTGCAATTTGCGCCGTGTATTGTAGGCTGTCTGTTCTGTTAGTAGTTAAGATTTATCGCATAACATGTACTTGTACAGCGCAGTGCGTTTGCAGGCGCTTAATTAAAGAATAAATATTATTATTATTATTATTATTAATTATTATTATAATTATAATTATTATTATAATAAAATACGCTAACAATACTTTTACCCGAAGGAATTGACTACGTCATACGAAAGTTATCTCCTGGCATCTATTGGCATCTATAGTCAGTGTATATTTTACGCTAACCAATGACAGCGCGCCTGCATTTACTCGATACCAATCGACTCTTTTACTGCAATTACGCCTAATTTAGTGGGTAAAATTTTTTTTGAACAAACACATGTAATAAATGACAGCTAAGTCAATGAGAGAGTTGTTAATATTATAGTTTAGTTTTTTATTGCCAGGTTACACACGGCGATTCGGGTCCAAACTAGTTTTCGGCAAATCGCATTCGCACGCTTGGTAGAAAACTGCTGTCGGCGATTCGGCGGATTTTCCAGTTTAATGGCTTTCGGCGATTCGAAATTCGGGTAGACCCCGGTTGGTTGTAACGTCACGCATCGTTCTTTATAATTCGTTGGTCAACATGCAGAGCTTCCCATTTGATGCGATCGACTGACGCCCGCGCCAGCGCTAAATCGCTCGCGTAGCCAAAAGCGTCGCATCGTCGGCCGTCGCTCGATGAGTTTTAGTTAGATTCCAAGGTTTAGACTCCAAGGCGATAGCCGAACCTGGAGCCAGACCATTATTTTATTTACCTAATTTACATTACTTTATTTTACTTGCGGCAGCGGTAATGGATAACGGAACTGAATTGAGACAGGCTTACTAGATGTACTATATGCAGCTATACGAATACGACAAAGTACTCTAGACACAAAAGGCTCCCGTGGTCGACCGCTCCTGTGTAACAGTTAGGCTCTGTTGCTATTATTTCATTACTGTTATTTTTTTCTTTCCTCTTTGTGTAAAACTGTATGTAAAGCGCTGTGCGTTTGCTAGCGTTTAATAAAAAATATGCTACTTCCTACTCCAATCCAGCTCAATCAATTTTCAAATCGCCTAATATTTTAAAATGGGAAGCTCTGTCAACACGCGTAAATAAGTAATGTAAAGTAAGGCAATTAAGCTTATGCTTTACCATTACTTCCACATAATTATTAATTTGTTGATTTTTTGTACTTGTTGTATAGATAACGTCTATGTCGACAGATACAGCTGATTGTGATTTATTTACTGACTTCGTGAACGCTCTTAACTCTCAATTTGTTTCCTACAGGGAGAGATTTAACAGAGAATGGAGGAATTAAATAGGGTAATATATCGTTTTAACGTCCCTTATTATTTACGCTATATAACATACCTCTAGTTTGAGTTTTAGCATGAAATATTTTCATCAATCTTCAACTTCTGGTTTGAGTTTTAGTGCGAAATATTTTCATCGCTCATACAACGGAAATAATAAGGCACACTAAAACGATAAGTAATCTTAAGTAAATAGTATATGTTTACTATAAATAACATAATTTTTTTTATTAAACGATAATAATAATAATAATAATAGAAATAATAGTAATAATAATAAGACGATTTGTAAGGTGATGTAGCAATGCCAAGGCCGAAGAAAAGGGTGCTGTATATGAGTTCCAAACATGTTAGAGTACTGTTTATGTAAGCATAATAGAGAATAGTAAAACATACTTGGTTTTTAATAACAAGAATTTTAATTTCAGTTTCTTGGAAATATTTTACATATCTTAGTATAATAATAAATTATTAGTTTATACAGTAGAGAAATTATGTGAAAGTATGACTATGTACACTGTAGAGCATTGCTTAAACATGTTGACCAGTGAAATGAAACATCCACTCATGCTGACAACAAGAGTGATAGGCCTAATTGATATTTAACTGAGAGAATGCAGCTATGCAGTGCTAACTTTTAAGCAGAGCTGTGGTGGTTTTCCGCTACACGTTAGCTAGCATTGGACACCAGAACTGTTACACAATTCTGTCAGCCTCAAATAATGCCCATCACTTGCAAATTTTCTAGATCAACTTAAATTCTAGGCAATCTCAACATGAAACTTTAAAAAGTAGATAAGATAAATGATGTTGCAGCAAAAATTGTTAGCAAATGCTAAATTTGCAGCTATTCAAATTGTCTTCTTTATAAAAATTGTGCAAAGCAGTTTAGATTTTCAAACAAATCAATTTCAAAGCAGGCAGATAAACTTAATTCTAATTTTACATGTTCTAAGCAGAAGAAGAAAAGTCGCTTAATCTAACCCAAGAGGTTTGCAGTTGTAACAACTTCACTTTCTTAGCCTCAACTTATGTCATCAGGTGCCAAATCCTCCTCATGGGCATTTGATCTTCCCGTCAACATTGTACAGATGGTGTTCTTTTACATATGACCCTATGGGTAAAATGAGACAGTCTGAATTTCTGCCTATTTGCAAAAGATGTCCGCTTACTGGTAGTTGATTATGTTGTTGCTCCTCTTCTAGGTAAATCGAGCCAAGCTTCTACCTATATCCACCCATTTTGCTGGTGTGTTTGCCAGGATACGAAGTGGGACACTTAAGGGACTGAGCAGAACGTGGTATAAATTGTGAACAAAAGAAAGCAAAGTGCTGAATCCTGAGGGACATTGCATTAGAAAAGCGTTTGAGGAAAATGCCATTTAAGCATACTGCTAAGTGCACTGACATATTTAAGTTGGAAACCTATTCAGTGTCAGGATCAGAAACCCCAAAACAGTGCTGCTATCAAAACTAAAAAAGTGGATGAACACCCATAAAAAGCAGCAGATAAGTCAGCAGGAAGAAGTGTTGTCACCATACTGATAAAGATGCCATTATGAACAGCAAGAAGAGTGGATTCTGTTGAATAAAACATATGGTATGCAAACTGAAATGGGAATTAGTGAATTGGAGGATAAGTGAGTTTGCTTACGATTCATAACTATGTGTTTAAGAATTTTAGATATGAAGTTCATAGTTGAGATGGATCTGTAAACAGACAGAACATGCACATGAACATAATTTTATGTGTTACATATTTCAATTCCAGACGACATGTCGATTATTGTGAGAAAATGTATCAGAAAACGTTATTAGTCAGCTGAAAATTTATTCAACTTATTCAACTCTTTTCAAAGAAGAAAGTGTCATATCTGATGATATCCATCATACATATTCAATAAATGTAATGGTTTACAAAAGAGCTATCTAGGGTTGAACCTAGACTATGTAACATAACTATATAGCCATGAGCAATGTCAATGTCATTCACTGAAGGATTCGCAGTTAGTAGTAGCTATTTACAATACTTTGCACTGCCCTGACATGTAAAATACAAGGAAGACTGAATACCTGAAAATTTTCCAAACTCTGTATTCATTATTTTAAATCACTTGTGGGTCATTCCATCTCAATTCAACAAATTTTTCAGAACTTTCCAGGTCCACCATCTGGGATTTCAATGAAAATTTTATTATGGTATTAGAGGAAGTTAGGCAACATTTTAGATCAATTTGATAAGAGGTTTTGAAGACATTGAGTTTCAAAGAGGTACGGGCCACCTCGTTTTTGCCGTTTTCGAACTTGCGTTTAAATTTGTAATGACTTTCAGAAGCTCATAACTCCATTAATATCAAAGATAATTTTATGAAATTTTCAGGATAGTTAGTAATTGTTCTTTAGACGAAATGCTGAAGAAAAGAATGATGAGTGTTGAAAACTGTATGTTATGACCCATCTGAAAATGGTAAAAAAAAACTTGTGCATGTCTGATGATCATACTTTGCAGCCCCAATGTGCCCAGTTTGAAGTTGTATTCAAGAATGTTTTAACAACTCATAATGCTAACATACTTTCTCTACAGAAATATGCAGAAATTTTATATTTCTGATGCATGTGTCAAATTCCATTCCGAAGACCATTTTTAAAGCCAAAGATCATCATGTGTCAGGTCATGGAGCAATGCAAGTTGCATCATTGGAAAGAGCAGCTCAGACACTGTAAGTGCACCAAAAATGGTGATGGTGTCTCTTCTTGTTCATGCAATACTTTTATTTCATTTGTGGCACTGTTTCCTGCATTCACGAGTTTATAATGCAGCCAATTTCATAGCATAATATTGTGAAAAAATCTCTGTAATGAGTCACTTTACTCAGATTTCAATCTCTTAATCTTCCTCAGTCCTTGTTATTTGGTAGATATCTGGTAGATATCTGGTAGATATCTACCAGAGTGAGTCATTATCCTACAAAAGAGAGATATCTAATTATACACATCTCCAAATAATAAAAAAATGGCATATGGCATGTAACATATTTTTGGTTTAATATAAACATCACTTGAAAATTTCAGGAATTTTTAGGGGGTTGCAAAATTTTTCCAAGGAGGAGCAAAATGACGTTTTTTACATGGAATTGCTATGAACACAGAACACGTGACAACTTTAAAATAAATAATGGTCAAGGACTTACCGAGGGTAAATAACTAAGTGTTTTTGCATTGAAAATCGTGTTGGGACTGTTGTAATAATCATAATAATCAAAAGATTTTAGTGTAAAATATGTGCAAAAACCAGGGGGGTGATAATGCTCCTTGTTCCCATGTGCGGATGCGCATGGATCCAGGAATGACACAACTCTATTGTTCTTTCATTTATATCCTTGTCTGATCTATTTTTTGCTTTTCGCTTATTTGCTTTTATATCCTTATTTGTTTTCATTATCCATCATCCGGTTCAGCATCATATTTCTTGGTCTTCGTGGTTGTTTCTTCCCTTCAATTCTGCCTTCAAGCACAGTCCTCTGGATCCATTTTCCACATAGTGTGTGGCCAAACCAGTTCATCTTTATTGTGTTGACCATTGGCCTTTTCAGCTTTATTGTGTTGAACATTGACCTTTAACTGTGTTTTCCATTGACCTCTCCTCTTGCACCTGTGCAACACCTCCTCGTTTGTTTTTTAGTCACTCCAGCTGATCTTGATCAGTCTTCTCCATAGCCACATTTCAAATGCCTCAAGCTTCTCCATTTCCGCCTCTCCAACAGTTCACATCTCTGATACATATACTGTCATTCTCCATTGAGGCTTTTCAGTATTCTTTTCTAAAGATCGAGATTCAGTCCTCTTCTCTGAAGCTCTTCATTCTTCAAGCATGCTTCCTTTCCCATTGTTAATTGTTATTCATCTCTCTTAATCTTGGGCCAGCATCTGGAACCATTTGTCATTAAACTTCCAAGATAGGAAAACTGATCTCTGTTCCTTTGATGAAAATAGTTATTCTTTTTCCTTTGTATTTACTCTATCTCATAACCTTTGTTTTCTTTCTACCATATATTTCAGGTGTTCTGTGTAGGGCATCCATTATTCTCTGCAGCTCAGCATTGGTACCTGCTACCACTGTTGGTCATCTCTAAATCTTACGGCCTTCATCAGACTCCAAGCTTTACTCCGTCATTCATATAAATTTTCAAGCGCTTCCAATATTACCTAGGGTAAATATCTGATACACCATACACACTGTAGAAATCTCACGATTACAATTACACTGCCCAGACTTGCCCCTCTTGCTGCATCTCTTGTGCAGGTCTTTAACTCTGGTTCTTCCCCTAATCTGACAACTACTGTATAATCCTGAATCAATTTTTACCAGACACCACTTTCAAGTGTCGATGTTCTTCATCGTCCGTCCTTCTGGCTTTTTGAAGTTGGAAAATGGGACATCAAGCGTCTCTTAAAGCCTCTGATGTTCACCCCCTCCCCATACCATATATACACATGATCCTCCTATGCAAGCAAAGTTTAATTGTGGATGACCAAATCCTTGCCAGGATATGAAAGTACCCAGTGGCGAAGAGCCAGAAGGGTGGACGGTAGAGCTATGCATAAGCTACTGCGTTCTATTAAACAGCAACATAAACCGAACATTTAAGACTTAAAATTGTCCCTTTTTGTCTCGGAAGTACTTTGTGCATATTTCACTTGTCAGTTAAAACATATCTCTTATAAAATAATGTGACAGCCTTTTTACAAATTTACCAAGTTTTAGCTACTTCTGGAAACTACTATGAACATATGAGATTTAGAATTGACAATATTTTAGTTGACTTCTTATGGAGTGGTGTACTTCTAAGTCCATGTGTCAGGCCAGTCTGTTTTCAGAAAGAGCTGTAGCAGTGTAGCATTAAGGGTTACAGCAAGCCAACATCTTAGCAGAAAATTAAAGAATTCCTGGAACTGTGCCTTGACATTATTACTAACTAGTCATTGAACTGCGAATGGAGAACACTAGTCATTCTACTGTAATGAGCAGCAATGAAATAATGTTGCATATTTTGAAACATGTTAAATATTGATGTTTTACTGTTCTTTTTAGCAGTTATATGAAGAAGGCTAGCAACGTTCTGTTAATGCTTCAAAATTGCGTTGCAAGACAAAGGTCTACATCTCCTTAATCTTCATCAAGAACGTACAATGGATTTATTTGACTACAACTTTCGCTGTAGTCAACTATTTCATCTTCGGTTAAAATCAAACTGATCTATTGCAGAAAGATGTGCTATTGTACAAAGGATGGATAGATTCAGTATTTTGTCATAAAGTTTTTTCTGTGCGACTACTTTCTTACTTCACTTGAAACCTAACTACTACTGACAGAAGAAACATGGAACGTTCTTGTAAGCTTCTGAAACCCAAACTTAAATGAATTCATCGATAATGTGAGAAACTGGACGCATATGTCAATTATTTAAGAAACCCTACATGCTCAAGGTGATCATCTGACAGCTCATCAAAGAATCAATTCTAGAGATAGACAGCAAAATTATAAATTAAAAGAGTAGCCTGATGGCGAATATGAGAACTCATATGGGAGAAAAGCAATACAGGTTCCAGATATGTAGGAAGTCATTTGATCAGAAGAAGCGCATGAAAACCCATACTGGAGAGGAACCGTACAATTGTCACTTTTGTGAGAAATCATTTACTAAATTAGGTGACTTGGTGGCGCATATGAGAACCCATACTGGCGAAAAACCATACATCTGCCTGTTATGTCAGAAGACTTTTACTCAATTTGGTCATCTGAAGACGCACTTGAGAACCCACACTGGTGAGAAACCCTACAGGTGCCAGTTATGTCAGAAATCATTTATTGAAAGTGGTAATCTGAAAAATCACATAAGAACCCATTCTGGTGAAAAACCATACAGGTGCCATTTATGTCAGAAAACATTTGCTCAAGGTAGTAATCTGAAAACGCACATGAGAACACATACTGGCGAAAAGCCACACAGGTGCCAGTTATGTCAGAAATCATTTGCAAATCATAGTAAACTGAAAATGCACATGAGAACCCATACTGGCGAGAAACCCTACGGGTGCCAGTTGTGTCAGAAAGCATTTGCTAAAGATAGTCATCTGAAAACGCATATCAGAACCCATACTGGTGAAAAAACATACAGGTGCCAATTATGCCAGAAAACATTTGCTCAAAGTAGTAATCTGGAAACACACATGAGAACCCATACCAGCGAAAAGCCATACAGGTGCCAGTTATGTCAGAAATCATTTATTGAAAGTGGTAATCTGAAAAAGCACATGAGAACCCATTCTGGTGAAAAACCATACAGGTGCCATTTATGTCAGAAAACATTTGCTCAAGGAAGCAATCTAGAAACGCACATGAGAACACATACTGGCGAAAAGCCATACAGGTGCCAGTTATGTCAGAAATCATTTATTGAAAGTGGTAATCTGAAAAAACACATGAGAACCCATTCTGGTGAAAAACCATACAGGTGCCATTTATGTCAGAAAACATTTGCTCAAGGTAGTAATCTGAAAACGCACATGAGAACACATACTGGCGAAAAGCCACACAGGTGCCAGTTATGTCAGAAATCATTTGCTAATCATAGTCAACTGCAAACGCACATGAGAACCCATACTGGCGAGAAACCCTACAGGTGCCAGTTGTGTCAGAAAGCATTTGCTAAAGTTAGTCATCTGAAAACGCATATCAGAACTCATACTGGTGATAAACCATACAGGTGCCAATTATGCCAGAAAACATTTGCTCAAAGTAGTAATCTGGAAATGCACATGAGAACCCATACCGGCGAAAAGCCACACAGGTGCCAGTTATGTTATAAATCATTTATTGAAAGTGGTAATCTGAAAAAGCACATGAGAACCCATTCTGGTGAAAAGCCATACAGGTGCCAATTATGTCAGAAAACATTTGCTCAAGGTAGTAATCTGAAAACGCACATGAGAACACATACTGGGGAAAAGTCACACAGGTGCCAGTTATGTCAGAAATCATTTGCTAATCATAGTCAACTGAAAACGCATATGAGAACCCATACTGGCGAGAAACCCTACAGGTGGCAGTTATGTCAGAAATCATTTGCTTATTATATTTATCTGAAAAGACACCTGAGAACCCATACTGACGAGAAACCATACAAATGTCAGTTATGTGAGAAATCATTTGCTATAGATAGCTATTTGAAAACGCACATGAGAACTCATTCTGGTGAAAAACCATACAGATGCCAATTATGTCAGAAAACATTTACTCAAGGTAGTAATCTGATAATGCACATAAGAACCCATACCGGCGAAAAACCATACAGGTGCCTGTTATGTCAGAAACCCTTTACAGTTTTCAGTTCTCTAAAGAAGCATATGAGAACTCATACTGAGGAAAAAACATACATATGTGAGGTTTGCAATGAAGGATTCAAACAGATTGGAAATCTAAAGAAACACAGAAGAACTCATGCAACTGAGAAGCAACATGCATGCAATACACCTCCTACCAAGAGGAGTGCTTCAGTGAGGCAGTTTAAACTCCAAGCACGAAAACAGCCACAGGATCTTAAAATGGGATGTGAAGTAATTACCAACGGATCTGAACATTACATCCCGTGGTTCACAAGCGTTATTGATAAACCAAATGAACGTTTACCAAGGAACATATGTCCGAATTCTAGTGAAATTGCAGGTAATCTATCGAAAATTAGAGATGGAGAATGTCTGTTTATTAGCAATTTCAAATCTGTGGATGCAAAATCTTTTGGCTGTGGTATATGTGACGAATTGCTTGAAATGGAGAAAGAATTTCTAGAACATTGTTCGTGCCATCAATTTTCTGTACCTGACAATTTGGCTTATGACCTGTGCAGAATTATGATTCCACATAACTACAGATTGAAACAATTGTAAATGCTATAGAAATACTTGGATTCAATTCAATTCAATTCAATTCAATAAATCTTTATTGGTACTCATGACAATCTTTAACCAAGTTATTAACATCAGCCAAATGTATTATGTCTAGTGTAGCATTGTTTTACTGTCCGACAAAATCAAGAGTAAGAACATTTGTTAAAATTAAGAGTGTGTGGCTTGTGGTATATTATGCATAACCTGTTGTCTTAAATACCAAAGGGTAACCCTAAAGGGATGGAAGTCCCGCTAAACCAGGGATGCCCTATTATTTAATTTACTTTTTAGAATGATGGCAGCTAAGATGATCCATTGACGGATTCAACATCTGTTAAGAAGTGCATTTGATTAAGTACTCAGTTAGGTCTTAACTAAACTTAATTATGAATTATGAAAGAACAACAAGAAATGGAAAAATGGAGAAACAAAAAACAAAAATGAACCAAAAAAGAAAGAACTAAGCAAAAGAAGCCTATGTGTATACGTGTATACATAAGTATTAGTTACTCTTTCATTTTGGAATATTTAGACAATAGGCATTCTGGTGTAGAGAATCCAGTTGTTCCTCCTTATATCCACCACATATCTGAGGTGTTGCCTTTTTCTCACATGATTGTAAGACAGTAGAATTGCTGCAGGTCATCAACATGAAACTTTCTCCCATAGTTACTAAAGATGCAGTACTTGGTCTTTTGCTCTGGGTTCCGCTACGTGACAACTTTATTGTTAAATATTAAATTTAGCTGCACAGGTACTTCTGACTGGCCGGATATTTAACTGAGTGCATAGCTGTACATATTTTACATAATGTTGTGCGTCTATATTAGAATATTGATAATTAGCCTATTGTGGCTGCATCCATGATGTAATAAAATTAATTAACCTGTTCTATATACAGGGTGGGCCAAAAAAGTGAGAACATCTTGTAGCATACGAGTTATTTAAAAATATAATTCAATTAATTATATTGTTTAATGTAATTTTGTTTGCCAAGTATTTAGCTAATCAGAAATCATGTTCAATGTGTCCTCCTTGCTTCTCAACGAGTTTTTCTAAGCGTCGACGCCACTCGTTTATGCTACTGTCAATAAAGCGCTGCCCCAGATTTCTCCATTCTTTGATTATTGCCAACTTGAGCTGCTCAACTGTGGTAAATTTTCGCCGAAAGTAGACTTTTTCTTGCAAAGCACCCATATGGCATAATCTACTGGGTTTAAATCAGGACTGTTCGGTGGCCAGTGGCCACATGTCTGGCTCGATGAAGTTAACATTCTCCTGACGAAGAAAGTTGATCGTATTTCTGGCTGTGTGAGATGGAGCTCCGTCTTGCTGTAATGTCCAGTTATGGCGCCCGGAAATTGTCGAAATAAAGATATCATATAGCTAAATAGGTAAGTAAATAAATAAGTAAACAATTTAAGCTATTATGGATGCAGTTAAACAAATTTTGATGTAATTATATTACTTTTTACGCGATGTTCTCACTTTTTTTGGCCCACTCTGTAGATTAAATGTTGGATGTTATGTTTGTTAACAACAACAGAAAATGTGTACTGTAAACAAGATTGTCATGTATCCTGAATATTTGGTGTTTTGTTGTCTTTAGTGATTTCTGTGGTACACTTAATTATTCTATAAGCTATAGGTCGTAAATTGCACATATATTTCTTGGAATAATAAGACAATTTGAATAGCACCATAGCACAATTGAGGGTACTTGTCGGTTAATTCACCGCCACACACATACTACACAGACTGGGGGATTTTGCCCGCGGACATGATTTGACTGTGATACGGGAATTCTTCGCAACCTTAAACCTGGCTTTCATTAAAATCCCGCCCTTACATTAACCCTGAATCTCACTAAGCTACCATCATTACACTAACCCTGAATTCCATCATCGAGCAACATTACATCGACAACAACAGCCCTAACACTGAGCCCTAAACGACCCTACTTTCGCTTACCCTGAGCCCTAAACGACCCTACTTTCGCTTACCCTGAGCCCTAAACGACTCTACTTTCGCTATATAACTCCTCTCTTCTGACGTCACTGAAAACCCGTGAGTAAATATAGGGGAATATACGGTCATATATGGTGGTAAACTGTGGCGGTGAATTAACCGACAAGAACCCAATTGAGGCCAAAGGAAAAGGCACTGTACATGAATTCACAAAGTAAATGGCATAATGATTGTTTTAAAAGATAGGTCATGGCTGCGATAGAAATGTCTCCAGAGATGGGGCATTCTTCACATGGTGGGAAAGAATGCAATTCCATGAAGTGGGTCCCGTGACTTCTTAATTTTTATGCACAAATCCTTCAACCTTAAACAAGCCAAGTCACAAAAAGTTACAGTTGTTTGTTTATACATTTCTACGCAAAACGTTTTCTTTTTCAAATCGGACCCCGCTTGTGAGAGCTTGCGCAAATTGCTCACTAAAATAGGGCCTAGTGGCCTACTGCTTAAACACAAGCTCCATTGTAGGCCCTACATACTGTTCGAAAACTTACCAGTTTTACTTTGGCCGAGTTCAGTGGCGTCACGCGGGGGGGGGTGCGGACCGCACCGGGTGACACCCTGAGAGGGGGTGACACCAACATGAGAAAATGATGAAATTTTTGCAAGATATCACTTTTTTGGGAGACGAATTATCACTTTTTTGGAGTTGAATTCCTAAAAAAAGGTCATCACTTTTTTGGGAGACGAATTCCTGAAAAAGGTCACATTTTTTTAGGGTGACACCATGACTTACCGCACCGGGTGACACCAGACCTAGTGACGCCACTGGCCGAGTTCGCAAGATATCTTACACCATGACATTGTATCTTAGTTTACGTTGCTAAATTGATAGTGGTTGGAAATCCGTATTTTACGTTGCTAAATTCTTTGACGTTAGGTCTATAATTATCGCGTATGAAAACTGTTTCATAGTAAAACTAGAAGTTTTAGTGTTAATGAAGATACTACTGAAACTAGAAGCTGAATGATCGATGAACTTATAACTGAAAGTAGGAGATGGTGAGCGATGAAAATATTTTAAAATAAAAGTCAAATTAGAAGTTCGATGATCAGCAACGTTAAGACATGGTATTAAATAGCAACGTAAGCTACGGGCCTGAAAACATGTTGAATTTAGCAAACGTAAACTACGGTTTTACCTTTTAAATAGGCCTAATTAAATTATGGTAATCCTGGGTTTTAGCGTCCGAAATTATTTTCATTGAAACGTTCTAATACAACATAGGGCCTACAATAATACAATAAATAATCATCGTTCATCCAACTTCTAGTTTCAGTTATATTTTAATCGATTATCCAGCTTCTTGTTTCCTGAATATTTTCATCAATCTTGCAACTTCTAGTTCGAGTTTTAGGCCTACTATCAAATGTTTTCATCGCTCATACACGGGAATAATATCGGCACTAAAACGATATAATTATTTTCATCGCAATTCCAACTTCTACTTTGACTTTTATTAAGTAATATTTTCATCGATCATCTTAATTCTAGTTTCTTCATCAATCTTCCAACTTCTTGTTTGAGTTTAACTGTGAAACGTTTTCATCGCTCATGCAATGTAAATAATTTCGGACGCTAAAACCCAGGATTACCGGAACTTATACATAAATAGCCCTACCTGTAATTTGTTTATATTTTCAAGGGGCAGGATTCTCAAATTCAGGTAGGCCTACAAATTTTTAGATGATGACGTCCCGGTAACTACAGAGGTGATTAAAATATCTAGTCTTGGCATTACTAATAAGTCGATCTACGCTAGGTTGAGTGCGAAGTAATGTGACTTGCCGCATTTTAACCGAAATGAATTCCATTTTTACACCAAATGTGAATTCAATTTGCATTTTGAGACACAGAAAAAAGACTGACTCATATTTGGGGCCCCTTTTTCGTCAGGTGCCCCGGAGCACGTGCTCCGTGTACTCCTGTTGTAGGGGCTACATTATTATTAATATCGTAATAGAAAATAATCTCATAGAAACCATACGAAAACAATAAGCTTACAGAAGATCCTACTGCATTGTTTTCATATGGCGCACACCTTCGACATGGAACCTCAGATCCTCCCTATGTTACGGTGTTTGCATTTAGTGGCGTGACTCTGTGTGGAGGGATTTGTTTTGTTTGCTGTAAAAATAGCACAAAACCCCGACATCAGTTTGAATTTATGATAAAATCGGAAAGTAGACGTTGAAATGACTGCAGTTGCGAATTCAATTGAAATTGACGGAGGTGTATTAGAAGGGGTAAAGTTAAAAATTCATTTATACATAAGTGTTCTAATATCGCTCACGATGCGGACGTCGGTAATCCTGTAGTTTAGCGTCCCAAATTATTTTCATCGAAACGTTATAATACAATAAATATAAATACAATAAATATTCATCGTTCATCCAACTTCTAGTTTCATTTATATTTTTATCGATCATCCAGCTTCTAGTCTGAGCTATATTTTCATCAATCTTCCAACTTCTAGTTTAAGTTTTACTATGAAATGTTTTCATCGCTCATCCACGGCAGTGATATCGGCGCTAAACGGTATATTTTCATCGCAATTCCAACTTCTAGTTTGCGTTTCATTATGTAATATTTTCATCGGTGATCCAGCTTCTAGTTTTAGTAATATTCTCATCAATCTTCCAACTTCTAGTTTGAGTTTAACTAAGAAATATGTGATGCGGGATCCCAAAACCAGGCGGTTCGTAAAAATTTACAAAAACTAGGTTTTAACATATATTTGTGGATCTTTTCAAGATCTTTCCAAAATGCCAAGGGTTTTTCTTATGGGTCTAACCGTTGCGAAGATATGCGGTTTGGAAACTATGCCCTCCACGAGAAATTATTTAGAGAAAAATGCCAAAAACATAAACGCATGTAATCTATTATAAAGTCCTTGATAACGATAAGTATTGCTTGAGCTTAAAAGCTGAAATTTTCACAGCTTATAAACACACATGTCTGCCAATATTACAATATAAAATTATATCATTATTTTTTGTTTTTACTTAATAATTAAGAAATTTTTGGTTAGTGACTAAGCCTTCATTCCAATCCACGCAGATAAAAAAAGCCCGAGATGCAGCGCGCGACCTTGTTTTGCCCAATCCGGACTCTAGCATTGCACTCACGCAGATAAAAAATAGCCCGAGATGCAGCGCGCGACCTTGTTTTGCCCAATCAGACTCTAGCATTCGGCATTTAAATGATCACGTGATACCAACCACGCGTTGCTTAAGGGTAAAGACGATTTGGGAGACTTTGGGAGATCTGCTATTTTTGGCACAGGAATTAATTATTCAGCCGAGATAGTAGGTCAGTCGGTTAAAGAGAATTCCAGGCTTTCAGAAGATGTATGACATCATGGGTATTTCCCAGTCGCTTTTTATAACCGCTACGCGCAAAACAATGAAATCAACCCGAAAATGAAATCATATTCTTTTACAACTTTGCAATGTTATTCGAATTTTTTATGACAACAACCAGTAAATAATAATAAAGACTGCAGAATTATATTGTTCAAATATTAAACAATGCAATTATGATATAAAGCGCTTTTCGCTAAAAATCAAGATGAAGCGCTATTTTGAGGGATTACTCGAAATAGGTTTTGCCGACTTCCGCCTGGTTTTGGGATCCCGCATCACATATTTTCATCACTCATGCACTGTAAATAATTTGGGACGCTAAACTACAGGATTACCCGGACATCTTAGGTTCTTTGAGACACAGAACTTGCGCTATCGGGGTCCCTATTCCTTAACTGTGCAACCTGGCTATATATATATATATATATATATATATATATATATATATATATATTATATATATATTATATATATATATATATATTAGAAATTCAAGGTGACTATGTATAACAAGAGGTCTCACCATAACACTACAGGCCTAGTTTAATTAAACAAGTTATTGACAAATATTCATGCACAAATGTTTACTTGTGCATCAATGACGCAAATAAAACTATTTAAAAATGTAAGCTAAATTTAAAGCTGAAATGTTCAAGTTAAATGTTCAAATGAAACTCAGCTCATCCTTGCAAATCTCATTCAACTTGAACAGGTTCTTGTTATAATAATAATAATATTTTTCTTTATTAATTCAAACCGACAAACGCAGTATAAGATTACATTGAGACATGACAGCACAATTATCAATATCTTAACTAATCATGCGTTATAGAAGGCGCCCGCCCGAGGGGGTTGCGGGAATCAAACCACGTACTGCTGCTCTCCTGCTCTCCTGGCCATGAGTGTTATTCTAACACCCCCCCCCCCAGTAAGGTGCAAAACAAAGCTGAGCTGTTTTAAAACTGTGCCTATACGGCTGCCACTGTGAAAAAACTAGCCTTATTAATGTCATTGGCGCTAACTAGTTAGTTTCATTATATTAGTGTTATTAGCATCATTGATGGACAAGTAAACCCTTCTTTCATTTAACTAGGCTTATTAGTGTCATTGTGTGACCTCTTGTAGTACATAGTCCCTTGAATTTGCGTCAGTCAATAACATTCGATCGGGACCCCGATAGCACAAGTTTGCCCTTCTGTGTTGTCACCGAGTATGCTCCGAACATATTCAGAGCAAACATCGTCTGTCGGGGATACCTGGAGTCGGTGCAGTCGGTAAAAGTGCCGTTGCACTTATAAAGTGATTTGTACAATGTGATGACATTCAGAGTATTAATTGTGCTTTCTTATGGGAAATATTTGGCCCTCTGACTAAAATAACACTGCACTTTTGCAGTTAATAAAACCTGATGAATTGTGACAAGTGTCAGTGCTGTAAAAATGCCGACATGGGAGGGGGATAGATGTTTGCTAACACTCTGGCCTGCAGAGCATGAGATCTTGAGCAGTTGCGATTCGATACCTGTAAGGCCCCTCTAGGTTGACTCAGCCTTCCACTCCCTAGGGTCAGCAATAAAATTAGCGGGTGCCTTACAGGCTGCCGTGACGTGTGTTAATTACGATCTTGATAATTGTACCATCGTGTTTCATTTATTTCAATGTAACTTACTGCGGTTTGTCAGTGAACTTGTCAATAAACACAAATATTATTATTACTAAATTTTATGAATTCTGTTATTAGAAGCTAGGTGACCCTGTTAACAGGACTTGTCCCTTCTGGTCTCACCATTGAATGTGCCTAATAATACTTTCATTGAGTGACATTAATATCAATTGTTATTACTGGTATTCAATAAACTGATTGATTGATTGATTGATTGATTGATTGATTGATTGATTGATTGATTGATTGATTGATTGATTGATTGATTGATTGATTGATTGATTGGCAACTTCCTGAAGATCTTAGACAATGCCATGTAAGCTTCAGAGTTTCTTCAGGAGTATAAATTGAGAGCTAAGCTGAAGTGACTGATGCTCTTCTTTATTTGTGTCTAGGGTGGACAGATACTGAGAAATGCATCTGCTCTGAGTTGCGTCCTCAACAAGCCGATAACCGTCTTCAACATCAGAGCCGGAAGAAGCACACCAGGACTTCGGTAGTACTATTTTTATCTCTGTCTTTCCATGTCTGTCTGTCATTTTGTATGTGTATGTCTTTCTATGCATCTATCTCTTAATGACTGTCTCCCTCCCTTCTTGTCTGTGTGTCTTGCTAAAACTGTTTGTCAGTCTCAGTTTTGCTTTGATGATCTTGCAATGGACAATGATGACGATGGTAATAAAATATGGGAACGTTTAAATATTGAGTTGTGGTTCTGAGTATTACTGAATGTCTAGTGTGTAACAATCAAATTCTTTTCTTTTGCAGGCCGCAGCATTTGTCTGGTCTGGAGATTTGTCGTGATCTGAGCAAAGGATCTCTTCAAGGTGCAGAAGTTGGATCACAGAAGATCGAACTTAAACCTGGAAAATTGGAGTCTGGTTCATTCTTGGCTGATACAAAAACAGCAGGGTGAGTTAAACAGATGATATTAGGGTGTCAGAGGGGTAATGAACAGAAAGTGTTCAATTAACTCTTGTTTAACCGTTCTCAATCCAAGGATTGGCCGCACCACGTACAATTTTGTTGTATCCACTTCTGTTTCTTGTCTCCTTCAGTAGCCTGTCAAATGATAATCCAGTCAATGACTTTACATTATCAATCCATCCTATCTTAGGTCTTCCTTGAGCTCTTGATCCAGGAACTATGCCTTGGATAATCTCCTTTTCCAGACAGTCTCCACTCTTCTGCAGTGGATAATAGAAGCTTCATCTGCTGGATTAATCCGAATAGACTTCTTTCCACTCAGCAGTCTTCAACGCCCACTCTTGTGTCTTCCTCTCTGACAAAATTTTCAATGACAAATGCAATGTCTAATAAATGCATTGATCTGTTTACACCATAAAGAGTTAATATAGTTTGCACACGATCATTTGATGTGGATCTCAACTGGTGTCGCCTCAGAAATGATCGGCGATCAATGCCTTGTGCACTGAGATAACAGTGCTATAGAAATTTCCACGTGAAATGAGATTAGATGAGTTTGCTTAGATCTTTGTCATCTTATGATGTATTTGTGTTGTCAAATTGAATTAAATTTAATTTGGAATGAATGTGAAAGAGAGAGAAACACAGCAGTAACTGTTCTTCATCTGGCAACTGACTAACGTCACCTTAGATCCTTTGATGTACATTTCTGTCAAATTCTATGTGTCTTTCACACATTGAAAACTTGTAATGAAAATGATAATAACGATAATGATGATAGCAATTTCATGAGGTACTTACGTGGCACTTTATTTAATGTCTAGATAACTAACTTTAATTTGTGCAATCCGAAAGAATCCTATATAATTCCAAGGAAAACATTAATAATAATATTAATAACAATAATAATAATAATGATAATGATACTAATACTAATAATAATTATAATAAACATCTTTCTTCCATAACTTTTAATCCTGTAGGATCATGAGTACCTCGGGGGAGGGATAATAATAATAATAATTATAGCATTTTGACAGACTGGTTATAGTGAACTGAATCAATGTCCTCGTATTCTGGTGACTGTTCTGCCTGTTCAGTGTCTCTTTGGTTCATTAATACTAATTTAGCATGAACGCTAGTGTTGCCGTGGATGTGTAATTGACTGTAAATCTCCTGTTGATGAACAGTTGATGACCTATGCATTAGATTTGCAGAGTTGCTTTCATTTTCAAAGGACTGGTCAATCCTTTGATTGTACTGTGATGGCTGATGTACTTCAGTGGTCTCTTGCTGTGCTTGATGATCAATACAATACAATACAATAAAAACAGAAATAATAATAGTTGTAATACTGATAATAATAGCAATAATGAATATTAATAATGAATATTGTAATTCCATAATTTTTGAAATCCTGATGGATCAAGTGTTCCTCAGATAAAACATAATTACGCTAATACAGGGATGGCCAAGACCACTTTTAAATTAATGGTTTTTGTCTTATACGACCACTTCTTAAATTGACAAACAAGCATCGGTTTCACTCTGACTAAATGACTGTTACAGTTAACCTAGAAGGAAATTTTGTGTTTTAAGTTCTAGTGACCTAGTAGTACCTGTTTTTCGACTTTTTAAGAATATAAATTAAACATTTGTATTTTCTTTTGAGGCGCTGAGGAAAATCACGTGCTTACCAAAAATTATAGTGGCCCGTATGCAAGAAAAGGTTGGCCACCCCTGCGTTAATAACAACAAGAATTTTTCTGTTATTGATGTTGAAAACATCATACACTGTTTACTAATGTTAACAATTGTTGTTGTTTGAATAGGAGTGTTTGTCTGTTGATCCAGACTGCTCTGCCGTGTTTGCTGTTCTCTCAAGGACCAACGGAAGTCGTTCTCCGAGGTGGAACGAATGCATCCATGGCCCCTCCAATCGACTACTTCTCATGGGTAACAAACTCTTACATCAGATTATTTTTATTTTTCCATCTATAAATGAATTTACTGAATGCACACCATCTCGCTTGCCATCACAGGGATGGCAAGGAGACGACTGGCAACTGGAAACTTATATGCTGAGGCCAAGAAAGTGAAGTTGCTAATGGTTCATACAGATGGTGAGGTAGGAAAATGGCCACAAATTCTCATATGCCGAGACCAAGAAAGTGAAGTTGGTAGTGGTTTATACAGGTGGTGAGGTAGGAAAATGGCCACAAATTCTCATATGCCGAGACGAAGAAAGTGAATTTGGTAATGGTTCATACAGTTGGTGAGGTAGGAAAATGGCCACAAATGCTCATATGCCGAGACCAAGCAAGTGAAGTTGCTAATGATTCATAAAGATGGTGAGATAGGAAACTGGCTGCAAATCCTCATATACCGAAGCCAAGAAAGTGAAGTTGCTAATGGTTCATACAGATTGTGAGGTAGGAAAATGGGCTCAAATCCTCATATGCCGAGGCCAAGAAAGTGAAGTTGCTAATGGTTCATACAGATTGCTAGGTAGGAAAATGACCACAAATCCTCATATGCCGAGACCAAGAAAGTGAAGTTGCTAATGGTGAGGTAGGAAAATGGCCTCAAATCCTCATATGCCAAGGTCAAGAAAGTGAAGTTGCTAATGGTTCATGCAGATGGTGAAGTTGGAAAATGGCCACAAAGTCTCATATGCCAAGACCAAGAAAGTGAAGTTGCTAATGATTCATACAGATGGTGAGGTTGGAAAATGGCCACAAATCCTCATATGCCGAGACCAAGAAAGTGAAGTTGCTAACGGTTTATACAGATGGTGAGGTAGGAAAATGGCCTCAAATCCTCATGTGCTAATGCTAAGAGAATGAGGTGCTAATATTTCATGCAAATTGTATTGTATTGTCTTTTTACATTTACAAAACGCTTCTAGTGGGAGAGTCGTTCAGTAGCGCTCCCAGTGTGAGAGGCTTAAGCAAGTGGTGAGATAGAAAATGACCACCAGCTCTCATATGCCAAGGTCAAGAAAATGAAGTTGCTAACACTGTGTACTCATGACTGCTGCTTAGGGAATGCCCTTCTAATTAATTAATTAATTAATTGCACTTGTTTTGTGCTCATTATAAGTGTATCTGAATCTGAGGTGGAAGACAATTTGCACTAGTAGCTTTGTCCCAGGTCATTATACAGAGTCCAGTCAGTATAATCATTGGATTACAGATCCAAACAGACCACCGAGCCATATATGCTGAACCCATTCATAGTGCACGCACACCTTAAGAATCTAATTCATCTTTACACGTGCTAAGAGAATAAATGTTTGGAAGACAATTCAGTGGTTAAAATGCATCAGTTGCAGTCATATACAGCCAGGTTGTTTTGTTTTTGTAATTTGATACCTGCAAACTTATTACCCTTTTAAAATTGTAATTGTAAAATTATCTTTTTATTGTATTTGCAAAATTATTATCTTTTTCAGTTGTAATTGCAAAATTATCTTTTTCAGTTGTAACCAGAAAATTCTCTTTTTCAGTTGTAATTGCAAAATTATTCGTGTTTAGCACCAATTGAAGAGAAACTCATGAGAGGCTCTTCATACCTGACAATGTAAGAACATGACTGATTAGAATGGTTTCCAATCGCTTATGGAAAAGAACGACAAAGCACTCAATTTTTACAATTTGTATTATTTGAATGTTTTGCCAATCGTGGCCAAACCACGTCGAGTGTTTAATCTGTTGACGTTAAATCTAGTTGGTAATCTGTTGGGGTTCCACGACAAATGGTTCACGATCTTCCAGCTTCTATTTTGAGCTGTTTTCATCGAGAATCCAGCTTCTAGTTTCACTTATATATTCAACGATAATCCAGCTTCTAGTTGAGCTCCATAATATTTTCATCGCTCATCCATCTTCTAGTTTTGAGCTACATTTGTATCGATCTTCCAGCTGTTTGAATTTTGATGAAAATATAGCTCACTCTAGAAGCTGGATTATTTTGAATATATAACTGAAACTAGAAGCTGGAAGATCGTGAACCTTTTGTCCGTGAACCATTTGTCGT
This sequence comes from Allolobophora icterica, assembly GCA_963556255.1. Taxonomy (NCBI): domain Eukaryota; kingdom Metazoa; phylum Annelida; class Clitellata; order Crassiclitellata; family Lumbricidae; genus Allolobophora; species Allolobophora icterica. The sequence goes on along the minus strand of OY744604.1, from coordinate 9,112,223 downwards.
GAACCTTTTGTCCGTGAACCATTTGTCGTGAACCATTTCTCCGTGAACATTTTGTCCGTGAACCATTTGTCCGTGAACCATTTGTCGGTGAACCTTTCGTCCGTTAACCATTTGTCCGTGAACCATTTGTCGGTGAACATTTTGTCCATGAACCATTTGTCGGTGAACCATTTGTCAGTGAAACTTTCGTTCCGTGAACCATTTGTCGGTGAACCATTTGTCGGTGAACCTTTTGTCCGTGAACCATTTGTCGGTGAACCTTTTGTCCGTGAACCATTTGTCAGTGGTGCAGGAGACCACCACTTGTGACTTTCTCCAGTTGTCCGATTACTGCTTTCTAACTGATGAACTGTCTCATCTAATACTACCACAGAAAGGGCCTCTGATTCGTTTTTCTTGAAGCGGTGCTATATAAATTTCCAATTACAAGAATTACAATTACAGTTCAATGTACTTCTTTTCAGGTTCTGAAGCCAGCATTAGAACGATTTGGAATCAGCTTTGAATGTCTGCTTAAACGACGGTATGATTAAATAGTGCCAGAGAATTAATTAGAATCGTGCATTGTCTTTTTTTAACTCTCTATGAAATAGTTCAGTGGTTAGCCTGCTTGGCTGTCAACCCAGATTTTAGTGTATGAAATTCCTGGACAAAAAAATTATTGAATCCTGGAATTTAGAGTTTGTTTAATGGTGTAGGACATATCCTGGGGTATTGTAACAACTGGCTTTTAGATGTTTGCAGTAGTGCTAGTTTTCAGATACATAAAGAGATTTCTTTAGAATACTTTGAAATATGAGGACCAGAATTTGGTCCATGTGTAGCTATGACCAGTGGAAACTTGGGAGATGGTAGTTTGAAAGCATATGACGTGACTTAACACCATTTGCACTTTGTTCAGGCAGCAATTTTATGAGGTGCTTAACTCTTCTGCAGAGGATGCGGTCGATAGCGACCGCTTGTTTTACTACTGTGTTATTTGACTTGTTCTTTCTGCCTTCGGGCGTAATAAAGCGCTCATTACAAAAAAATAGCCCATCTAGCATGAATTAGCTATATCTATGGTAGTATGGTTAGCTAGCAGAAACATCGTGCATGCGGGGAAAATTCTTTTAATGGGTTTTTCCAATATACTTTTGTAAAGCTATGATCGCCACCTTAGACGCTACTTTTGCGGCAAACATAACACGTCCGACGTTGTCCGTACATTTTAAAATGAGGACCTTTCAGAATTTGAGGACAGTGACAGTGACGAACCACTGAGCGCAGATGTGATTATCCCTGGCGAGTTTACAGTAAACATAAGCAGTCGAATGCAAGATGAGGTTTCAGATTCTTTCCATGATCGTGATCCTTACTACAGATGATGATCTCGAGTTAGAGGTGGATGCGGTGTGTTCAAATTCGGAAGGTGCGGAGGAATATGAACAAAAGCAGCCAGTTGCACGACTTGAAGACCTTGGAGCAATGTCATCCAGATCTAGGGAAAGAATCTTGGAGGCTGAAGAACAAACCCATCAATCAAGAACCAACCCGTAAAGCTTCCTTCACAGATAAATAAGTTCCCAGATTGGAGTTCAGTGAAGTTCCCGGCCCAGCTCGTATTGTTCATGCATGCAAATCAGCTATGGACTACCTCACACTTTTCTTTGCTGCAGCCATTTGTGATCTATTGGTTGAGCAGACAATCCTATACCATTTTGCAGTCAGTGGCTACAAAACCTTCATCTGTGCCCTGGGTTGATGTTGATGTGGCAGAGCTGCCGGCTTTTATTGGGATAACTATTGCAATGGAGGTAGTTAGGCTATCTGAAATAGATGACTACTGGTCAACTTATCCTCTGCTTCAACATCCTTGGTTCCCATCCATCATGTCACATGACAGATTCAAGCAGATACTGTCAAGTGCACGTGAGGATAAACTTAGGAAACTAAGGCCAATACTTGACAGAATGAACAACTCTTTCAAAAAATTTTATGTAGCAAGTCAATGTTTGTCAGTAGATGAGTCCATGGTTGGAACGAAGTGCATGGTTTCTTTCTAGCAGTACATGCCAAAAAACCTAAGAAATTTGGATTGAAATTGTGGGCTCACTGTCAATCAATGTCTGGTTATTGTTTGCAGTTTCAAGTGTATACAGGAAATCGTAATCGTAATCTCCAAAGTTCTAAAGCGCCACTTGAAGGCCAAGCACAGGACACCAGCCTATTCACGAGCGCTACGTCAAATCAGAGGGGGTTTCCAGAGAGTAGTCCAAAAGAGGTCCAAGTCCGATTTCCAGGGTACCAGATCAGGAGAGAAAGGTTGACACTGGGGTGGAACATGGTCTTGCTTATATAGTTGTGTTTGATCTGATGGCAAGCTTTTCGAATAAGGTTATCTAGTGTTCATGGATAAGTTTTACAGCAGTTATAAGTTGTTTGCAGAGTTGCTGACATATAAAACAGGTGCATGTGGTACAATCAGAAGCAATAGGTTTGGCTTTCCTAGTGATGTGAGCGTGAAATATTTCATTTGAAATATTTCATTTCTGACAGTTTTTTTTTAAATATTTCAATGACCAAAAAAAACATGTTTTTTTTACATCTCATCTCAAGCACTTCAGATATCTACATCACCGCCACTGCCACAGTTAGAGCATCAGTCAGACGATGATGATGATGACAGCCATGCTGACAAAGATGATAACAATGATGATGATAATGATAATGACAAAGACGGTGACAATGTCGATGATGAAGGCCATGAAAACTATGATGACAGTGACGATGCCAGTGATGATGATGACAGTGACACTGACAGTTATGATGATAGAGACAATGATGATGTTGACGATGACAACAAAGATGATGACATGGACGATGATGAATAACAATGAGGAAATCTTGTAACTGACAGATTTTAGCAGTATAATTACTATTAATGATGGTTTACTCTGTCTGACTGATAGTACTATTTATGTTTGTGTTCTAAGTTGTATTCTTAGAACTTTTTGTAAAATTTTGTTCGCCGGATTATTATTGAGTCTAGTTGACATAGTATTTGTGATTTATAATTTGTCTTGTAAAGTCACTAAAGTGTTTCGAATTCTATACGATTGACTGTGTCCTAGGCTAGCTGCTAGCAGAATTTAGCTAAAATCACATTTATTTCATTTATGACAAAACAAGTGATTAATAATAAATGTTAAGCATAACAATGAACAATAACATCTACTTTATTAGATCAAACTGTAATTTGTGACATTTGGTGAATAAAATATGTTTTTCAACATATAATGTAACTCTCATAAAAGTCATTCTTAAAAACAGGTAATTAGAAATAAATTGAGTATCTCGAGGATGGTCATCACTAACACAATAATGCATATAATATGTAATATGAGAGAAATAAATAAACTGTTATTATGGTTGTAATTAGTTGTAAAATGTAAAAAAAAAACTAATTTCAAATGTTTCAAAGGAAACTGAAATATTTCAAATAAAACTGAAATATTTCATTGAAATATTTCAACGCCAAAAAAAACATGTTTTTTTACATCTCTAGGCTTTCCTAAAGAACTTCGAAATAAGAATAAAATGAAACATGGAGAGGCAAAATTCCTCCATAGTGTTGATGTAACTGCTGTAAGGTGGTTTGACAAGAGGGATGTATTTGCTGTATCTACCATTCATAATGATGACATGATTTCAATTCCTGCCAAGTGTGCCTCTGCAGAATCAGTTGTAAAACCTAAACTTATTGCTGATTACAATGAAAATATGAATGGTGTTGAACGATGTGACCAGCTTCTGGTATATTATGCCCTTGGTCGCAAAACTAAAAAATGGTGGAAGCTATTGTTTTTTCGCATCCAGGACATGGCAGTTGTTAATGCCATGGTCTTTCCCTCAGTTTAAACCCAGAAAATAAACAAGAAAGACAATTTCATAAGAAATTTAGAATGGAATTGGCTCATCAGCTTGTGCAACCCTTACTGGACACCTCTGCAGACCAAGTGAGTGGGAGGTCATCTGGAAGGACAGCAGTTACCCCTGAGGCTAGATTGAAGGGCAAACACTGAAATTCTAAGTGACCAAGGTGTTCATGTTCTGTGTGTGCATATCAAAAGACATCATCGGGTAAATACAGGAAAATAAAAAGTGTAAATTTCTGTGATAAATGTCAGAAATATGTTTGCCGCAACTGCTTTGAGTACTTTCTTACTCGCTTATCTTTTGACTAAATTGATGAATTTGTAACTTTTAAACAGTCGCCGTACCTATTTCAACATTTAGCAATCCTTTATAACAATTTATGTGATTCAATGAATTTTATATTGGTTTTTCAATTTTGTTATTATGATTTTTATTTTTAAAAAGTTTTTATTGTTTTGTCAATATTGAGGCAAAGACATATACTGATGAACGTTTTTCTGTTAAAATATTGTTGAGAAATAAAAGACAAAAAAATGATAAATAACATGTTTATATTTCATATGATTTGAACTGTTTGTTTTTATATGAATTGATATTGGTCAAATTTTTCCAAAATCAACATAGCTGCGAAAGAGTTAAGTGACACTTTGTTAAGTGTCTGGAAAATTAACGAGTTCGTTGATTTAACTAACTGATATAAACAATTGTGTTTTAAGGCAGGTTGAAAATATCTGCTGAACAAAGTCATGTACACAGCATATATATTTTCATGAGCATTTAAAAAAATTCTGATTGCAAGACTTAATTTTGTAATTTTTTTTATTGTTTTCTGCAGAGGATTCTATCCACGCGGTGGAGGTGAAGTTGTTCTTCGAGGAAATCCAATCAAGTTCATTAAACCGGTTGAACTCCTGGATGTGGGACAAATCAGGCGAATAGTTGGCCTCTCGTTTGTGGCTGGAACGCTGCCAATTAAGGTAGGAATTGTTGCAGGAGAAACTCCATTTGACCTTTGTGCCTATTTAAACAGGGATTCAATATCAGTGCTGTTAATGGATCTGTCTGCTGTTGATGGGAACTCATTGGTTGGATCCACGTGTTTGAATGGGCCATGATTGCTCGTAGGACGATCACTCATGGGGTGATCGCTCATAGGACTATCACTTATAGGACGATCGTTCATAGAACAATCGCTCATAGGGATGATTGCTCATAGGACTATCACTCATAGGGACGATCGCTCATAGGGACTATTGCTCATAGGACGATCGCTCATTTGGACCATACATGCATATGAGCATAAAAGTAGGGACGTGAGCAATTAACTTCTTATGAACTAGAAGATTTTTTTGAAGTATAGACACATCAAAGTAGGGACATTTCATAAATATTTGTAAAGTCTTTTGGAACATTTGATAAATTTTATAATTGCTAGCCAATTGGAAGTTTATTTAACAATTGCTAGCTAAGTGGAAGTTTATTACTCGCGTCCTACTTTGATGCGCATATATATTACAAATAAAGAAGTGACATCAAATGATTATTCAATAACGGTTACACTATAGCAATACTGTACGTACAATGACACCAAACAGTGAAAGTAGACATCAGTGCACTTCAAATAAGAAGCATTTACCCGTATGGTATAAAAAGGCAATGAAATGAGAACCGCACAAACATTTGCAGTGAACGAGTCAAGAAGAAAGCTTCGATACGTCGCTGCGGTGAAGAAGGAAAGAAAATGGAAGGTGAAGGAATAGAAATGGTGAATTTGGCATCTCGAAGTCCGGAAAACAAACATTCATATTAACTGGATTCAAATTTTACCAGCAGCGCGTCACAAAAGAAGGCAATAAAGTCTGGTGTTGCTGCATGGTGCGCAGTCTTAAATGCAAGGCAGATGTGATGTGCGATGGCAGAATGTGGTCCGAATTAACAACGCTGACCACAATCACGAAGGCAATGTTCCAAGATCACTGGTTAAAACGGCAGTTGGACAAATGAAGAAAATAATGAACGAAACGTTAGCGGGTCCAGCGCTATACACAAGGTATGCACAAAACTTCCCGATCACGTATTGATGGCTTTACCCAAAAAATCTTCGTTAAGCCGGTTGCTTCGTCATCATCAACAGAAAGTTGTGGTTTCTGGCGACGTGGTGAGTGCTCTTCCTCCTTGTCCAATGGACGTGGTGTTCGACATTCTTCTTCACTTTGCAGATTTTGTCCTCTTTGACTCTGGACCGCAGCCCGATCAACTGCTGATCCTCGGATGCAACGAAGTAATGGACGGGGTAGCCAGATCACAGCACTGGCTCACTGATGGTACATTCAAGGTGGTACCTAGTCTCTTTTTTCAGCTTTACATGATACACTTTACATTCGTGACAGGAATTAACCCAGCAACAGTTTCCTGCTTGCTTCCTAACAAATCGCGTCACACATACTATCGCATGCTCGTGGAAATCAAGCGTATAATTCCGACGGCGAATCCATCGAACATCCTTGGTCGACTTCAAAGCGGCAACGATACGAGCTTTTCGTAACACGTTTCCGAATGCCAGGTTTCTGGTTGCTATTTCCATTTGACACAGAATATTCTGCGAAAAGTGAATGAAATCGGCAATAAACAGCTTACGAAAGAAACGATCGGCATTAGCGCATGTGCCTGTCGACGACGTCACTTAAGCCTTTGAGATTCTGTCGGAGTCAATGCCAGTAATTGATCACATGGACGAACTTGTCTCATACTTTGAGCACACATATGTTTGGGGTCGTCTTAGAGGTCGACGTGAAAGATATGGACCACCGCTGTTCGACTTCGATATGTGGACTCAACGCGACGCTGCTGCTGGTGATGGTATTGCGAGAACAACAAACAGCGTGGAAGGATGGCACCACGGACTTCAGGCACTTTTCCAGTGCAGTCACCCGACAATGTGGAAGTTTTTATCGGGACTCCAACGCGATTGCGTGAAGCATAAATCAACCTTCCTCCAAGGTGTTACTGGTGTCGAGCAACCGAGCGCCAAGCGCTATTGCATCCTGAAAGATCTTGTCATGAGGGCAGTGGTAACATATGATCAAACTGATATTCTTACGTATTTACATGCCATTTCTTTCTTATTGTTCAAGTAGTGAAGAATCTTAAGGAGTGGCAAGTTACGATAACACTGACATTCTTACGTATATAAGTGGTCGCACTCTTAGCGTAGTGGTTTTCTTTCTTAGCATATTGAACAATCTTCTAGAGTTTTTATGTATAATTTTCATTTACGTGCTCTTTCTTTCTTATCGATCGCATTAAATGAATCCGTAAACTATGGTCTCAGTGTATTATCGATAACTATACTTTTCTATGGTCATATGAGCGATAGTCCCTATGAATGATCGTCCCTATGAGCGATAGTCCCTAATAGGGGTCAACCGGAAATCGCCTCAGACATTTGCCTCGGCCGGAAATCCCGTTTCGAGAACTATTTGCCTCTTGCCAAAAATTTTTTTTTATTTTAAATTTTTCTTTCTTTAAAAACTTATTCAATAGACTTATTAAATTATAAATGTTCAGCCTTAAAACAATTACACTTCCATTGAATTCAATTCCATTTTCTTGAAATTGTCAATTTATTGAATTTAATGCAATTTTAGAAAACTTCACAACTGCACAGAAATGACTAAAATTCAAAAAATATCAGTCACTTATTACAAGTACACAAATTTATTTCGATAATTTTTTATTACATGAAAATGTGAAGCTATGCATATGGAACAAATGGTACCCGCTTCGTTTCCGGATCCGGCAAATAGTACATCCAAATACTCGGATTCGGTACTCGGTGGAAAATGTGTACCTGGTTCATCCCTAGTTCCTATGAGCGATCGTCCCTATGAGCGATAGTACCTATGAGTGATCATCCGATGAGCGATAGTCCTACAGTATGTGCGATCGTCCGTTTACCACCATTCGTGACTCTTCTAGTTTACTATTGCATTGTTTTGCTAACTGATATAGTAGTCTTGTTCTAAATGACATTGAACACTTTAATGATGAGAGTGTACTGAACGTGACTGCGAACCAATGCAGCTCCTTGTTAAAGCGTTAACTTCATATAGGCTAGTGCAGAGAGCCCCAATAAGTTTTTTCCTTTGAGTGGTGCTATATAAATGTCCAGTTACAACAGAAGCGATTGTAGTAGTTTTGTTGGTGATAATTGGTGGTGATATTGGTGGTGGTGGTGAGAGGCAGTGGTGATGGTGAAGATGTCGTGGATAGTTAAGATGTTGAATGCATCAATAATGATTATTATGACTACAGTTATGATGATGACAACAATGCAAATGATGATGATTTTGGGTCATGACCTCAGACTCAAATGGATGGGAGACCTGATAGGCAAAATCAGATGGAAGCAGTTTTGTGATTTGATTTTTTTACAGCCATGTAACTCTCGTCCTATGTTTTACTGTTGAATAATATAATGACAGTAAAAACATTTTATTTGTATTTCAAAATCGTTTTTCAATCAAAGTCTTTAATTGCATCCAAGACGTTATGACACACTGAACTTGTAAACAAGAATTGTTAGTAATTCACATCACTGGAGGTAAAAGGTGACCCTAAAGGGAAGGGTTTTCCCACTAGGTAGGGACACCTACTTGGTAATTGAACTTTGCTTGTAAGACTGTCGTCAAAGGGAGACCTCGGTTACACCTTCTATAGAGAAATAGTTACAAATATAGCGCCGGCTAGCGCTCACCAAACAAATAGGAGGTACACCGATAATATACCTTCGAGGAAGAAAAAAACAAACCCAAAAAATGGAAAAAAAGAAACAGTAATAACTAAGCTACTTAACTAATCTTAATTAACATGCTGATGATTAATCATTAAAACTTTTAATACTTGTGCTGATCAGTTTGTTAATCAATATCACACTCATTTTGCAAAATGGAAATTTTCCTAATAGTTTTTCCTGCCTTGAACCCTTTGAATGCAGTTGTTGACTTTGTTTGTCACCAGGTGGCCCATATGATGTCCGATGTGGTACGCTCAATGATCAGCAGACGTCATTCTGATCTCCAGGTCAACATTGAAGTCCGAAAAGAAACGGAGAAGGCGGCTTTTGGAAATGGATCGGGAATCATGTGAGCATCAGGACTTTTGATGGATTCCTAAAATGCATTTTATAAAAGTCCAGATATATACTTTGGAAATGGAAATGGATTTTGTCTGACTTGGAATAGTTTGCTAAACTTGTGTCTCATGTTTCATAGAACAAAGGTTTTCATTTGTATTGTGGGATGGAAAGAAAGTGATCCATGAGTCTGTTTAAAAATTCATTTGTGCCATTAACTGTGATTGTGCTTTAAGGCTCATGTTTTTCTGTTTGTATTGGTGTTTTAGTTTCATAATATTAACACCGTTTTAGGCTCTCAAATGTGCTCCTTAACTTACACTAATTTCCACTGTACACCTTTCTGTCTTCTCGGCTTGACACACCTTTCTGACGTCGCGCTAAAGCCGACGAAACATTTTGGCTCTTGTGGATTGGATTTGATATAGCACCAGTATATTAGCCAGCTTTTTCGGGACACTGACAGATTCCTAGACTTACGTTACGTAGCGTAAGTGGTGTTAAAATTCCTAAAGAACAGCAACTTCATATGTAAAAGCAAATAGTGAGTCCAGCATTAAATGGACCTATGTTAATTTCTGATGGCCTTACATCATAATTGCAACTCTGCTGCTTAGGATGAACCATGGATGTGAAGAATTTTCTAATTTAAGTTAACGATTTGTTTAATTGCTGATGGCAAAAGGGAGAAAGCTGGCTTTCCTTAACCTGTTTAGATGTAGGTCTTCATTCAGTCATTCCTTCGTTCAAGGCATTTATATAGCGCCTCTCTAAGATAACTACTCAGAAACACTCATTAGGTTTTGTTTGTTAATAGTTTGATGGCAGAGACATCAACTGGTTGCGTGTTGGGTGGATCTGGACTTGGAAGCAGAGGTATGCGCCCAGGTTCCTTGGATTTATTTATACTCTGATCTTGACATCTATAGCATCTTTATCATAATGCACTTTGAAGGAGTTATAAAATTACATTAATACTTTAAATTACACTTTTGATAATTATGATAGTCCTGTAGTTAGTAATAAGACTGAGGTAGTGATTTGTCATCAGTCACTGCAAAGGTTCATCAGTCACTCTGTTACAGAGTAAAGCAGGGAGGCGACCTGACCGACGTCTCTTAGGAGGGTAGACTCAGACCCGACCTGGGCTGATGAACCAAAGTCTTCCGTGCCCGCCTTCACGTGGTGTGGACCGTTAGTACCCTTCCATTGGAAGGGGAACGAACGGGCACGGCAGGCAAAACCAGGGGAAGGCAATGGCAAACCACCCCTGTTAACATGCCAAGAGAATCGTCATGAGACACACCAAACCAAAAACAATGTTTATCATGACGATCGCTAGAGCTCCAAGCTGACAGCACAAGGAAACAAGGAGTGAGTTGTTGCAAGGCCTGCAACAGTGTGTGACAAAAAGTGTGCAGTTGACCTTGCCGAGTGTGCTGTTGACTTGTATGGAGTGTACAGTGTGTGGTATGAATTTTTGAGAGATTAGTTGGAGTCACCTACACACGATTTCATTCTAATACCTGACATTTGATTTACCAGTTCAGGTGCAGTTTGACAGTTTGACGAAGAGTGTACAGTTGACATTTCAGAGTATGTCTAAGGTAGATTTGTATGTTGTTGGATTATTCTGCAGATGTGAGGGCAGAAGACGTTGGTCGTCAGGCGGCCGAGGAACTTCTGCGGAATCTAGACCATGGAGGATGCGTCGATGATTACCTTCAGGATCAGGTGGAAACCTTTATCGCAGTCATTGCTAGTCTGATCAGATCCAATCTAATTTTAACTATCAACTGTGTATGAGAATCCTTGGTATATAGGTCATTATCCGAAATGTTACATATTTCGTCTAAAAAAAAATGTTTTCCCCAAAATTGGTTGAAAGTCTTTTTTTTAGTCATGTACATAGTTAAATTTAACTAATTTGAAAGAAATCCACTATATTTTTAATCATTAGTTAATTTTTTTTTCAGAATTTATAAAGTCAAAACGCCTCATTTTTCATTACAGTCCGCCCTTTTGTGTAATCATATTTGATCACAGGGACCTGAAATATTCCTCTGGTACATATAAAATGGCAATTTCCTAAAAGTAGCTGATACCAGCATTAAGTAGGAATACAACAGGCCTTTCCTTCACATAATGTATTAGTCTGGTGTCAAGTAATTAAGGCATTTTTCGAAATTATTCAAAAAAAGAAATATTATTTTCAGCTGCAGAAAAAATCTGTGCAGCATTAGCTATAACTGTATGTTATATGCATTAGATACAAGTTGAACAACATTTTAAGAGTTGCTAGTAAATTCTAATTACTTGCAATTTATTTTTATATTTAAATAATTCACAAAAAATACACGTAAATCACTCTTAGCAATGCGTCATTACCATCCGTGACAAAATGCGACTGTCATGAGAAAATAGCAGAAATCTGATGTATACGGATGGTAATGATGAAAAACAACCGCTGGATGGTAATGACAAAATAATGAAATTTATGACAGCTGTCAAATATTTTCACTTGAATTACTCTATCAGATAAGTAATTTAAATCAGTTCAACAAAAGCGGTAAATAAAATAAGTTACCAATGTTATAATCTACCTAAACCAGGAAATACAACATGAGATGGTAATGAAACAGAAATTTACTTTTCTTGTAATTTGGAACACACAAACTTAAATTAAAAATAAAACATTATGAATTTCAACACAAATCTGTGTGATTCCATTAATAGTTGACAGTATCTTGTTCTTGATGTTTTTCTTTTAGTAAGTAAGCACGTTCTCTAAAAGTTATAGGCTTCCCAAAAATTGAGATGGCTATGATGCTTATTTCTATGGACAAGTATAAATAGGCCCAAAAAGAAATAAATGTTACGAAAATGAGTCTGAATGTTTCATTATTGCATATGCTAGCTACTAATTAATCAAAATAAGATACCTTTGTTACAGGTTGTAATGGAATAAATTTGCGTAAAAGCTTAATTTAATGCATTGTACACCGTCTCGGACAGAGGATGGTAGTGATATTTTGTATACATTTAGTAATTTATTTCTAAATTTCCAAAATCTAGCAGCTAAAACAATGATGGGAAATGTTAATCTGCTCATGCTTTGAAGGATAGGTAAAACAAATTTGAAGAATATATCGAAAAAACTAAAAAAAACAGCATGGGACATCAGTTCTGCACTTTTCGGATAATGACCCATATACATGTTTGTGGAAGGGGGACTTTTCGAACTATCTGAGCAGTGTTTACTAATGAACTGTGTGCTCTGAATGGACTTTTAATCTAGTCTAGATTGGTGCTCGATAGTGTAGTGGTTAGCATGCTGGACTGTCAGTCGTGAGGTCAGGGTTCAAATCCTGCCAGGGCAGAAATTTGTTTCGAGATTTCTGCTCCATTTGTACCCCATGCCAACTCAGCTATAATGAGTACACTGACCTTACACTGTCGGTGGGAAGATGAGATGGCGAGGGAGAGGACTGGCTGGCTACCTGCCGTCACATGCCAAGGCTAAGAAAATAAAGTTGCTAAAACTCCATACCCATGGCTGCCTCAGGGCTAGCTTAAGGGACTGCTCTTCTTCTTCTAGAGTAGGCATTGCTGTTGTGAGGTTCGTATATTAAGTGTAGGTATCTCAAGGACCGCTAATGAGTTTCTCTTGAAGAGACGCCTTAGAAACCTGGAAATACAATTACAATTTACTAACTAACTAATCCAAGAAAATCTGGCTTTGTCAAACTATAGTAAGGGATGTAAACTAATGGTTGCCAAGACAGAGATATTGCTTAGGTAACATTTTGCACAACCAATTACCGAGGGAGATTCTGTGTTAATTGTGCCACTGATACAAAGATCAGTCGAGGCAGTGTTAGTATGCTTAAAGCCTTCAATTCAACTGGTGATGGATGCAAATTGTAGTTTTAACTACATAAAATGTGAACAAATCTGTTCTTTTGCTGAAAATAGCATTCTTTCATGTTTGTTTCTGATGTTCTTTCTGCCAATTGATGTAGCACAAGTTGATGCATTTAGGATTCTTTGTTTTGCACAACTTTATGGAGCAGGTTTTAATTATGCATACATACTCTAATGAAACGCTTTCTCAGATGCTAATTAACTCACTTACTTACTCGAGTCATCATCATCACCATCTCTTTCGATTGCTGAAAGAACCTTGGAGATGTTCCCTGCGCAGTTGTTTATTTTCCTCTGAGGTTTCTCTGTCATGTGCTAGTCACTGCATTGTACTGTATTTAGACATTTATAAAGCAATTCTAGCGAGAGAGTCATTCAGAAGCACTCCCATTGTGTGAGACCCTGAAAGAAGAAACAAGTTTTAAGAAAGGCAAAGGAGAAAGAGACGTTACCAACTTACCAGAAAGAATAGAGGTACGAACAGACGGAGGAAGCTCATTGCAAAGAGCAGGGCCGATGGAAGCAAAGACCTGGATTGAACCAATGAAGTCCTGACACAGGGAACCAGAAGGTCCATATGGTCTGAGGAATGAAGAGAAGCAGCAGAGTGAGGGTGAAGAATTGCATCACATAAATATTTCGGAACAAGAACAAGTTGAGCCTTCTGGAGCAAAAGAAACATCTTCTGGATGTTTCTTTTGAACCAGTGACCTATCCTCGGCAAGATCTTTCACTTCCTATTGTGCCTTTGATTATTTCCGACATGGCAATTTGGATATACTTTCGTTAATCAACCTACTTATGTGATGACTAAATAGACCTGTGTTTCCTTCTGGTGACCATTTATTTATCTCATAAATAAAAGTCTTCTTTTATGATTCATTATTATTTCTCTGTGTACTCACTGCCACTGCGTAATGACTAAGCATCACTCGATGGCGCTAAGCAATTGTGAGCAAAGGACTTGCTCAAGGTCCCTACACAGGGGAGGAGACTCTAACCCACACACTGTGTTACAAGCCAGATGCTGTAGATAACATCTATTGTGCCACACAAAACTGTTGTTATATTATTATTTATGTATTTATTTGTTTATTATTCTTAACTTACAGCTTTGCTGAAATTTGATTCTTAAAGTGAGGGTATTTTTGGAATGCATTTCTCAGACAATTTGTGTGTTTTTCTTCAGCTGATCATAATGATGGCTTTGGCAAAAGGTCGGTCAAGAGTTCGCTGTGGACCTGTCACCCTTCATACGCAGACCGCCATACACATCGCACAGATCATGACTCAAGTAAGATCTCAGAGAATTGTCTATAGTTTAGTAACAAGACATATTCACCCGCATGCCTTCTGTAGAGCTATTATCACAATGCATAAAGCAGTGCTGTCCAACCTTTTTGACACCGTGGGCCATAGGCGTAATTTACGGGGGTGTACGAGGGGTACCCGTGCCCCGCACTTTTTGGACTGGAGGGTACCGTACCCCCACTTTTCATACCCATTGTTTTTGTCCATTATTGTTTTATCTGAGGAAGCCCTTAAGATTCAAAAGAATTACTGAGCGTCATCATCAGTGTTACGGCAACATATTCTCTATGAAATCACATTGCAATTATTACAAGTTGTTGCTACAGAAATATATCTTGTATGAATTACAATGCAATTATTACAAGATGTTGCTAAGGCAATATATGCTCTATGAAACCAGATGCAATTATTCCCAGAGGTTAGACAATCGTTGCTATGGCAATAATAATGTTCAATATGAAATCTCAAAGCAATTATTTCAGGAGGTTAGAAGAGGTTGCTAAGGCAATATATCCTCTATGAAATCACAATGCAATATTATTCCTAGTGGTAGCAAGCAATATCCTCTGTGAAGTCACAATGCAATTATTCCTAGGGATAGCAATATCTTCTGTGAAACCACAATTCAATTACTTAGTTCTAGCAGATGCAACTGTATTGTATTGTATTTTTATTTCGGTAGCTAAACATTGGACGGATAAACAAACCATATAATGCTTATAATCAATTAGCATAATATGGCTACACAGTAGACCCATAAGATGTCGTAGAACCCGCCACCAGGGCCACCTGGGTAGTAATAGGTCTTACAATTTGATGAAAAGCAGTCGATCTAACATCATTAGATATGCAATGCATTATACTTAACTAAAGACTTGATAGCATCATCATTATTAAGCCTATAATTGAAGGGCTTGCCTCAATAACCAGGTATGTCGACATACCTGGTTTATGTGAAAAAGTATGCCAGCGTGCTTGGAATATTGTATTCTATATACCCTGCAAATTTAGTGCAAATCTGATTATTTTTGAATTGGCTTTTGGATAAACAAGTTTGTCGACATATGGTATTTAGCAGCCGGCAGCATTACTCCAGTGCAATAACCCGGTATGATGACAAAAATTGTCGTATTTTCTAGTAATCTTTGTATTAAAACCGGTGCAATAATCAGGTTATATGACATACCCGGTTATTGACTGTTACTAACTCTACAATTCACTTATTTTGCATTATTTTTTCCTTACTGTAATGTAGCTATGATGACTTACCCTTTTATTGCACGATTAATTTGTACTGTGTGCTAGTCACCATTTGGTGCAAGAATAAGGTATGTCGACTAACAGAAGGCGATGTTGGGTTATTGAGTGTCAATAACCAGGTATGAAGCAAAATGTCGTGAAAAAAACATTAAAGTTATCTTTTGCATTGCATTATGTAACAATTTCGTGAAAGACAATAACAACTCAGACGGTGTTTCAAACAGCTTGTCGATATATCGTAAAATGGCTTAGATACAACAGTTTGAAGTGTCAAATCTTTAAAGCCATTTTCCCAAAACTCAAAAAATCCGACATACCTGGTTATTGCTGCAAGCCCTTCAATTATTATTATGCTTGTAATACAAACGGTGGCGTTATCTTTATTTAACAGCCGTGAAGCTGAAAAAATGTGAAAGTTGGTACCCCCCACATTTTAGACCAAAGTTACGCCCCTGGCGTGGGCCACACAAAAATTATTCTCGAAGCCGATGGTTGCACCAGTAAATTCAAAAGCAACTAAAATCATTAACCATATTAAAACTTATTACGGCAGTAATTATGCAATAATCATAATGAATAATTGCATGTCTGTATGGCATGCTTTATTATACTTCAGCGCCAAAACGTATATAAATAAACATTCAATCACGTTTTAGTGAGATATTTGGCTTTGAATTATGCCTGCAATTTTTTTCATTTGCGTTGGTATTCAGTAACTGCTGCCCTCATTAGTTTTTCTTAATGTTCGTCAGTCAAAGAGTTTTTTTTTACTTGATGTTGGTCCAGCGATGTGGGACAACCTTCCTTATAAACTAGAGCTCAACTAGTCAGCCTATCTCCCTCTCTGTTCCACAGGTGTTTAATCTATTCTGTTTGAATGAGGGTTCTTGTTGGGTTGCAAGTACTACTGAAGAGTTTTTCCTTGAAGTTGCACTGTACAAATACTCATGTACATGTATGTTATGTTATGTTAGCATTCAAGAAGGTGAGGATTTCCAGTTGAGTTCCTACTAAGTCATGCACTAAGTGTCACTAACTGACAAGACCTTCTAAGTTCTAAGAGAGTAAGTCTGACTATAACAAGGAGTTGATTTGATAAACTTGGTTGATTTAAACTGGTTAGTAATATGATTGCATCTCATAGGCCAAGTTCAACATCGAGAAAGTTTCCGAGAAGCAGAACATCATCGAATGCGAAGGAATTGGTCTGGAAAACACCAACAGCGTCGATTCCTAAAGTCAGCTGTGATCTTAGCTGCACATTCGACAACCAACATCTTACTCGAACATGAAAAACGATGCTAAATGTCGAAAGCAAGTCACATTAATTTAATTCTAGGTGAAAATACTTTCTTTGTTTGTTGACTGCTTGTTGCCGGTAAATGGCTCGAGATTTGTTCGTTTTTTGCAGTTTTGATTTGTTAGAATTCTATGGCTTTGATACATCTTGTGTAGCGATGTATGCTGTATTGGTATATGTGTGTTGAGATGCTTAAAATAGCTTTACATATAGTAGATCTTATATGCATGGTCATTGTCTTACAAGCTTAACAAGCTGTGTAACGTCAACCTGCGACATGAACTGCCCAGCTTGTCTTTGCCTCTTTTTTACAAATACTTGAAAACCATTCTGTTCGATCATGGTTTCGTTGTGTTAGGTTGGGAGGGCCTCTGATGAGTCTCTCTTGTGAAGTGGCGCTATATAAATTTGGAATTATCGTTACCATTATCTTGAACTTCTGATGCATCGAGTACGTAATGCATTACAGTATTTCCACACTCTTGGTTTGACTTTGGTCATTTCTGAATTGTATGTAAGCATGTATGTACTTATGTACACACAAATGTACATACGTGTGTAAATGTCTGTGTCTGGCTGCATATATAGAGCAGGGGTTCTCAAACGGTGGTACGCGTACCCCTAGGGGTATGCCAGGTGTCGCTAAGGGGTACGCGAAAAAATTGTAAAAAAAGAAATTTTCTATGAGTTTATTATTCCCATGTTTCTTTGATTAGCTACTGACTATTGAAGTCACTATTCTACGTCCACCATACGCTTCTTTTTTAAAATTTTCTATAAGTTTATGCCTATCTTTCTTTAATTAGCTTTCTTAGTCTATGATATATTTTTAATGTTGAAACGTCACAGCCGCGTCATTTATTTTTTCACAACAAATAATTATTATACAAATAACTACAATACTGCATAGTAGCATTATTTGTTTAAACCAACATTCCAACAATGGAGAAACTGTTGAAAAAACAACCGCTTAACAGAAAGCCAGAACCTCTCAATGCAACCGTTAGCACTTAATCTACCGAGACTAACACTCCAGACACCAGAGTAGACCCTTCAGCACGTCATATTTGTTAGAAACTGGTTTTCCAGAAATGCTTGCGATAAAAAAAATACAGAACAATGCATGAACTCGAATCAGATTTGCGTTTGAAATTGACAAGGTTTAAACCAGATATTGTAAATCTGTGCTGGACGGAACTGGCCCACAGCTCACATTTAACTTTGTAATAATGATTTAATTTTACTCTTTGTTGATATGATTTCATTCTTAAAATTATATTTTAAATTTGTCTACCTATGCCATGGTCCTACGCTAATTGCAAAGGGCACTTCGCGCTCGCCTGTTGTTTCTGATCAGACGGTACCTTTGCTGGAGTACGCCAACATTCGATTTTTTTACCTGAGGGTACATTAAAAATAAAGTTTGAGAACCCCTGATATAGAGTGACTTTTAGAAACCTCACAATGGCATATGTTTATATGTATCTGATTGTTTACACGTTGCTTTGTGAGTTACCTACAAATGCGCTACATCCGGTGACCTCACAACAATGTGCTTGTATCTCATGATATATAATTATGGCACCTTTTAAAATCCCAGTGGCAAATGTTTCTATGTATCTGATCATTTATATAGTGACTTTCAAAAACCTCACGATGGCATATGTTTGTATGCATGTATCTTGACATTTATGTAGAGCTTTTTCTTGCAGGAACTACTGTTGCAGATGTGTATCTAGAGTATTTTGTTTGCCTTGGACCTCTGCATCTGTGATGTCATATGATCTTAAGGCATCTTGTGAAACAAAGTTTCTTTAGTAAGCTGTCATCTGCTGGATGTGTAGCGTTGGTTGTGGCTGCACCTCGGCCAAAGTCTTTCAATGTTATGGCAACGTTCTGTTGTATAGTGCATTTTTCACATAAGGACAGGTTGTGTGGTTGTGGGAGATTGCTGTTACCATGTGTGCACTTCAGGGTTTGCAAACTGTTCATCAAGGGATGATTCATCAAGGGACTGTTCAGCAAGGGAACATTATTTTAATTAGAATTTAAACATAGCAACTTCTATTTTGAGTTTTAGTATGAAACATTTTTATCACTGATCCAACTCCTAGTTTGAGTTATATTTTTATCACTAATCCAATTTCTATTTCATAATGAATAAATAGTCCCTTGATGAACAGTCCCTTGATGAATCATCCTTTGATGAACAGTCCTAGAACCCGCTTCAGCTGATAGACCATTTAGTACCAGGAACCACAACTCTTTTGACTGAGGTTGGTAGAGGTATGTCGTGGGCAAGTGTTTAAATTACCTAAACAGAGTAAAATGATTGGCTGTATTGGTTTCTTAGAGTTCCTGGTTATTGGTGTTTTAAGTTGTTATCGATTAAACATATTTTTGTTTCTTTTTAATTTATTTATTTAACTCCACTCGACTCGCCCTGAAATGCCAATGGAAAATGGTCATTTGTGACCATAGAGCTCTAATCAGCCTCTTATCAACACACACAGTGTTCATGGTCCAAAACAGGAACTGTAAATGTACACGTTTTCCTAGAGCAAGCGTTTGACCTCAACCATTTTCGTGTTTTGCTGACTTGATCTGGTGAGATCCTTCACCACCGCTGGCCCATTTGAATCGAGGCCACGCCATTTAAAGTCTTCCGGACAACAACCGTGTTTTGTGGACTGTTGTTGATAAGGCAATAAGATATACAAGGTGTATGATGACGACAAGTGTGCATCTAAGAGTATGTATAATTAGTGTTTGGAAAACGTGGCTTTTCTTATGGAATGTGTTTGACTCTGGTCCCACTAAAAGCAATCATCGATTGATACTTTGTGATTTACGATAATGGCGCTATAGAAGTCATCAGATTGACATCAGATTAGTATATGTACAGTGTTTAAGAACAACAGACTGCCGGACTTTTGTGTTCTGCTGTTTATTAAAGTATGTTTCCTCAATGCCAACAAAGCATTTGACAGCGTTTATCTGTACAATGAAATGTAGTCATTTGGTGTCTTTTACAAACTACACATGTATGCAAATAGACAAACGGTGCATTTGACAAAGTTTACTTCTAAACAGAGATGTCATTGCTTGACAAAACGTTGACCATGTTGACACGTCATTAAAACGATTTCTTACATTGCAAACAGAAATTGAAAGCACGATCTCTTTGGACCTCCACAGATTCACTAACTTCAAAAGCAACTCACAACTCAACAGTTTGTGTGCTAGATTTTTCTGGATAAATTAGCATTTGTAGATGTGAATTTTTAGAGAAACCACAGAACTTGTGTAATACACTGATACATCGAATGCCAATAAAACTGAGGGAATACAATTAAAACCCTTTGTCTAATTTGATGCACTTGAGAACAATGAACTGAACCCAATAAAATTAAGACCCATTGTCTATTGGAGATGCACTTGAGAACAAGAAATGGACCACATTAAATTTACACACACATATTGAAATGCGGTTTACACTTGACATTGAATTCCAGTTCAGATCTACAATAACAGATCGCTTTGTCCAGCTGCCTAAAACTAGTTTCAATGCTTGAATCCACATTTTATGGTCCTTGTCAAGACAACCAGCTCATGTACTTTGAGCTTACTGTTCATGAAGAGTTTGACATGTTCATATTTCATATAACTAAACGCTGCGAATATGTGCAATGCACATAGTATCATGTTGGAAAATTCTGTTAAGCATTAGGCCTACTTAGCATATTTATATTGTGACCTGTAACATGCATGTACAAATAGGAACTTTTATGACACATAGCTCTACGAAGAAGTCATCAAAGGCATTATATTAATGTTATGCTTGGTAATTACGAAGTATGAACTTCTGCTTGAGAATTCTGGCTGGCTAGTTTATTCAGACTTTAAAGTTTACACCCGAGTAAAGTACCTCAGTGTACAAAGATGTCTAGACAGCCAATAAAATCAGGCTACAAAGTAACTCACATCAAATCTTGATGGAAATCATAATTTGTTAAAAGTTTGACTGATTTGTTTGCAAAATGCACAACCTATTTGGCAGTTCATCATCAAGATCATGTCGAACACATCGGAACACAATTCTGCTGAAAACAACGAAATGTGACATTGGCACAGTAATAGGAACACCAACTTCTGGACTTTATAAATTCCATACAGATCATCTGTATTGAAATCTATGACAAAAACCAATAACGCATAAAATACATACAATGAAAGCACAATATTTTAATAGACAGACTAAATTTCACTACAAATGCTGGGTTTCTTTGTTGAGCGAGACATTAAGCTGAACCTTGGGCAGACTAATGTCTGCTGGCAATATCATTTAAATATCATTTATGATATTTGACAAATATCTTTGGTGAAAACAGAACAAAATTTTCTTGACCTATTTCTGTGTCACAAATATTTTTGGTAAGCACTCAACACAAATCATTTATGATATTTGACAAATATGTTTGGTGAAAACAGAATAATTTACAGTTCTTGACCTATTTGTGTGTCACAAATATTTTTGTTAAGCACTGTACATTATAATTTGTGATCTATTCACAAATGGACCAAGGTTACATATTGTAGTCGAGTATCCTTCAGATCAAATATTTACACAGACTCAGTGAAAAAGGAGATCAAGTGCTGAATTTTACCACTATCCAAGTCAGACAGGTTTGATCCAAATGGCAAAATAAGTGAAATAAAAGCTTATTTTGGGCAGCACAATTACCGTCTAACAATTACCATCTACTCGTTTTTCAGCTGCACAGGTTTCAGATTATGGTAAAATATCGGCGACAGGACAAAGTCCGGGAGGTTGGTCTACACAAGTATGCATAATTACCACAGATAAATATAGGTTATGTATGGATCACTTAATTATGTACACGACTAGGTACATGACTAGGCTTATTCAGAGAGCTGAAAGCCAGCAGATTGACATATTTTAATATGAACATCTGTGTGTCATGCGTTGGAGTCCAATCTGGTGTTATTCAAGGAGACACTTAAACCCAGTAACTGTCAAATGTTGTATGAATACCAGGAGTCCTGTTTGGCAATGGAGCAAATTATCAGCTTTATTCACTGGAATTAAGTCTGTTGAATATAAAAGGCTTTGATAGAATCAAACTACCCAGTAACACATAACAATTAAACTCTTGAGTCAGTCACCAAACCCTGATGCTATTATTAGCCTGATGCAAAGAGTGAAGTTAGTCAAACGCCTTGGGCAAATCTTCAAAAGCATCTATAGCAACTTGAAATGACACAGCCTCATATAAAACCTGTTTTACGCTGCTGACTAACCTATCAGCCTGTGGCAGGACAGCATAACCGAGTGAACCCAGCTGACCTTCAGTAACTGTAACAGATGTCACAATAACTGAACAGATGGGGGCAGTTATGTAGCCAAGGATACAGTCAATTCAGAACACTTTGATTGATGTAGGCAGCAGGCTGTGGATGTACCAGTCAGTTACAAAGTTAACAACATAATTATATAAGAACTACATAGCGTGCAAAAACTCCTCTCAGCTAAAATACCTAAATATATTTGTACTTTAAACACGATTAGGGCACATGATGAAACCGGGATTTCAAACTTTCAGCTGTGACACACAAAATCATAATTCAATAACAGTTTGAAAGATTTACACGGGTAAATGTGAACAAGCAAGCACTGGTTATTTTACAATAATGTCTGAGTTAGTCATTTCTGCATATTCCAAACCAGTACACGTCATCTAATTTCCATTAAATTTTGCAGATTTTTCTACCAATGTGCAAATGAAGCAAAGCGGAAACTTTATACAAATTTAAGTAACATGTATTGAGATCCCAAATCACTGTGATCTGTCCATTTGGAGCAATAAAACAGTGTTACTAGAAGATGAATATACCATTTTTGGTTAAATAATATCAACCTATACCTGGCTGCCATGAAGCTTTGAGAAAAATTACAAGTTTATTTGTTGACCTACTAGGAAGTAATTAGCACACCTAAACTGTGCCATGCTCAAGAGTATCACCTACTGGCATATTCACTAGACATGGTTGATAAAAATACTAGTATTGGGCCACAATAGGCTTCATCTAAATAAGTTGCTGCTACAAATGTTTTGGGAGAGATGAGCAATATCAAAATAGGTTTTGACAGCTGTAGCAGCATGATGTCTCGTCACAGATAAGAATTACCAAAATAGCTTGCAAAGAATAACTTTAAAATCGAGTTACACTTTACTCCTGTTAAAAGAATACTTTGAGCTCTTGGGAAACAGCTTGAACTCACCAAACTAGAATAAGTGGACAAAAGGAAAATTAGGTACAGAAAATGGGAATGTTCATCTTCTATATTCTATGATTCATAAATTTTAAAATAATAATTTTTCACAAGTAGCTGAACTTCTTTTGTAGTAAAGTTTGCTTTCTCAGTTTTCTCTCCATAGCAGACGCTGAGGAGCGAAATCTCAGGCTCTTGAAACGATAAAGTCTCACAGCTGCTTTCTTCAGATCTCTTAATCACCAAAACTGGTTGCTTTGTATAAAATAAAAGTACTTTCTTGCTACAGGAACTGATGACTGGCTTTAAGAACCATCAAAGTCCAAGCTCAGTGTAATGCAGACAACATTACTATATGTCGTGTTTCGACAACTCCAAACTGCCACATTAAATTTAAAATGCTTTGCAGTGGTTCTTCGGATACACTAAAACACGTAGGGGACGACCTTGTAAGGTACTCTACGACAGTACTCGTCCCAGTACTTATGGTATTTCTGACTGCACTTGGTGTCATCTCGAAAGGTTCGATGCATGAGAAGAATGACTAGCCAGATGAAGTAGGAATACGGCATGACGTGCTGAAACAGCGCCGGAACGGACCACAGGAACGCAAGCCCGAGTTCCGGAATGTAATGAAAATGACGAGCGATGCCCCAGTAGCCGGACACAAGCAGGAGACTTGTCTTCGTCTGTCCGTTGTCTAAAGTGTACTCGGCTCGAATAAGTTCTGGTCGTCGACCCCAGATGAGACAATGTCCGTCCGACCGTCGCACGTCCTGCTTCTGCTTGTCGGCGATGTAGTTGACCGCACAGCAGCCGAGGCCAAGGACGAGGATGACCGCGCTCCAGAAGTTTCCAAGACTGGCCGAGTGGTTGGCAAGGTACATGCTGACCGATGCGTACAGACCAGGGATATAAGCAAGACATCCCCAGCAGATGTAGAATCCGGCTCGGTCCAGCATGATGTCGATTGTGCTCATGTATCCAGCCTCCCACCAGAAGAACTTGGTGAAGTAGACCAACTGAAGGACAGCGGAAACCCATGGACCGTCAACAAACCCATACAGCTCGTAATTCTTCAGAGTAAATACACAGACGAGCAGCGCCCAGACGGTCATTCCGAAACGACAGTTGGTGAGGACCTTGATGTCGATGCCAAATACTCGGGGGTAGAGTTCCGTGCCCCAGTAGTAGTCAAAGATAATGTTTCCCGATGTGCCGCAGTCGCTGGAGGATGGCATGACGAGGCCTTTGAGGTGTAGAAGGAAGCAAAGAACGTGGCTGAAAACGGTCATAGTACCGAGACATTCGTCAAAATGGTCGTATACAACCGTCACAGAGTAAGGTGTGAACGTCTTCAGTGCCCAAGCAAGCACGGCAAACGCCAGCATTGTGATGACATAGCACGAAAAGCCGTTATCTTTGTAGATTGGGACATTGCCATTGGGAGTGACAGGACCCTGGGACCGAGGACCTGGAACAATGACCATCAACAGCACAGCCCAGACAAGGTATCCGACAATGATCGCCACGGCCAGCGGACTCGCGATGTGGATATCCAGCCAGATCTTGGTGAGGCCGTTGTAGATTCCGCCGGAGGTCAGGCGATCGAAGAGGATGAAGAAACTACCTTCGCACTTGGCTGCTGTATACCAGAGCAAAATGACGAGGTTTGGAGAGAAGAACATGAGGAACAGCGGCACAAAAGTCCGCAACATGCATTCCTTCACCGGACCACACGAGTTCAGAGGACCCGATGTCGGTCTTGGTCTTCCAGGCGCTCCCTTCGTCTTTTCCGACTTCCCATTTGTCTGCAAAGAGTGGTGATGGTCCATCTCATCCGACAGGCCGTTGGTGGTAGGGCCATGGTCACCGGAGGCTGCGTTGCGCTTCATGTGGCCTGCAGTTGCAAACAAAAAACAGGATCTACATGTTACTTGGCTCATGAATTGTCAGTAGTGCATAAATTATCAACTACCACAGTAACATCCTATCCAGACTTACATGCACCTTCATTTGTAATGCATACATGTTGTACAAGTTTAGAACTTTCATCTGTGGAGTTTGGAATCAAATCCTGAACCAGTCTACATTTGAGACTTGAATAATTATTGTATACCAGAACCTCTTACCCCAGTAGATACTGTAGCTCAGGATACGATATGACATTTACTTTGCATCAAAAGATGTTGAGTCATTTAAACCTGGTTACTGATTCATATAAATGCTGTCTTAACTAGTCTTAACTTTGTGCCAGACTGACCTCGGTATTGTGGCTTACTTTATGGCTTACTTATGGTGCAACATCGTTTGTGCATTATACTCTGGCACGATAATAATATTAATATACAAACTTAAGAGAAGTTGAGCTACCTAAATGTTATTTTTACAAGATGTCTATGCCAATACCTGGTGTACCAAGTACATAAAGCCCTGAAGTGCTCCATAATTAAATGTGTGTGTCTGCCGTATCTCCTTAAATTAACCTTAAACAAAAGGCCTGAAGTGTTCCATAAATTGAGTGTCTTTAGGAAAATATGTCTGCGGGTGGCCAGTAATTATGGCCTATTACATAGTCCACTGCTCATTTGAATAGCCTCCAGTTGCTTTCGCTAGTGCCTGTCAATTGTCTTGTTTAGTACACAAGTTTTCAGGTCTCAAGAGTTTGGTAATTTGTATCAGTACACTGAACTGGTTTTTGGTTAAAGATGTTCTGGAGCAAATGCATTTAGTATGGAGCTTTAACAGATGTACATAAAATACTTCTAAGATCACTTTTTGTCATACATTGAAAATACTTTCATATTAGTCCTTGCCATCTCGTTGGGTGAGTACATCACTTAATCGAACGAAAACTTGTGGAGAGTCAAAGTTAATCCATCTAAGCCAAAAGAAGCCATTGTTTTAAATAGAAACCACTGTCCACAAACATAATCATTGGAAAAGTCCAGTTGAAATTCAGTTACTTGGGTAATTACAATTATCAGAACTGAACTGTCAGAGAAGTACAATAATATACAAAAGGGCTTTCCACATAACCAATTCTAGTCGAGTACATGACCCAGTCACACATGAATCCCTCCTCCTCCTCCTTCTGACGCAATAATTCGACTAGGTCTTCAGTATGTGATAACTATTAAATTCTTATTCTATTATACAGAACTAGTAAATTCTTATTCCATGTATTGAGTGGATTACTGATATAACATGCTTGCAGTCTGGTTACAAATCAAGTAAACACAAGTTCTAATTTATATGTTGTCAATCCAGACTTACAATAGACAATTTACAGCCATCAAGTACAACTGGCAAGGTCATTCTCATAAGGAATGGCTTACATTACATGACCTCATAACCTCTATTACAGTTACCGTGGTACATAATATTCAGACAGTTGTGCATTACACATGTAAACTATCATAAGCCTGAAAGCAATAGAACTGAAACAGAGAGGCTTAAACATTTTGAAACATAATGTTGATACATGTATGTGTGTGTTCCAGACATAAACTAGGAAGCTAAACATGTTAGATCTGCCTATAGATTAATTGCATCAGTTGGTCACAAGAATTCACAAAACAACATATGTACCACACCACAACATAGTTAAACTATCGAACACGGTCATAATAATGTATAAACACATACTATTCAGTTGATTATACGTGTATAAACTAACAAATGGTTTACTATTCAATGGAATATCTAAGCCTTGCCTTGGCTACAGATTATGTCATTCTTATTAGAACCAGGCATCAGTGTGTGTTATTGATTAAATATCTCTCTCGTGTTATTTGATACACTCATAAAACGTAGGCATACATCACTTTCAGTCATCATTGATCAACTCAGCAAGTCTCACCTTGTTAACTAACTCTCACAATTCAGGATTGGTTAGAGTGTTCGGCTTGTCACGCGGAGAGTACGGTTTGAGCTTCCTCCCCTGAGATGGTTATGTGTAGGGACCTTGAGCAAATCTTTCACTCACAGTGGTGCTAAATAATAATAATAATAATTTTCTCATTAAGGTGCAGTCTCATATTGCATAACGTGGCAAGTCTTGCAAAACATCCAATCTCCAATCTTCAAGACATGATCATCAACGTACTGGATTAAAGATGGGATTAGTTTGCAATCAACGGGAGAAAGAAAGGCCAGGATATTTTACCATAGTATCATAACTTGACTGAACTACATTTCTGGAATTTGGCAGAAACTTATCAGTTGACCCAACCTCCAGTTGAAGAGTAACAGTGTGTATCCAAAAGCATCAATACAGCCTCAGCTAAGAACCGCTAACATTCACAAATGACCCACTGCATTGTTTCAACAACAAAGTTCAAGGTCTACAATTGTGTTACTGCATTATTATTTTGATTGGTTAGTTTCCAGAAGCTGCCGCCAATTCATCAAGTCAACTACATTGGCCCTGGTTATTCATATGCAAGTAATTTATTCATGTACAGCAACTCCCGCACTGTCCCTGCTCTAACAGTGCCAGTCCCAAGCAGGGATAAAGGAGGATAATTTCCCTAAATGCCTCTCTCAAAGGAAAGCTACAGTGACATCATGCATAACTCTCAATTCCATATATAGGTATTCTTTCAAATCACAATTTTTCTCACAAAGCAGTTAATCTGTAGTTTCTTCAAATATCACCACAGATATCACAAAAATGTTACATGATTTTCAAATAAATCAGTTCAGCCTTAATAGATTATTTTCAACATGCAACTTTGGATTAATACACTTATATTATATGAATGAATTTGGAAATTTCCAGCTTGCAACCGCATTGCAGAAGGATTGCATAAATAGGCCTACTGTTAAAATGTTTAATAATAATAATTACCCTTAAAATAATTAAAACTACGATCAGATCATTGAAAATCTACATATTACACCAGCGTATCTTAGTCATTAATTATAAGTCTAATTAGCACTATGACACAGCATATACATGTACAGAAGAACAGAGCTATTCATATGCATTCACATTTACCAGTCGAGTGAACTATCGAAAAGGATGTTCATAAGCAGTGCATGCGTTCAAGTAGAACTGGGAGCATAAGCCAATAATATTCTCGGCCAAACCCTGCCTACCGCTGAACACTCAGTGAACAGGTCTCAGACGGAATGCACTGTTATCGAGGGAACCGACAGCTGATAATAGCATCCGTTCCCGCTATGACTTGCGCCCTAATTTTCTGACAGCGACTGCCAGCCAGAAACCCTTCAGGCGATTATGAACCATATGGACGTGGTGTATGATCTAGAATCACCGAAACGTCCTTGGTGAGTGGGTCTGATTTCACGGCACGCGGTGTATGCACATCCGACCGCAGTAAACAAATCAACGGGCCAGCTGCCGCGCCCAGCCCTACACTCAGCCATACCCAGCCCTACAGCGGCGACGATTGATAAGGGACGTAGGATGGAGGAGGAGGATGGGGAAACTGACGGATGAAATAGGTTGCCATGGAGGCGTCGTTGTTCAAGTGCAAGGGACGAAATAGATCCCTATCTTCTCTCTCCGTTGTACCTGCAGGGTGCCTCATCTCCCTGCCCCTGTATGCCCTCCTTCAGTGCCTCCGTTAACTCCACTCCACCGACTGTTTATGCCCCTTTGTCTACACAGTATGCACGTGCTGTGTTTTTTCTCTGGTTGTAATGGTTATAAGGTTAAATCAGGTGAGCTTTCTCCTTTGCGTAAATTTCTCGAGGCATTTGTACAGAAGAAACACATTAACCTATACACATACATCTCTGTGCATATATACATACATACACATAAATACATATTACTGTAGGTATGTATGTTAGTACGAATGTAAATATGCATGCAAGTATGTGCTGGAACTGGGATCAGTAAATGGCGATGAGAGATAATTTTATGTATGTGTGTATGTATGCATGTATGAATACATGTATGTATTGCTTGTATGTATTGCTTGTATGTATTGCTTGTATGTATTGCTTGTATGTATTGCTTGTATGTATTGCTTGTATGTATGTATGTATGTATGTATGTATGTATGTATGTATGTATGTATGTATGTATGTATGTATGTATGTATGTATGTATGTATGTATGTATGTATGTATGTATCCAAGACATTGATAGAGCACCCATCAATAGCAGCACTCACAATATAAACACATACAAATGGACATCTGCATAACAGGTATAATTATAGTCTTAAATATACATATGTTCAACATATATATTATTAATTCATACATATATTTCAAGATTATACATATACATAATATTTTGTGCTTTATTTGTGTATAAAATGTAGCAACATGTAGACATATATTACATGGTTTATGTCACATGTAGATATACAACGTAATACATACATACTTATATGTGAATACATGGATAAAAAATAACATGTATAAAATATACATAATTTGCCTGAGGCATTAGTCCAACATTCCCATCAATATGTTTTACAAGTTAAGTTTTTATCATCACAGCAATTAGCAAACTAATATTTAAATCATCACGTGAGTATTTGAGCATCATGTATGGACTATCACCATTCGCCATGCACAGACTTAAGTCATAAATCTACATGATGTCAGACTAATTAAATTGCTTCCGGAAAGACTAATCAATGTGAATCTAAACTCAATTAGTTTTACAAAATATCTGCCCAACACTAGTCACGATGTCACAAGCTACAGCTACATAGCGTTTCGTTTAGAATATAGGAAGCCTCAACTACAACTACATGTAGTAGTATTATTGTAAACCCAGCTACATGTACTATGGAATCTTAGATTTCTGCATCTGTTAATAAGGTTAAACATGGTGGATGTGCTAAACTCCAGTAGGAGTCAGCACTAGGAATCTGTTCAAATCGTTTGTTATTAACCCTGGAATATGATTCTATGGATTAATAAATCTGAATTCCAGACAGAAGCCATAACAATAGGATATAATAAACTCTGAGGAGAGTGAAACCCATTTCAAAACCAGCCACCTTTGTACTGTTTATGCACCCACTGAGATGCTCCCCACAGATCCCATCTCCATTTCAAAGCCTGTAGCTCAACTAATTATACAAACTATTGCAACAGGAGAAGAATGAAACATGCAACTTCCTGAATACAAAGACCTTGTCAGAAATGCAGTATTTTCAGCAGGAAACTCAAATTCACAATGCAGCTGAATTATGTATGGCTGAGCTCAATAGCACATTCAGAAATGCATTGCAACAGATGCATCATCTGATAATTATGTCCAGCAATTTATAGAATCCACTTGCATGAGCTTCCAGCTCAAAGGTTAGTATTTAGCTTTCAAATACGAGAGTCTAACCCAGACTTTGGTCAGCAGTGTTTTGATTGTTATGTACATCTCGAAACAAAATGAGGTCGCACATGCTAACACAGACTTTGCCCTTGTATAGATGACATTGTACTATGGACTCTGTCTATGGGTGTAAAACAAAAACCATGACCATTCTGAGCTCATCTGATTGACCATTCCTCTAAGCTCCTACAGTGCACTCTCTACTTCTTCCTCTTTACTTCCTCATCCTCTACTGTTCAAGATCTTGGAGTCATACTCCACGCTCTCTAATACCCCGAAATAACTGAAACCTCTCTAACATGGTAATTTCACCTCACACAGGTCCAACAGCTTCCCTCTACTCTGGAAAAGCTTTACTATGATGATACTCAACTTCAGCAACTCTGTTCTTTATGGTCTCTTTGACTACCCACAACTAACTAGAATAATGCACAAGGCTGCAAGACTGTGTATTGGACCTTCATACTGAGACCATATCACATCTGCTCTTCGTTCTCTACATTGGCTTCCTGTCCTGACACTCATCATATATATACAAAACACGTGCAAATCATCTGCCGTCCTACATTCCATGCATCACTACACCCTGTAGTTCATTTCTCGCTTCTGTCAGCATCTCCTGGAAAGCATGTTCTTCCTTGTACACGTTTTGTCTATTGCCAGCTTTCCTTCATTGTTGCTGGTCCCACCATCTGGATCTCACTACGTCCTCGTATAACTACCCTACCAACTGAAATCTAACCTCTTCCAGTGTGATCACGGTTCTTGCTGTTTCCTGTTGCAATTCTGAACTATTTAAGGTAAGGATTAGCAGAGTAAAGAACTTTGTGTTTATTTTAGTTACATAACTCCTACACACTGCATTATACATTCATTAGAAAAATACTTCAACGTGGCCTGTTTCTTAAGTACAATCACCAGCACAGCCAATACAGAACATATACATATCAACATGCAGAAGACAAACCTTTGTATATCAAGACACATACAGAACCGGAAGAGCCATTAATAAAGAACCACAAGAGCCATGCATAAAGAACCACAAGAGCCACAAGTGGGTGATAGCCATAAATCCTGATCTAACAGTTTACTTCCACTCGAAGCCTTAAAAATTACATGTAAGTCAACTAATATACTAAATCACTCCTATTCAAAGCTCAGAAAGCACCATACATTGCTGACACTCAATAAGACCATCATTCCTATAATTATAATGACTTTCAAACAAAACTATTTACCTCAGGAGTTTGGAATAAGAACAAAACCAGCTTACAATGGTTCCTACAATATGTTCCAGGTTTTCAGTGCTATATGTATGGCTGACACTTGAAAACGCCCGGATCCTTATCTACTTCCCCTTTAATTGGATGGTTTAATCATATGAGTTTAGTTGCGATGGGCTGTTCAGGCCAGGATCCCTTAACGTTCATTAATTGCATAGCTAGTCAGTTTGCCCCCCTCTGCAGCTGTTCCCATTTCCTTTCACTATTCAGTGGCAGAGTTGGAGACAAGCAGGTGACTGGAAGCCTAATGCCTTTATCCACTTTTACCCCAGTTTGGATAATCATTCAAGTTATACCCCGCTCCGTTCCTTCATTTAATGAACAAAAGGGCTACTTTTAGGATTTATGTCCACACCCACATTAGCACTGTGCAGAGCTCAATGTCCTGTGCTCATAATGATGATGATGATTATAATGATGAAGGTAGTAACGGGGATGGGGTGAGTTAGGGGCTCTGTGGAAGTTACAGAAACAGTCTGTCCATTTCGTTTTGGGCTGGCGACACCTAACGTCAGTTTTACAGCTGCCTCAGCAGGTCAATGAGTTTTAAACCAGTTTTCGACCTCACAAAGTACAAAACGATCTTCACAGACATATACATTTGCTGCTGCTGTGACAAGAGTGAGCCGTTGCAGAAGCTAACACAAGTATCACCAGTGTAAACAGAGTCTAAACTGACGTGGATGTTGCCCTGTTTTAGACACTTCCACAGATTCTCCCATCAAAATGTAAGACATGATATGATGGCCAAATTCATTAAAAACTACAAGGCCTTACTTAATTAAGAATATCATCATCTGACACCATTTTTAAACTGTTCATCAAGTTCCATGCATTTCTGAGTTTTTAGTTTTCTTCTGGTATGTTTCTACATGTGAAATACATTGCCGT
The DNA here is from genome assembly GCA_963556255.1 of Allolobophora icterica. Lineage (NCBI taxonomy): Eukaryota > Metazoa > Annelida > Clitellata > Crassiclitellata > Lumbricidae > Allolobophora > Allolobophora icterica. The sequence goes on along the minus strand of OY744604.1, from coordinate 9,079,583 downwards.
AGCCTCACTTTTCTTCTCTTCCATTCCCAGCGAAATTTAACATGCTCATCTAACCTAATGACTTCTGAACTAAAGGGCAGACCAAGACTATGCTGTATAGACAGTGTAAATAACGTCACTTGGACTAACACTGAGAAGAGCACTGAACTTGACAAATGACCGAGGACAATGAAGAACATTTATTCGTACCCATCGCCGCCAAATGGCTGGAGTCAGGAACTGATGATGATGATGACGACGACGACGATGATTTTTATTAAACTCCTGCCAGAATTATGACAATTATCTGATCCATTCTATGAATGCACCAAATCTCTCTCTCTCTCTCTCTCTCTCTCTCTCTCTCTCTCTCTCTCTCTCTCTCTCTCTCTCTCTCTCTCTCTCTCTCTCTCTCTCTCTCTCTCTCTCTCTCTCTCTCTCTCTCTCTCTCTCTCTCTCTCTCTCTCTCTCTCTCTTTCACATAAGACCACAACATTTCATCTCTCTCCCTCCCCTCTCTCCCTCTCCCTCTCCCTTCCCTCTGGCCTCTCCAATTCTAAACACCATCCACTGTAGACATCTCACTGTCTGCCTGTCTGACCTCTGGATTTTGATCCGGAAGCGATTATAACTCTATCTGCCTATCGATTTTTGTGTTTTGATGGAGTGCCTGTGAATAAGCTGGTTCCTATGAGTCACCTTATTTTGGGCTGTAGAAATTACGAGAGATTACGACTAAACTTATTATTATTGCAATTGTATTTAGTAACTTGTATTGCGCCGGTGTCTAATGCACAAGGCATCAACCGATGGCACACCAAAACCAAGCAGTAATCAGGTCAATATCCAGAAGATCAGTCCGTTAACACTGCATCATTAGTCATCAATCCATGATCACTTCAAGTCAAAATCGTAATTCATTGGAGTTAAATTAAAAATTAAAATTGTACAGAAAACACTGTACAGTTAACTTATGTACCATGTAGCACAAAAGAATTCTGGAATGTAGTCTTTTTTATAAATAAAGGCTACAACTGAGAAAATGTCATGAAAGTAGGCAAGCCTGTAACCATCAATGTTCATAATTCGAGTTCCTTACTTGCCATCAAGAACTGCTCAGTCAATGATTCATATGTCACTGTTTTAAGTCAATGACAATACCAGTTACATAACTAAGTATGACACACATACATACATACATAAATATTTGCCTATGTGGGTCCTTCAGCTTGGAACAGTCTTCCTCTGTCCTCTTCCTCTGGCCAAGATCTTCTTGCCCTCTCTTCAGTTCTGTAGACGCTTGGAAACCTTTCTTTTTGCCAGTGCTGGAATTGATGCGCGTCAAGAGCACCGTTGATCTGAATGGTGCTATATAAATGTTCAGTTACAATTACAACAAAGGTTGTACTTCTTGCAAGCTTTTCATTTGAACACTTATAACAAAGTACCAATACTGCTTGCAAGATTTTATAATCTAAAATTCCATTTAAACTAAGTGCATAATTAGTTAAATTACAAAAGGGAGTTTTCAACAATATGAATACACTCACTTGTGTAAAGATTGCAGTAAATAATAAGCCTGAGCCAAGTGCTTCCTTTTTGTAACACTATAGGAATTTACAAATCTTTTATTAAAATAAGGAATTTCTTCTGTACCTTGTTAATAAAACTAACAGTTTTTAACTTTTTTTATCACTATTGTTTCATTACGAAATTGTCGACTAAAGCAAACTTCTATACCTCGATAAATGTAATTCGCTCTATTGAAAGGCAAAACAGTACGAATATAGTGATTCTTTTGACGTAGGTTCATAATACCACCCGGTAACTGTATTACTGCCGACAATGTTGCACAAGTTGACTCATAAAACATGTGGAGAATAATTACAAGTAGTTCCGTTTTAACTCTACTGGTGTTCATAAATTTTCCTTTGCCTGCTACAAGCAATGAGTAAAGTGCTGGGTGACACACAGTGTTACTTACTGGACCAAGTAATGGTTGACAGGACTTTTGGTCATACTGCATTTGTCACCTAGGTATGTATGTACGTACGTATTTATGTATGTATATATGTAAGTATGTGTGTATGAATGTTGTATGCATGTATGTATGTATGTATGTATGTATGTATGTATATATGTTTGTGTATGTATGTATCTATGTATGTATGTATGTATGCATGTATTTGTGTATCCATATATGTTTGTATGTATGTATGTATATGTGTATTTATGTGTGTTTGTATGCATGTGTGTAAGTATGTATCTATGTGTATGTATGTGTGTATGTATGTGTATGAGTGTATGTATGTGTGTATGTGTATGTATGTGTGTAATGCATATGTATGTGTGTATGTACAGAATTGAATTGAATTGAATGTATCTATGTGAGTATGTGTATGTGTGTGTATGTATGTATGTGTGTATGTGCATGTATGTACATATGTATTCTGTCCATACTGGGTCGTAGCTGTGTCATTGGGTGTTGTATAAAAGTTCAGTTTCTAATTTTTAAAGCAGCAACCAATCACATCACAGACGTCAGACTGAACTTGACTGAACTCTCTATCAAACTGTCTATCAACTGTACTCGACTATCCAACTCCCTTCTTCACATCTCCACCGTTTTTATAGTACATCAAAGACGCGTGGGCGGTCACAACGCAATAAGTCATAACCAAATTACACAGACTACTAAGACATCATTCCATAGCTACAAGTCTATTTATAACTGCAAACCCATCCTCTCCACGAATCTACCAGCAGGTGCAAATCTGCCTGTTACAGGCGACTACATCTAACCAATCCCTTTACAAGGTCGACATGTAAACAATGTATGAATGTATGTATGTATGTATGTATGTATGTATGTATGAATGTATGTATGAATTTGTGTGGGTATTAAGCTACTTGCCTTTCAAAAACCATACAAGGGAGTTATATCAATAACATTGCAGAACAATTTGTGATGACACCCGATTACTATGATAGTTTTCTGTTGCCTTTTTCAAAGCATAACTCCCTTCATCTCACACGGTGTCAGTCTTCTATCACTGATACATATTGGGTTTCTGTGACCCAGAGGACCTCTCCAAGGACCCCTGCATGATAACCTTACTACACAGGAGCCCACGACCTATCATAACGCTTTATCTTGACAATGGAAAACCAAAATGGCAGGGCTGTCAAAATAGAGTCAAGCTCACTAACACAGTGCACGTGCACTTGTCTTGGGTCGTTCTGACCCTGGCGTCGTTTGGTTGACTGCTGATGGTTCCACTGGCATATTATAAGTACATAGGTACATAAGTCACCTGTTGGTGGCTAATTCCATCGAGGATGAAGTCATCCAACAGTTGACTTACGAGTTTAGCTGATTCATAGCCACATTTAGTACCTGTTTCGTGGATGACATATCTAATGGTATTATTATTCACGACTGTCAACCTTTGTAGACTGTCAGCTGGGAGGTCATGAGTTCAAACTCCCGCCAGGGCAGAAATGTCTGAAGATTGGTGCTTCCCACTTATACTTGTAAGTCTCCTGAAGCTGAATCAGCCACACGGAACACACTGACCCTACAATGCCAGTCCGAATATCAGAAGGCAAGGTCGCAAGGGAGAGGACTGGCAACCCACCCTCTAACTGCTCAAGGGCCTGTTCTTTCACAAACATAATGTCTGGGAAAAGCAGAAACTAAACCCACAGTGTGGCAATATATCATGAAAAAATAAGCACCAGTGAATAAGATGCTTTAATTGATGATATAGGTTTTGCGTGGCACTATGAAAAAACACGACCTCACCCTCACATTATATGCACATTGTCTAGCTATGGTACACATTCACCGCAGGTAAATATGGGTAGCAAGAAAGAGAGAAGAGATGACTGAGATGAGGGAAGTCTTACTGTCTGACAATAATTGTCTTCCTACTATAAACAGAGAGTGTTTTCAGTCATTCATCAAAGTTGTTTTTCTTTGCTTGGGATTTAAATCCCAGTGGATCAATTGAAATCGATAATTCATTTCCAAGTAGAACAATCCATCTGCAAAGGTTGATGGATCGCTGTTATTTTGTTTGGGTTTCAGTCAAAATATCCTTCAACCTAGAAACATGGGTGGGAGGATTACAAAATGCAATGTAACTGCTTATCTATTAATTGCTGAAGCAGCATGTACTATAAGCAATTGCATTACTTGTGTAGAGTAATTTTAAGTAGAAATGCATTTTAGCTACATTTAGTGATGAATGCATATCTACTTCACGTGTTGTAATCTGTTTAATCATCCAAATCATGTAATGCATGAGTGGTCACCAGATGCAAATAACAGCCACTCATTTAAATAAGTACTTCCTGTACTTATATTTCAAGTTTATGGCCATACATCTTGCATTTTCAATGCTCCACTCTGGATCTGTGTCTTTCTGGCCAGGGATGTTGCTACATGAACCTTTCATGAACACTTGAAACGCCTTTCACTGGGGCTGGGCAAGGAAGGCCTCTGAGCAGCCATCTTGAATGTGACACTAAATGAATTAATGAATGAATGACATTAGTGTCTATATCAACTAGGAATGTTTTAAAAGTGGAATTCCTTTCGGCTAGGAAGAATGTTGGACCACCATATCTTATCTGTTCTTAGTTGTATTTTTTAATCCTAATCTACGACTGTCTTTTTTTATACCTTGACCTAGATTCCCCTCCCCCTCTTATCCTGTTTACAGAGTTGAAAAAGGTTGTCCGGGTGACTCAATGCTTTGCCGAAATGGACCTACTTCTTCATTTCATAAAGGCCTTACTCATTCAACTACATCAATGTATTCAGATCTTTAGACATGAACTATAGGCTCTATTGTGTGTGGGACATGGTTTGGTGTGAGATGAAGGACGTTGTGTGATCTGACATCACAACTTATTCTGCAATGTTCATTGATTTAAGAAGTGGTTCCTAAAAGATGTTTTGCAAGTACCTGGTACATACATAGGTTCATACATACATACACACATACATAGGCCTACAATCACAAACATACACACACACACACACACACACACGCACAAACATATAAGCGTTATGATAGATCATGGTCTCAGGACCAGATAGGGTTATTTACTATACAGAGGTCCTTGGATAGGTCTTCTGGGTCTTAGAAACCCAATATGTATCAGCTGCAAACAAGCCGAATGGTCAGACAGTGAAGAATACGGGTTTAAGCCGCCTTCCTCGAGGCGTTCATTGTGCAGGGACCTTGAGCAAGTCCTTCATGAATGCACAATTGTTCTGAACAATCTATGTTCTGTTGTGTGGTCTTGTGTGCACTTCTGAACTTGGAATGAGGGCAATATCAAATATAGCTGTACTGAATAATTAACAAAAACTAGCAGGAATATACATATATATTATATATATATATATATTAAATTTATTTATTTATATATGTGTATATATATATATATACTGGTATAGTTTAACATTAAATGTACCTCTTGATCGCAGGAACCTGTTTACTTGTGCAAAAATGAGAAAGTTGGCATCACAGTACTTATTCTTTTAACTTGCACATTACGAGATACTGTGATACTTCAGAGAGAGAAAATAATGCACAGATGTGCAAGTTGAAGCATATCAAGAGGTATTGTGAAACACTGTGAAACAAAAGTCATGGCCACACTTGAGGAATTCTGCTGAATAGTCTCTACTCCACTAAAAAGCCACTCTTCTATTGATGTTATTGGGTGCAAACCATTTCCATGTCATTTTAAATGCCTTGATAAATCAGCTGATAAATTTGGGTCCTATTAGCAGGCTTTGTTTGGTCTAATTGCACAACAGTTTGGTAAAAAAACTCCAATTTCGGCCTTCCCCAATATGAAGCATTTATGCATCGTTATTGTAAACTCAAAATTGCTATTCTAAAGCTAAGTGCAAAGCACCAGCTTATTCACGACCACTGTGTCATATCAGAGGGGTTGTGCAGAGATCAATGTCCACTGGAGGTCTGAGTCCGATGGCCAGAGAGAGGCAGAGCAGATGTTATGTCGGGTTTCATTGAGGATGAGAAGGTTTGGAAGGCAGAGGATAGGATGGATTAGGGTAGGAATTCCTGAAGGGATGAGACTTCAGTCTGGAGTGGAAAGCCTGTGGGATGATGAGTAGAGGAGCCCGAGGCAGATGATGATGGGTGAGTGGCATATACATGCATATTATATCTGCCAGAAGAGTGTGCCCACCCCTTGCCTGGGAGCCAGCAGTGACTTTGCCAAGGTACCACTAGTACCTTGTTTATTCACAAACCAAATCAAAACTTGAATATATAATTATGTATGCTGACTATCCGCGCCTCAGATTCACATTTCGGTGTGACCATGCACGCATTACAAATGTAATAAATAATAAAAATAATGTGTCTTAATTCCTTGGAATAGTTCATTAGTAGTTGCTTGGAGCTTATCTCCAACATAGGACACATTACCTGCTTATCTAAGGAATTTTTATGGTACTTTCTCATCTGCCACTATAGAATGTAGCACACTGACCAAAGACAATGCTTGCTTCCAAGTGGGTGATCAAGTAGAGGCAACCATTCAGTAACCAGGGTGAGAGTTGGGGAATTCTGAACAATACCAGGGTGAGACTTGGGAAATGCTTAACAATACCAGGGTAATAATTGGGGAATTCTGAGCAATTCCCTTCCTCAGGTTGTCCTGTTAATATGATTGGTGGCTGATGTTTGCTTTATTACAGTCACAATATTACTAGGCAGGAAATACAATTAATCAATATTGCACACATAACAACACAAGTATTATATAATAGAATCTACATCCTGCCAGTCTTGACATTCACTGTCCAATTTTCCTTAACCGGATATATATACTTTCTATCCAGATTCCAGAGCATTACTTCCTTTAACATATTTTGCAACTGGTAATTCAAACCGATTGCTATTGAGTTCGGATATATTCACCTGAGTGCACTTTCAAGTATTCATCCGGATAAAACCAGCGTCACCTATAACGGAATCTGGTGCACATCCTGTTTGCATAGACCCACAATAGGCTTTATTCAACCCAACTCAGATTAAACACAGTTGGCCAATGAAATGGCTGAGCATTTTACATAATCAGTTTTTGAAGTACATTTCAATAAAATCCTATCGGTGTCTGTGAAACCAGTTGAAACCGCACTTAACGACCTTTTCAGATGGTCAATTAACTCTCAAGTAAGCGACTTTAAGTCATAAAAATTTTTTACAGTGAAGGTCATTCTAATTACAATTGTACACGGGTTCAGGGCCATCCCCGCCAGGGCAGAAATTTGATTCGAGATTTCTGTTCCACATGCACCCCCTAGCCAACTCAGCTATGATGAGTGCACTGACCGTACACTGTCGGTGGGAAGATGAGACGGTGAGGGAGAGGACTGGTCACCCGCCCTCATATGCCGAGGCCAAGCAAATGAAGTCGCTAACACTTCATACCCATGGCTGCCTCACGGCTAGCTTAAGGGACTGCTTTTCTTCTACTTCAGGGCCATAACTCACTGGTTTAATTTAGCAAATGATCTGCAGATACCCTTAATAAACCGCTATATAAATTAACATTGATCGGCAACTTAATACCTTCATCGTTTATTCGTTCATTTTTGCACAGTCGACGGGCGTAGGGCAAAATTTTACATACACAGCAGATAAAAATCACATTATTTCGCATTTGAGCCAATCCCCCGATGGTCAATATCTGGGCATAATGGGCTGCATGGGGCGTCGATGAGTGAAACTGCCCCAAATTGCCCCATAACACTGAACCAATGAATTCCCCACTAACCTCGTTTGCTTCCTTCGTCGGCAACAGTACTGTTATAGCACGAGGTCTGTCGTTGAAAACGAGCGCTCAGCTGTGTGCGCCGGTCGCAAATGGACCCGGTCGGCTTTCCCAATAGAACGGTAGCGCTCTGCGGCGGAACGCAGGATCGTGACTGGGTCGGCTGAGACCTGCCAGACAGACAGACGAGCGGGTATTGATCGCGTTGCGAGCGGGTCCAACCAGTTGAGTGTTAAACGTTATACTGTCAGAACAGGAAGGCTTATTAACATAATGAAGGAGGGTTGGTGGTGTCGGTGTTTGGCGTATTTAACTGCTAGATTCCGTAAGCGCATCTGTCATGGATCGTGGCCGGCGAAGACTAGACAAACTTCCTGATTGAAAACACGAAGAACAAGTATCGTCCAAACTTCACGATGTTTTCAATTACGACGACCGTTGAGCGCTGATGGCGTGATACATCCCTAAACTATTTTTTGACACCATAAATCAGTATAAAACACAGACAAGTGATCACCATGAAAGCTTTGAACAATACAAGCATTTAAAACGAGTGTTCAAGCTAGTATTTAGATTGGTAGCTCTTGTTTCGTTGACAAAATAAATTTTTCTGGTGACTTGTCGTAACTCCAGGAAATTTCAAAATTGGTATATTAATTTAAGAATGCTGACAATTTCTATCACTTTAGAACTGCTCACGGATTAATAGCATAGGCCTTTAGATTATTTAATAAAATATGTCTTTATATAGGCCTTAAATGTTTAATAAATATAAAAACTTTATAAATCTGCATAGAGAGATCGATGTAACTCATGTAATTAAAACATTCACGATTTTTATTGCATTGGAAGTAATTGGCCTATAATCCCTATATCGACATAACACTGGAACCCAAGAAGTTTGCTCTAAGTGTAACCCGCTTAAGGTGCCACGCAGCGCAAGCAATAGTTTCAAGCACCAAAGCGCGTCGAAACCAGCTAAACAAATTGCCGGAACATTTTCCGACGAGGTAGAATAAACATGGGAGGATGGATGGATTCTGAGTGCTTTAGACAGTAAACACATTAGACATGTAAGCCATCTGCCTACCGAAAAAATAGACCTCGGCTTCAGTGAATATTCAGCACGTGATACCAAGAAATGACGTCACCCTGCTATTTTTAGTTCCGGGCGCAGCGCCTGGATGCAGATGAGGAGAACTGGTGACAACAGACCAGCCAATCAGAAGCCGCGTCAGAATCACACTATACGATGCGCTACATGCGCCAAACTAATTATCGTAATTGTAATTATGCATATTTACTAAACTGTTCTGACGACCAGAACACTAATTATATATAAAACCGCTGGTCAGCTAATAGAAGGAGTAACACGTGCTATCGAACCACATTATTTGCTTAGAAACTAAATCTGTATGAATTCTGCGAAGGCACAATTAGGCCTATGTGTGTTTACAATTGCAAGGTCATGGTGATTATTATGAATAAATAGATCAAAGTTGTAGTTCATGGACGTCAGTAGGCCTACGTTCGAGTACTGTAGGGGGATACTTGCTCACCCTTTGATTTCAATCTAAATATTACGTTAAGTGTAAAATATAGGGCCTATCAATGTTAAACAATTAATTAAGTTTTATACCGACATCTCGTTGTACTTGATTAGTAATTCGTAGAAGCACGTATTGTATAGTCAAAATGCGTGACTTAGGATATAATGTCTCGATAATAATATTTCAGCCTCAACAGCGACCTCGCTCATGAGACATGAGATATGGGTCTACTATTGATGTGGAATGCAAAAACCACATTAACACTGCCAGCATTGCTATGGGCATTAGATGGAACCCATAAGGGCTCAATATAGGTCGCATATAATTGTATGAAATTGAGTTCATGTGGGCCTGATGGCTGGGATCAGTCAACAGAGTCTCCCAGTATAGCTATAGATAGGCTGCGTACCATGCACCTCTGTGTGGAAGTGCGTGCGGATCGCGGTTGGCTTCCCGAAGGTGACTGATTAGGCCTAAAGATATTTAAATATTGGGCTAACACGGTTTCGTACACGGTGACCTTAAAATAATGGCGTAGAGCCCATTCCAAACGGGCAGCGGTGGTAAAGGATCACCCCGATCAATCCATTGAAAAATGAGTGGGGTCGAGGCTATTAGACGGTCGCTTTATAAAAACGCCTATTATGTACATTTAGCATGATGTTTCTAAATTAAACCGTCAAAAGACAGTAGGTTTGGCTTATTGAATCCATGGTTTCACCAAGGAGTCCATGCATGGGTCTTCACACCCAACGACATAAACTAGCTGGATTAAGTTTGTGTGTTTAGTGTTCGCTCCGAGAACGTATCCGCTAAGAAGAGGTTCCAGTCTGGCCTCGGTGAAAATGTCTAGCGTTGGCTAGGCACAGAATCGATGGCTTACGCGTGTCATTCGAAAGGTGGCGCCAACAACCTGTGCTATAAGTAGTGTCATCTGTGGAATGACGACGAACAACTGAATTCAATTGAAATGTGGGACAATGAATATGTGCTATTAATAATGAATTACCGATAATTAGGCCTATGTTATCAGGGCGCTCAATATGCCTATGCCTATGCCTAGCCTTGGCGAAGTATCTGCTGAATCACTTAAACTAAGTCTACTTTGCGTAGGTGTTGTGTTTTGTTTTGCTATGTTAAATTGTTATTCCAACGATCAACGGTGGTGACCCTTAGGCCTACCCGATCAATTTGTTTAAAAATTAGGAGGGTCGAGGTCATGAATACGTTCGATATAGAAAACGTCTACATTTGCATTTATGCGCTGTTGATTAGTTGTGCACTTTAACTAATCATTAGTGAACACAAAATCATCTCTCGATGGATGTTATCCAACTCCTATGCCTTGACCCTTGAATTCATCATCCTAGTCCTTCCTGACCAAATCAAGACATTTTCTGACCATTCCACACAGCTATCAACAAACTCTTCGTCTCTTAAGCCTACCTTTACCTCCGACTCCCCTGTCCGCGATCTTGGTGTTACTTTTGATCCACACCTCTCCTTCTCTAACCACATCTCCAACCTCTCACACATCTGCTTCGTGTACACTCGTGACCTACGACGCATCCGACCCATGATCGACCTTAAACCCTAGCCTACTCCACCATTGCTACCTCCATTGTTCATTCTAAGCTTGATTGCTGCATTTACCTCTTCCTTAACCTTTAATGCACTCAAATCAAGCGTCTTCAACTTAGCCCTATCCAAAACTCACCAGCCAGGGATGTCATTAGAACTCCAAACATCTTCATATCACTCGCATCCTAAAATCGCTTCATTGGCTAAAAATCGAAGAGCGGATCCACTTCAAAGTTTTATCACTAACCAACAAATCCTTACAACATTCTCCGTGATCTCTTAACCATCCAAGCAACCCGCTCCACCCGACCACCCTCCAATCTCAGTCTCTCTCGACCCCAGGTCACTACTGATCTCAAGTTCTCCAACCGAGCCATCGCCAACACAGCACAACGCCTCTGGAACGATCTCCCGTCTGAGTTCCGCAGATTCTCAGTTCCTCCATCATCATTCCAACCCGTCCCCCATCCTCCTCGTGCTCCTTTTTCCACTCAAGACTTTAAGCTCTACTTTATGCAGCTTCGTTTGGCATTGATTAGAATCCTATTCTCTAGTCTCACCTTTTCTCATCTTTTCAAGAACTACCCTGATTCATCAATTCTTTTCGCCCTAAATGGCACCTGTCCTAACAGCTGCTCTGCCTCCTCTACTGATCTCATCCCCCATGCATGATCACCATATTCGGACCTCTTTTGGACTACTCTTTGGAAATCCCTCTGATTTGACGCAGCGCTCGTGAATATGCTGGTGCCCTGCGCTTGGCCTTCAAGTGGCGCTTTAGAAGTTTGGAGATTACGTCGTCATCATTACTATTACGATGTGCGTCATTCGAAAGACGGCAACTGCAACGATTGTTATAGCGAAAGGCAGAGAAGAAATCTAGGCCTACCTTAGAAAATCAGATAATCAATTATATTCACCAGGTGGCGATATTGAAGTGACTATAAACACTCCGATACTTCTCAGCGCCACCCAAAGCCGCTTGATAAGAAACAGTAGGCCTACAATTATTTTCACGGCGATAGGCCTATGTCATTTAAATTTTGCGAATTTATGGCAAGTACTAATGGTAGCACTTGTTTACGCAGAAATTTCTAAAACTCATTAGAAGTGATGATTGAGACACGTTTTAAAAGAGGGTTTTAATAGGCCTATAATAAATAATTAGGCCTAAACTGCAAAATTAAAAGTTGTGTAGGTCTATTCTTCTTCAGTTATACCTAGGACTAACATTGCCAATATTAGTCCCAGGTTATACCGTTATACACAATCGTCGTTGTCGCTGAGGCGTCGTTTAAATAAATATACATTAACAAAGTCTGACTAGAAATCATGTTAGCTGCCTGCATAGTTTAAATGTGCATGTTGTTTGTAAAATTCCTAATGTACGATGTTTGATATGACGTCAGCGACCGACGTTGCAATGAGATGTCATTAAATTAATGACTAAAAAATGTTAAGCTTAACTCTATGCAGCTTCTTTTGGCATTGACTAGAATCCTATTCTCTATTTCCTGGTCTTTTAGCGATACTTGGCGGCTCAACAAATTAAAAGGAGCCGTTAGAAAAATTGAATAATTATTATTGGAAAATCATACAGATGAGAAAACCTCGAAACACTTTTAACAATAGCAACTGGTGTATAAGATAAAGTCTTTAGATCCCCTATGCTAACGTGGTCATATATTGAAATCCTATGGATAAGGTAAGGTCGACAAAAACGGCCCTGCAGCCATAAGATGTCGTTAAACATCGATTATTAGGTTTGCTCAGTTAAGAGACCTTAAACTAATGACGGAAAACCGAATGACTATTAGATATCACAAAAATATTTAATCTTACACATGTTGTTTAAGGGACAATCATCTTGGTAATCAGTGCCACACCAAGTAGCAGCCATTATTTCTACGAAGAAAGTACTTAACTGTAGGCCTACTCAAAGTAACCAACTGAACTGGCAAAGAAGAGTAGACCCTAGGCTAAACTTCCTTCCATATACAGAGGAGGTGTAATCCTACATTCTTCCCTCACTTTGCGAAATCAAGAAATGTGTTTGGGTTGCCACCACTTCCCAAGACCGATTGAAGGACCGCTCCTGGATTATAGTAGAGAAATTGCAGGATTTTAATGGTGGAACTTGTCACTAGGAATCTATTACATAGAGATAAACTACGACGTATCTAAGTAGGCCTATGTAAGTGTATCTAAGTAAGTATGCATACATATGTATTTATGTATGAGGACACAACTGATATAGCGCCAGAAGTGTTTACGACAATAAAATCCAGTTCCTCCATTGCAACGGATAATAAACGCGTGTCAAACATAATACGACAATTGTTCTGCGGCTCAAGTGATTAACCGGCAAATAATAACCTTATCGCCGTCTCCCAATCGTTCCGTTGTCCTGTGTGATTTGTTCCTGCATGATATCCCTACAACTGAAGCCGCGAACGAACTCTTGTTCCACTGGAACCGTTATAATTGCAGTAATTGGCAGTTGGCCTGAGGTCCTGTCAACCTCGCATCAACGATTCATTATTATAAGGATGATTTTGGCTTTTCTTCCGCGTCAGAGCATTCGGTGGAAGAGGGATTTCTCTTCCTCTCTGCTGCTCTGCCGCTGGGAATTGGCTGGCAGCAGTCGCTCCCTCCGAGTAGAGGGATTTATGGGACGGTATATATATACATATATATATATATAAATGTTTTTAGTTAATGAATGAACGAACGAATGAAGTAAGTAAGGAAGAAGGATGGAAGGAGTCAATGAATGGCTGAGTAAGAGTAAGTTGGGAGTAAGAGTCGGAGATAGGAAGAATGAAAATGGGAAGGAAGGAATGAAGGAAGGAAGGAAAGAAGGAAGGAAGGAATTAACGAAGAATAGAAGGAAGGAAAGATGAATGGATGACTCGAAATCCCTAACCACTATGGGGTTTTAGGAGCGTCGTAAACTATCCAGGTTTCCGGGCTGAAATCCGGAAGCAAACGCATTTTTCCGAAACAACAATTACCTGGAAACTGAATAAGGGCCTATACGTGAAATGGACTTCAAAAGCGCTATTGAACTAACAGACCTCATCGCATGCTTCATCACAAATCTTGAGTTTATGGTCTTGGTTTTAAAGATGTCCAGACCCCAAGATCCCCCGCCTGCCAAATATGTAACTGCGAATGAGAAGGCATCACACACTGAAGAAGAAGAATAATAATAAGAATAAGAAGAAGAAGAAGAAGATGATGATGATGATGATGAAGAAGAAGAAGAAGAAGAAGAAGAAGAAGAAGAAGAAGAAGAAGAAGAAGAAGAAGAAGAAGAAGAAGAAGAAGAAGAAGAAGAAGAAGAAGAAGAAGAAGAAGAAGAAGAAGAAGAAGAAGAAGAGCAGTCCCTTAAGAGAGCCATGAGAGTGAAGTACTAGCGACTTAATTTTCTTAGCCTCTGCATCTGAGGGCGGGTTGCCATTCCTCTCTCTCGCCGTCTGATCTTCGCACCGACAGTGTACGGTCAGTGTTCTCATCATAGCTGAGTTGACTATAGGGGGCGCAGGTGAAGAAGAAATCTTTATACAAATTCTACCCTGGGGGAATTTGAACCGCCGGCCTCTCAATTGACAGTCCAGCACGCTAACCACTTGACGATCGCTCCCCCTCCCCTCCCCCACTCCACTCCCCATCACACACCGAATGGGATTAGAAATCAAGTCATAGCGAAAGTTGACAGAGTTGTCTGAAACCGCGAGTGTAACCGATCCCCAAAGCTGCTGTACTCGGCCAAACGAGCGTCACAAGTCATCCATACTTAAACCGTTACCTGGCACACATTTCGCCCGTATGTACCCATCCCATCCCTCCCTCACCCAGACAAGTCGTGTGTCGCGCAGACAAATTAAATAGTCATTGCGGCGACTGAGTCTATAGACGGTCGACAGTCAGAACAGTTCTGGGGTTAACAATTATGGAGAGAACGCCGTGTTCGTTGAGCGGAGTCAAACGACGCAGCCCCACCGGTTAACGATCGCCCAATGACAACAATTACCCAGTCAGCTTTTCCACCGGCGCGTGGCCTTAATACTTGACCGCAAACGGGTGAAACCGACCGGAGGTAGAGCGGAGGGTGAGTCCGACGCCGTGTCGCCCCCGTTTCGGGTCGATCGAACCCCTGCTGCTTACCCGCCCCTCTAATTGTCCACTTAAGTGACCAGCGATCGGGGCGTGCTGGCGGTGACCAGGGCAGGTGCCTCGGTGGTCGTGTCAGGGGGATGGGACGGTTGGAGAGCCGGGCGCGATGAGTTATTTGCCTAAGTGGAGGGACATTGTGGCTGTCAGGGATCGACACGTGCCGTTGATTTCGGTCGATGGCGTCAATGCAATTACAATCGCCACGCAATTGTCTGGTTGTAGCTGCAGCGGGTAGACGGACGGACGGACGGACGGACGGACGGAGAGGGTGAGGAGCGAAAGTCGTCTGGACGGAAAAATTGTTATTACGGTGCTTCGATTTTTTCACTTAATGATTGTCCGACGCCACCATGAGTGCAGAGTCCAGGATAAACGATGGGGGTTGACTATGCGCGATTGGGGAAGCGGGTTGGGAAGATTGCTGAGGGTATAAGCTTCAGTGGAAGCGAGAACTACCATCGGCAAGGGCTCGGCACGGGTGTCAGAGTGGGGACCAGTTGCACATCCAGAGATTAGAAGAGAGACAGACAGACAGACAGACAGACAGACAGACAGACAGACAGACAGACAGACAGACAGACATACAGACAGACAGACAGACAGACAGACAGAAAGAGAGGCAGAGAGAGACAGACACAGACACAGAGACAGACAGAGACAGAGAGACAGAGACAGAGAAAGCGAGAGAGAGGGAGGGGGAATTAACCAGTTCGTACTTTCTTTTGAGAAAATTTCTGTATCATCAGGACTTCTAATGTTCAGCGAACGATTACTGAACTCTTTAGCTCCAGAAGTTTCTATAGGCATTACGAAGACTTGATTCATCCAAGCAATATCGCAATATGAGGTTTACATTGTCTCTGTCGAAACGAACTAGACAGAGCACTATACAAACTTTAATAAATTTTTATTTATACAATTAAAATATTACAGAAACACAATTCTGTTTTGATTGGTTTCGTTTCATTCCAAACGGGGAAGTATAACGAGGTAGCAAAACGGGGAACGTAACCCTATGAGTAAACCGAGTTGTGCCAGTAGCATCCAAAGAAGTCTATATATATTCATATGGCCGTGTTCGAGTTTTAGAATCCAATGATGCTCTTGTAGATGCCGAGGACTAGAGCATTAGGCAGCTCAACCCTTTAACGACGAGCTGCATTGGTTTCCAAATCGCTTTTAGTACACTCCCGTATACTCACACACCATCATGCATATCGCTCCTGTCCTCAAATCAGTCCACTTGCATAAAATACCTGAACAAATAGAATAAAAAGCCATATCACTCACCTACAACACACTTCAATCTTCACAACCCTCCTATTCCCGTCAGTTTTTCACAGTCCAATCACTTCGCTCAACCCGTTCCTCTTAAGCCCAACGCTTCCCCGCCCTTCCGTCACTTCATCACTAAAATGTTCAAATCGTTCCATAGCCATAGCTGTTTCACCTCTGTGGAACAAACCCCATCAGAAATATATGATCCATCCTACGAACTCACTTCACCTCTTTCTATCTCTCCTCAGTTTTTTCACTCAAATTTGAATGACGTAAACCCTCGTCACAATTCCACCCTATTTGACTGTAGTATCTATGGACTCATAAATGACCCGACCGGACCGTTAATGAGACATACCTGTAAGTCTGATTCTATTCCATCTCTTCAAAGTCCTAAATGCCCAATGAAAACAACAAACTTTACAAATGACATACATGTAAGCAGACATGTATGCATGTAAACATATATACATACATACATACATACATACATACATACATACATACATACATACATACATAGCCTACATACATGCATAAATAAATATACGTGTATACATACATACAAACAAACTTCGAGTTTCAACTTCGGTCCAAAACAGCGATCGTCCGATCCCACTTCTTATGACAACACGTTGCGACGCACAACTTAGGTCGGGAGAAAGCGGACTCGGACTCGGACTTCACATGACATAGGCCTAATTATATAAATTATATATGTGAACAACTCCTCTGTCACGAAGGATCGTTCGTGAAGAAGATGAGTTCCTCCGTTCAATGACGGCTTTATGTAGGGCCTAGAGGCGATAGGCCTATAGGCGGCTGCCTAGAGCGGCATTTCTGAAGCGGCGACAAATTCCTGCAAAATAGAAACAATATAATTGGTTAATAAGAAATTAAATGGAAATATATGTGTTGAGTAAGAGTGGCATTTTTGTCCTTGCGGCTGCCTATAACGGCCTATAAAACAAAACTGTCAAAGGCCGCTCTGCCTGCGTTTAGATTTAAAGAAACGCATTAGAAATTTCAAGTTTACGATTAGGAAGTTTCTTTCACACAAAAAACAGGGAACGAAATTTCTTCACGTCAGCTGTTCTCGAGGGATTATGTCCGCATTTTAGGCCCTACAGTTCGAACGAAGTTGGCCTCCGTTTAAGTGTTTTCTTCAGTCCAACAACACATAGGCCTAAGTTCAGGCTTATTTATATTTCTTTCTGGTGCCCTGCGCTTAGGTTTAGAATAGCCCTTTAGAAATGTCAATTTCAAGATTATGAATAATAGCCTAACATTGACAACTTTATTATGAGTCTATGACACGATGTCCATTTACAGGACGCCGGTAATCTATCAGTAACAAGTTTGGTCACTGATAAAGCGGTTGCGGAATCCGAGTAACGACCCTTGGGCCTGGGAATCATTTATGGTTTGCTCAAGCGTCTCTCTGTTGCCAAGCAGTATAATTTATATCGGCCTAAGGTGGAAGTAAAAGGAAATTCCTGCGATGCGCTGGTTCAGTGTCCAGGACCTTGGGATTCGTATATCGCCGGCTCAACGGCCGAAGTGAAGGAAATGAGAGCCTTCCCTTCACTCCTTATCGGATATGGGAGCTCCAATTTTTGCTTACTTACATGTGCACACGAAATTCACGAAACTCGTTAATTATTATGCATTTATTAAGCGCCACTATCTATTGACTAATCATCAATCGATGGCGCTGAGCAATTGTGAGTGAAGGACTTGCCTCATGTCCCTAAACAGTAATTGCCTCAGTGAGGAGGCTCGTTGTACTCTGCATTACCGGTAAGCACTCGATACCAATCGGCCACCGTGTCCCACAGTCTTAATTTCGACTTAATAATGTAGCCTGCATTCCAATTCCAGCAGACGTTTATGCAGTGTGTGAAATATATCTGATTCCAACAAATGACCTGCATGAGCTTGTGTTCTTTAGAATCCAACAGATCGCTGAAATGGGACGAATCAAGACAGATTCCCGTTACTGTTATTTCCTAATTTTAGCAATCATAATTCTCTCCCAAGGTCAATGTCGGAACTCACTAGACATGCAGTCCAAATACTCGAAAGACAATATTGACCACATTTTTTGGAACTCCTTTATTCATCGAGACTTTGGTGAAGTCTACGTAGAAGGATTGACTCTTCATAGCCGTTCATGTCTATGACTTAAGTCGTCTTCGCAAAGCACTGATTTATGATAATTCGTCTTGTAGAAAATTGTCCTCGATTGTGTTCCCAACTTCCCAGAGACAGATTTTAGTTTCTCCCTAATGTTAAGTTTCACATCCTTCTCCGTTTAGACAGCAATGCGTAATATTACACGATATGATTTGCAGCTGTTAATGATGTTTATGCTTTCTAAGGTGGTATATAAATCTTCTTTTATTGTTGTTGTTGTAAATATTATTATTATTATTATTATTATTATTATTATTATTATTATTATTATTATTATTATTATTATTATTATTATTATTATTATTATTATTATTATTATTATTATTATTATTGATTTGCTACAATCATTTCAATTCTGTAAAAAAATATTGCACGCAGTAAACTAATGGCTTCTTAACGATAAAATGATAATAATAATAATAATAATAATAATAATAATATTAATAATAATAATAATAATAATATGATTATTATAATTATAATTATTATTATTATTATCATTATTATTATGATCATTATCATCTCATCATCATCATCATCATCATCATCATCATCATCATCATCATCATCATCATCATCATCATCATCATCATCATCATCATCATCATCATCCTCCTCATCATCATCATCATCATCATCATCATCATCATCATCATCATCATCATCCTCCTCCTCATCATCATCATCATCATCATCATCATCATCATCATCATCATCATCATCATCATCATCATTATCATCACCATCTTTCTCTTCATCATCATTACTACTAAGCCTAACGACATAATCATTTTCAAGAATGCAGTGAATATTAGATTAACTTCAACAAGGAAGAAGTTGAAAAATTACAACACATCTCAGTTCTGCCTTTGTTGTTCTTTCCGGATGCATGCATTCATTTTGTTTTCATTCCATCACAAAGTCGGGCTTGGTCTTTCTACCACATCCGCAACGGCGGCTTCGTGTTTAGGGAACAATTAACCAATTAACGACAGTGGTTTGTTATGAGCCGTAAACACGAAATAAAACATTAACTCAATTTCCTTTGTCTGTCGAATCGCAGCGACACAGACAATGGGAACAGATTTAAACAAGCGACAAGAGCAATTGAACAATTTTTATGCGGGAACTTAGCTGCCGAGTTAGGTTTAATGCGTTTTCTTGGAATGTCTGTCTACCAGGGCGTCCTCCAAGGCTTTAAGTCAAGAAACAGTCGCTCGAGTCAATCAACATCGAAATGCTAGAACCAACTAGAAGTATAGAATCTAACCGAGATGTGTCGGCATGTTCTAGTTGTAACCACGTTTACGCGTATGCATTTACGTTGCAATACAATAGAGTACAGTAAAATACATGATACAATACAACACAAGGCGAAAAAATACATTGCATTAAGTGGTATTGTACTACACGGTTTTCTATAGCGCGACATTACGATGCAAAGCATCTCAAGTTGTCTATGAAATAATGTAACCTATTTTGAAAGTAATAATGCCACTTAAAACGAAACTCCTTTGGAGCAAATTCACACAGTATTGTCTATGCACTCTCGTCTAGGGTCAGTTACATCCCATACTTAACTCTAATGAGCTCAAATAGACTTCCGTTTGCCCTTTGCAGAGAGCCATGCCATACTCCTTACCACAGCGTCAGTGAACCTTCTACGGACAACATTTGTCAACTGTCACTTAGCCATATTGACCATTTTTGATTTCTTACTATTTTATCGTCATCATATAGAATAAATATCACGAAAATCAGACAATGGCATTAGACAATTGTGCATCCAAGAGCTGCTCAAGATCTTACACTGGAAGAGTTTAAGGTGATACCGCTGTCCCACCTTTATAGACGTCCAGTCAGTTCAGCTACCGTCTCATATGCAGTCATACAAATTTGCGTTAAACAATATTCTAATAAATTAAATTGCTGCGGATACGAGCAGACAGACAGAGCAATTTCGCTTATTCCGCTCTAATAACGATAATTTTGTGCAATTTTTATTCTCCGAATATCGAAAGTGCAAACATCAAAGTCGATATGGATCTCGGAAACAATGCCTGTCGGTCTAATTCCGATTAATGACGCCTTTCGCTGAAGCCTCAAATACCGGGCGTTATCAAACGCTTGCCTAGGATCGCAGTATCCGCTAATTGCATTGTACGGGTCGAGGCGAAGCAGCAGCCGCTGATGCAACACAAGGAACATGAGAAGCGGATCCAACATCCATCGGTTTAACGGTCACGTCTGTTTGTCACCAGAATGGACGATTGAGCCAATATTTATATATATAATAAAAGGCGCTAGAAAAGCTCTTTAATGTTCACCTCGGTAAATACTATTCCCTCTGAACGGCCTCTATCTACAGGGTTATTCTGATGTGAGGGCCGCCATTTTGATTCATAATGGCCGGATGTTATCATATGGTTCTCCAGTCCGCTCGAACAAAGGTCTTTAATCACCCCTATTATCGGCCGGGCTAATAAGCGCCCGCACGAAACCCGACACAATTCATTGGCCTCGTGCTCCGTCTACCTGCGTACAGCCGATACGCTTGGTCAGTTCTGGTCAGTAAGTGACCATCGAAACAGCGGGCAGCTTGTTATCATGACCGTTCATCATATCATCAACTGCACCAATATGGCGAACGTCTGTTTGATCTTTCACGGCTTAGAGTATCAAAAGCTGTCGGAAATTTTCAATAAGCTCGCCATTAATTAGGTCAGTTCGCGTAGGTTTTAATTAGGTCAGTTCAGAGGCAGCGCGGAATCGACTGCAGGTGTTATCGATGTTCTGTGGTAACTGGTAAGGGTTGTATGCGAACATAGACGCCATAATCTTTGGAACTAATTACAGGGACAGTCGCCATTCACTGATATGCATTTAAAAATTCTTTGAATCTGTGAATATATTATTTTTGCGTTGCTGCTTCACAGCATACCAAAATGCGGTAAAACGTAAATCGCAAACTCCTTCTTCAACGTCGAAGAAGAACATTTCGTCGGAGCCTTAGCCTATTGACATTTAGCGAAGAAAATCTGTGAATCATGTATTGTCGGGTCTGGTTCAAAGTTCAGATCCAAAGGTCAGTCAGACAGTCAGATGGCTACAGTGCACGGACGGTGTTTTGTGTTTGATCAGCGAGAGAGAGAGACAGACAGACAGACAGACAGAGACAGACAGACACGGAGATAGACACAGAGACAGAAACAGAGATAGATAGACCAAGAGAAACAGAGAAAGAGACTGAAAGACAGAGAGAGAGAGAGAAACAGACAGACAGACAGACACGGAGATATACACAGAGACAGGAACAGAGAGCCAGAGACACAGAGATACAGAGATATACACAGAGACAGAAACAGAGAGCCAGAGACACAGAGATAGAGAGACCAGGAGAAAGAGACTGAAAGAGAGAGAGAGAAACAGACAGACAGACAGAAAGACACGGAGATATACACAGAGACAGGAACAGAGAGCGAGAGAGAGAGAGAGAGAGAGAGAGAGAGAGAGAGAGAGAGAGAGAGAGAGAGAGAGAGAGAGAGAGAGAGAGAGAGAGAGAGAGAGAGAGAGAGAGAGAGAGAGAGAGAGAGAGAGAGAGAGAGAGAGAGAATAGAAGGGCAGGATACGATAGGTTTTTTTAAAGAAGACACGGTTTTCAGATTTGAAGAGAAGGCTTGAGCAGAAATATTGCAAGAGGGAGCAGAGTTGATAACATGGGCAGGATAGTCACTGTTGTTCTGGCGTATTATGTACACGAGTGAAAGAAAATCCTTGTTTATAAGTCTGGCCGTGACTATAGCCTACAGACTCCATTCAATCTGGTTTGTTCTTCTTCGTAGAAATCTTAATTCGGGTTATAAATGTGCGAATTCGACAAGAAAGAAACTCATAGTATATATATATATATATATATATATATATATATATATATATATATATATATATATATATATACGAATTACTTTTTGCGAAGGTTGATGGCTCACTATAAACGTTTCAGCATCCTCTTGCAATGTGTATGCATGGATCAGGATACTTGATATAATGCATGTTTAGTAGCCCAACTTCACAAAAGCGTTCTAGGCCTACATATATGACTATCTAACAGATCTAATTGAGTGTGTTTTAAGACAGTTTGCAAATGTATGATGCACAGAGTCAAAGGCAACAGAAGGGCTTGGGTAAATGCAAAGGCAGACTGTTACAACACCACACGAAAAGACGCGATTTAATTGGAATGGGGACATCATATATATGTGTATATACATAGGCCTATGTATATATTTACTGCACCTGTTCGCGCATTAACTATCCAATAGAAAATCCGAGAAGACGTGATTTAATTGATTTACGAATTTAAGAATTATTTAAGAAATTCGAACAAATTCAGACGAATAATTATTAATCTGATTTTAAGTTCTAATCTATATTTGGCTCGGTGGTACATTCGGTGGTGCGCTGGATCTGCAATGCAACGATTGTGGGTTAGAGTCTGCTCATGTGGACCTCGTGCAACGACCTTGGAAAAATTGCTCGAGTACAAGCGTCTCGCGCCTCAGAGACCTAGATTTGAATTTGCATAAATAATAATTTGCACTAAATAGTTAATGCGCGAACATGTGCAGTAAATATATACATAGGCCTATGTATATACATATACGATGTCCCCATTCCAATTCTCGTACCATGAACTCAACACTCCAATCTGCTCAAGTCTTTCACTTAAAATTGAAAGGAATTCTTTTCACAAATTCTATCCTTACAGTACATTTTATCCGAAAGTGGATTCAGTAGGTGGAGAAGGGCATTTCCGTCATCTGAATTTGGCAGAATGCCACAGAATTGGCCCCAGCTGGTTAGGGTTAGGGCCTACACGGAATGCCAATAAGTGATTATATGGGTATATATACATATATTGGATATGCATGTGATGTATAGGTCTATATAATAATTATATGAATAGATATATGGTATTTAAGTATGAATTTTATGTAAATTTTTTTCTATCTATAATTGTGGGTCGTATGATTGTGTTTTATGATCCGATGCAGATGTATCAGGGTGGATCGGATGTCTTAATTACGTGACCTCAATCATGGGTTCATGCATATGTCGCATTTAACAAATCCTAATTATAGCTCTGTTAATATATCGTTAAAATAATTACGTGATGATAGACTGGTGTGCAACCCTACACTGATCCTCTTCAGAATCACCAAAGATAACCTGCATGGAATAAGAATTGATTTATTGCACCCTTTCCGGTTGAATCAACCCCAGAATTCAAGGGTAAAATCTGGATTATCAACTCAATGTCTATTGTAGGCTTACTCTCTGTTCCGGTTAAATTAAGCAACGCCAGGGTTTATGGTTATAATCTAGATTATCAACTCAATATCTATTGAACTCTCTGTTCCGGTTAAACTGAACAACCCCAGAGTTCATGTTTAATATCTGGATTATCAACTATATACTACTGAACTATATGTTCGGTTAGACTAAGCAACCCCAGAGTTTATGTTTAATATCTGGATTATCAGCTCAATATCTACTGAACTTTCTGTTCCAGTTAAACTAAGCAACCCCAGAGTTTATGTTTAATATCTGGATTATCAGCTCAATATCTACTGAACTTTCTGTTCCAGTTAAACTAAGCAACCCCAGAGTTTATGTTTAATATCTGGATTATCAGCTCAATATCTATTGAACTATCTGTTCGGTTAAACTAAGCAACCCCAGAGTTTATGGTTACAATCTGGATTATCAAATCAATTTCTATTGTACTCTGTGTTTCAATCTTTATAGCTGTATGCTATTACACCTTTCCAACTTTCTTTTATCTGTTGCTCACTGTCTGCTTTCGTCACTCTATTTCTAACCAAACACTTTACTTGCACAAACAAATTTGTAAAAAAATGTAGTTTATTCAACATCACAAAATATGTAAAAGAAAAACATACAAAGGCCGTTGTTCTTGGGAATGCTAGGTACACCAGATTATTAAACGGTTAGAATTGGTCCACCTGACATGGATTTGTCAATTAAAGAGATCGGAGACAATACACAGAAGCACGTAACAATAAAAGCAAAAAGATAATTGTACAGCTTAACACACAGGCATTGAGCAAAGTTGAACATGAGAGTGAAATACAGTTTTGATTTACGAAGGCTTTCTGCCAACATTGACTCACAATACCAGGATTTTTCTCTAAATCTAGATTATATTCTTGATGATTATTATGCCATCAGAAGGTTCAGCATCCATACGACGTTAATTAATTTGTATTTCATCAGATAATTAAAACATGTGAGCTTTCAACATAAATAATCGCAAAGACGAATGATCTCTTGTCAGTTCATAAACATCAAAATTGTGAGATCGGATTACAAGGCTTGAACTGTATTATATAACACGCGAATAGTATACATGATACAGAAAGTTTCCCTTGAATACGTAGCAAATCTCGCGATAAATCTTACCCTCTTGGTGGACGAACACAAAAGGAATGCCCTTACAATGGTGGCGATAATATTCAGTTTAACACAAGCTGGCTTCAGTAATACTGTTCGCTTTACAACTGTTCATAGATGTATAAAATCTTCATTATTTCACAGCAAATCATACAATCCCATAACGATTTGAAAGTTTCAGATCTTCAATGTTCAAATACGTTTCTATTGCACTTCCGAACGGACTAGTATAAAATAAATGGTCGACGTGCCACTAGAAAAATACATGTTCACTGAAATACTGATGACATTACATGGCATTTGCATAACTGCAGCAATTCTGAAAGCTCAAAAACAAACGACACCTTTGATGTTGTATCGAAGGCACTTACAGAAAAAGCATTTATCTTGAGCAAAATACTTGCAATTAAGCGTTTTTCATTTAGGGTTACAGGCACTCAAAACACATCTTGTTAGCGTTTACTACAATCATTTTAATTCTGTAAAAAATATTGCACGCAGTAAAAATAATGGCTTCTTAACGATAAAATGGACAAAGTCCTAAGTATTTAATATAAATGTCACAAGATATTTACAGAGATAATTTAGTGTCATCGGAAGTGGGCTTAATGACACTATAGTCGTATTTAGCAACAACATCGAACAGTACAACGTACAGATTCTAGAAAACCTGGAAAAGTTGGCCAGCCTCGACCAGCAAGGCGGTCCTGAATTTAGTTATTGTTAAAATTGAGCTCAAAATGTAGACATTTCAACAGAAAATATGTTTTGCGGAAGAATCTCCAGTTATCACATGAAAATGTTTGAAGTTAAAATAAGTGGAAAGTGAAAATCAAAGTCAATCCATGATTAGGACAGTCATGCCAAATAGGACTTAAAAATTATAATCGATAATAGCAGCTGAGGTTGTATCAGATTCAAATGACACCGTTGAACTTAATATCTGCTGCGAGCTTACATTTGGGGGGCTAAAATGCACAGAGGTACAAATTGTCTGACATATAAAACACTTTAACACCCAAACGGTTCTTTTGTAAGTATCTGACTGCAAGACACAATGGTGCTCTGACCTTAAACGCGTTGTGGCTGCATTTTAGCCACATTAATGACAACGTCTGACACTGACTGACTGCACTCTTCTTTGCAAGACAGCCTACTAGACACTGACAACATCTCGTGGTGTTCGAAGGAATCTGTCGAGGACTGTGCGAGGTTTCGAAGTTCTTCCTCGACCCCTGCAGGGTCTAGTTCACTCAAGGTCGATTCAACAGTCAAGGGGTCCAGAAGAAATGGGGAAACCATCTCTGGCCCGTACAGAGTCGGAGAATGGTGGACATAAGTAGGTTCCCCGTAGTAGTTATGGAATTCTGGACTGTACGGCTGGTGCAGACTTCGGTACCCATCAATTTCCGGCGGAAGAAATGCTCCCATGCATCCGTTCGAGGGAGAATAGGAGTTCAGTCCATCCGGTGACTGCCCACAGTAACCGAACAGTGAATTTGCCGGGTGGTAGATCTCCTGTTTCACTGGCGTCGTGATGTGGTAAGGTAAGTTGCAATCTGTGAGGTACTGCACACTGGACAATGGTAGGAAAACGCTCTGGCTGCAATCCATCGGTTCGTTCCTCATCTGATACTCGCAACTTGGGAAGTTAAGGGACTGCTCCTCTGGGTGACGTGTCATCCAGAAGTGACCCTGTGGTGGGCTTGGGCTTGGGTCCTCTGTCCCGTGGCCACGGATCCAGCTACCGTCCAGCTGAGGAAGGTTCTTCGTCTCGAAGTGGCAAGAAGCACGAGTCCTGTTTTCGATCATCGGCCGGTAGATGTCGCAAGAAGGCACCGGATGTGACGGCATCATCGCCGAATAACTAGTCTGGTAGTTGGAATCGACCTTAACATAAGGAGCTGAAAGCAAGACATAACGAATTGCAATAAGGGACATCGAGGAGGAATATATGCTTGGAATAAATGGTGCATGGATGGATGCATGCATGGATGGATGCATTTGATGATCGGAAAGATGTGATAACTGTTATGGTTAATGGCTGGATGGATGAATGGATGAATGGATCGAGGCCTAATGGTGATGTAAACAATCGGACATTTTATGGCGCAACTACTCAAGACACTGGGCACTCCCCAATTGTAGTATTATCGAAACAGCTGTATAACGTTTCTTAATTAAGAACCTTAAGGGTTCTTAGTCTGATGGAGAATATAGGTCACGAGTTCGTCAAAATTAATGATCACATTTTGCCAAGTCGTTATACAGTGGTAGACGTAATGACATTTGACGCCATTCAGGTCTAAAATTAAGAATCATCTCTTTCAACTTTCTTACCCACCGTAGCCTAACTTACGGAAGTTCACACCTATGAGAATTCAACCTGGCTTCTCCAGCGAATTATGTATGACTCATAACTATTTCACTTGAAGGAGGGCCATCGATTGAGGCTCTAAGCAGCATGATAACGGCTCTTTAGAAGTTTTTAGATAAGCTTAATACGTAGCAAACAACATGGCACTCAAATAAAAAATATATAGTGCCAAAGTTCATTCAGTGTCATCACTTCCGGATTTTTTTACAACAATTAATGGCCACAACATTATTATTGCTGTTTGGCTATGGACCTTAGTAATTGAAATCTTTGATAGCAGACAAGCATGTCAGTCTGCTGCTTTTAAGAGCATAGTAGAGGATAACGAAAACAATTCAATGCATTCGTACTTCATTGAAGATAATAACACAACATAAAATAACAGGACATAACATAACATAACATAAATAACATAAAAATAACATGGCATAAATATAACACTGATTCATTCATTTATTCGTGAATTTATGTATAGAGCATCTTCAAGGAACTACCCAGAGGCACTCCAGACACCAGCACGCTCAAAAGGACAGTATTAAGGTTAGTAAGAAACAGGCCAGGGGTCCCAAAGTGCAGGCGGAGCTCTAGAGGAAGCCTATTCCAAACAACGGGCCCACTACAGAGAAGGCTGGACTCTGCATAGCTGTGGCACGAGCAAAGGGGACTAAAAGAACCACTTTTTCGGCTGAGCGGATGTGACAACGATCTTGGGCACCCGAAGCTGGGCAAAAAGCTCTCGAAGGTAGGCAGAGGCATGTATTGTATTGTATTGTATTGTATTGTATTGTATTTGGATATTTATAAAGCGCTTCTAGCGGGAGGGCCATTCAGAAGCGCTCCCAGTGCGAGAGACCCCGAGAGAAAAAGCAAGTTTTAAGAAACTTAAAAGAGGAAGCGACGTTACCTGAGAGAATAGAAGAACGAACGTACGGAGGAAGCTCATTCCAAAGAGCAGGGCCAATGGAGGCAAAAAACCTAGATTGAGCCAGAGAAGTCCTGACACGGGGAACGAGGAGGTCCAAGCGGTCAGATGAACGAAGAGGACGAAGAGAAGCAGCAGAGTGAGGGCGATGAATTAAGTCACATAAATATTTTGGAGCGAAACCAAGTTGAGCCTTACACACAAGGATGAGGACCTTAAATTGGATGCGGGCAGACAGCGGGAGCCAGTGGAGTTCTTCTGTCATAAAGGTGGTGATATGAGAGAATCGAGGAAGACGGGCAATTAATCTAGCAGCAGCATTGAGAACGGACTGAAGAGGAGCAAGACGGACTTTAGGAAGACCAATGAGGAGGGAATTGCAATAGTCAAGTCTAGAGCAGACAAATGCATGGACAATTGAAGGAGGGCCAGACCAGGGCCGCAATCCTATATTCAATGTTTAGGCCAACAGGAAGCCAGTGAAGGACCTCCAGCGTATATCGAGATGCTTGACCATATTTGGGGATTTGCCCGATGATAACGGTTGTAGAGCGCAGAACTCGCCCTAAGCAGACTATGCGACTAGATGGAGCAGTAATCGAGACGGGCTCTAATGAAGGGATGAACCAGTGTAGCGGTGGCACTGGGCGTAATGGAACGAATAACAGTGCCATAACATAAACACACCATTGCATAGGCATAGATGCATACCATGCCATAAATCGCATAACAATAACATACGTAACATAACACAATAACATAACATAAAAAATTAATAACGTAATAGAACACAACATAACATATACATAACACAGCATAAGAATAGACATAGCATAACAAGAAATTAATAACATAAGAAGGGTTTCAGTAATTCAGAAGACATGCATTTTGCGTTTGCATCTCTGCAAGTTAGCCTGGAACGCTTAATAGTCCACACTTACTAACTTCTTATTAGAAGCTGTGAGTGTCCATTGAGACAGTACTATCATTCAAACCATTCCACAAATTTACAGCTCTTGAACTTAAAATTTCTACCCTGATGTTCCTTTCGATCTCTTAAAAGAGATAAATTAAAAATCAAAATCCAACCTGAATCTGAGGATCGTTTTATGAAATGGCGATCGGTCTTCGATGGAAGGCAGTTGGGCTCCGATTTAGGAATTCTCTTCGTCGTCAATTTCTTTACCTGGATTTATAAAGAAATAGCGATTAGAATCAATCGAATTCGCAGTCAAACTAATTGACTGAGATCTTAGAACGACTGATCTTTGTCAACATCTGCAATCGTATTCAATGTAAATGAACCGCATTAGAAAAAGAACTAAGAACTTAAGAAGTAACTTATATGCAGACAGATATCACGCTAAAACAATACAGGCAGACACATACGCATCAATGCATACTTAGGCCTACAGACACTCATCCCTGTATTAAGGCAAGCAAACGTTTGCACATACAGATAAACATAGGCCCCCTACATACAAGTAATTTACAAGGAAAGACATACATACCCAGATATATATTCAGGCAGATAGACAGAGAGACAAACAAGCAGATAGAAGGACAGGTAGACAGAATAAACCAGATAGAACGACAGACTTGTGTAAGGACAGATAGACAGACAGACAGACAGACAGACTGACCGACAGACAGACAAACATATAGAAGGGCAGCTAAACAGACAGACATATGGAAGGAAAGCCAGATTGGTGTTCAGAGTATTCCGCCATGTATGGCTTACCTTGGTTGTCTTCTTGTTTCTATCGTTGTTGTTGCTGTTGTTCGTTCGTTGTCTTCTTTCAATCAGAGGCCAGAATCGAACGGGGCGAGGGTGACTGTGAACACCCTTGCTCTGGAAGTAGATGGCGTTGCCCGATGTTCGCCAGAAATGCGTCACAGGGTAACCCCCGTGACCCTCGCACTGTTTCAACTGCAGTCGACCTCCACATCCGACTGTAGGACATGCCTTGCCTACACAACAACAACAACCAATCTCGTAATACATAAACGTGAGCGTTGATATAATATCTTATTATTGTCAATCTGAAAAGGTAACATGTCATCATAATTATAGCTGCAAATTTATATCGCACCACATCAAGAGAGACTCATTGGAGGTGCTCTCGAAATAGTTGAGGTTGCAGCATATTGAAGCATATTTCTCATATGATTATATTATTTCATAGTTTTTTTAATCAAACGGGTCGCAAAAGAATCAAGAGTCATTACTTATTTCCATTCTATGGAAATTGACACAAATGTTTGTTTATTGTTACTAGGTCTCCTTTGTGAACTTCTGAATGCAAACGAGTGGCAGAAAGTAAAATACCTCATACATATGTAATGTAATGTACATCTACAAACAGCTCAGATAGCAACAAAAGCTGCGTCATGGAGACCAGCCTATCGAGGCGCCATATAAAATCAAGTCCACAAGATCCAGGTCGTTGGACCACTTTCCGTTCCAGGATACTGGGAGATAGTGTTATTGCTACGGTAGAAAGCGATTACGATGGAAGTGGTGGTCGTTGGGGTGGGGGTCAAGGATTAGGTGCAGGATGGGAAAGGTTAACTAACTAACGAACTAATAGTTTGAAGAGTTCGGTCTTCAGCCTTGAGTGTTAATAAATGTTGAGACACAGATCGACAAGCCCTCAAGTCGAAACCAGTCGCTAAGCTTTCGACTGCTATCGACTTCATTCGCGTTAATATCTTGCTTATTGTTTTAATCGCGGTCAACCAGTTTCGATTTTCGACGAAGAACAATGAGACAGGACAATGTATACCAGGACAGGAGCAACACTTTCTCATAAGGTATGAGTCACAGTGCAACAGACTAAAGTTCTAACGGTCTAACAATCAGTCGATGTCAGGTCACCAGTCGAGTGCGTACATAATTATGAGTCTTAGCAAAACTAGGTCTGCGCGACGGTGATTGGTAAATCCTTGTAGACATGATTATAATGCTCATCTGCTTTCATTAGACGAATTAATTAACGTCATATCGTTAGACAGAGCTAGTTTGGTTGTAAGGATTTCGAAAAGTTTAGGGCATCTGTACTTATATAGATATCCGTTGCTGAAGGCATCAACCTGTCGAAGGTCTTTACAGCCTAGTTTCCTTTAAAAATAGTGTAAGATAAACTATTTCGATAGGTACGAAACGTAATCGTAATGTTCGAACTTCTAAAGCGCCAGTCGGAGGCCAAGCGCAAGACACCAGCCTATCACGAGCGCTGCGTCAAATCAGATGGGGTTTCCAAAGAGTAGTCCAGAGCAGAGAAACTCCGAGTCCGGTTACCATGGGGCCTGGTCAAGAGGGGAGGCAGAGCAGCTGCTAAGGCGAGTGTCGGTTAGGGCGAGAAGAATTGGAAGGCGGAGTTTCAGACGAGTTATTGAAAAGGTGAGACTTGAGTTTTGAGTGGAAAGCACGGTGGGTAATAAATAGAGGAGCACGAGGAGGAGGATGGACGACGGGTTGAAATAATGATGGAGGTACCGAGATTCCGCGGAACTCAGGAAAGAGATCGTTCCAGAGGCGTGGTGCTGTGTTGGATATGGCTCGATTGGAGAACTTGAGATGAGTAGTGACCGGGGTCAAGAAAGACTGAGATAGCACGAATGCGCTGTGATAATCTAAAACAATGTGTTTATCCATACATGATACAGAGGAACATGATTTTCAATCTGTGGCGCTTTGCACCCGGAAATCTGGAGGAAACAGAGCTCAATTCGAATCCTTAATTATATATTAACAGGGTCCTAGATGCGAGTCTAGTGCATCAAAGGACCAGCCGTTTATGCCTTCACCAAAGTACAAAATTGAAGACGGAGATAAATGTGCTTCAATGACTTGCGTAGTGTTGATTGAAACTTCGTATACGCATAGTGTCCTCTCAGCAGGGACGAACCCGCTATCGTAGATAAAGTTTATTTATATTAACTTAACAATTTATCGAAGTGAATTAAATTTATATCGTATCAGTGATATCAACGTACCGATCTGCTTGGCTCTGGCCTTATCACAGATGGCTGGGCGCAGGTGAATGAGAGGCCTGGCCTCTGCATCAAGACATGGCCTGTTGCAGACAAGGACTCCGAGACAGGACTTCTTGAGGACGAGGGCGTTGTGGTTGTTCGTATTGCGCATCGCCCATCCACTCATGTGACGTCCGGCCTCAATGGCGTCTGTTGCAGAATAGACGAACTTACAATGACCGTCTGGCCATTGCTGGAAGCAATCGTGGTCATCCACCTGTTAGCGCATCAACACACGTTTTTATGTCATATCTAATGTGCGATAACATGTCGAATGCCTAGCATCAAATGCAATAAGGAAGATGCGAGGTTCTTCAATGGTATCCCCAAAGGTTTATCGAATGGTAATCTAAAGTTTTTTTCAAAGGTACTCGAAAGATATCTGCAGCTATCTCCAAGGGTATACTTCAAATATATCTCCAACTGCATTTCCATAGGTACCCCAAAGGGATTCCATGGGTAGGTTATATCCAAAGACATTTGGTTTATAAGTCACTTCATGGGGCTGCGCCCGAGTATTTGCACGATTTCTGCATCGGGACGCATTCCTCCGCCTCCGGGTTGCGACTCCGATCGCTCGAGAAAAGCGATCTTCGCGTGAGACGGATGAGAACCCGCTTTGGCGATCGCGCTTTCTCAGCGGTTGGCCCCAGATGCTGGAACGGTCTTGCTCCTGCCCTGCGAGCGGCTAACACAATTGACTCCTTCAAATTCGGACTGAAGGCCGTTCTCTAAGGCCGACCCTGCCGTTAGTTGATTGTGAGGCACCCTTGTAACGGCATGGCTGCGTTACGGCGCCATATAAATTGTCATTGTTATTATTATTATTATTATTATTATTATTATTATTATTATTATTATTATTATTATTATTATTATTATTATTATTATTATTATTATTATTATTATTATTATTATTATTATTATTATTATTATTATTATCCCCAAAGGAACTCCAATGGTATTTCCGACGTAAACTTCTATAGCGCATCTATTTAATGCTCAAGATATCAGTCGAAGGTAGTTGCTAATCACACTCTGTGTGTATGGCCAGATTTCATGTTGAGTCCAGGAATAAATAGATTTCTAGCTGATATCTAAATTCCAACATAGACTCCGCTGGAAGAGAACCTGGAAGAGAGTCTGAAGCCAACAACGAGAAGACAGACCTCACTAATTTGATACTATTGCAGTTCATCGCCTATTAGGACAACAAGAAACAAAAAAGATCGTGATGGTAATTAAGGAAATTAAATTAGAATATTAAGATATCGTGATCACTGAGGCGATCATCATCATCATATGAATGTTTTAACTGATGTTGACTTTCATGTGATTCATTTGGACCAAAGTAATAATGATGATTCTCATGGTGCATAATACTGTTGACTATGACTACATATATGACGATGAATATGCTGACGGTGGTAGAGAGGATGAGGAGGAGGAAGAGGAAGAGGAGTAGGGGAAGTATGTTGGTGATAGGTGGTGAGATTATTGCTTAGGAAGAATGACATATGAAGATTTTTAGGAAGTGAACAAAGAGGAGCAAAAGGAGGAGCAGATGTAGAAGAAAAAGAAAAAGAAGAAGAGAAGAAGAAGAAGAAGAAGAAGAAGAAGAAGAAGAAGACGAAGAAGAAGGAGACGAAGAAGGAAGAACAGAAAGACAAAGAAGAAGTACAAATGAAGAAGAATAGGAAGAAAAGGAAGAACCAATAACAACAATAAGATGATGATCACGAAGAACAAAAAGAGTGATGAAGAAGAAGACGATTATGATGAAGAAAAAAAGAAGAGATAATAGTTATGTGACGATTATGCTGACGACGATGAAGGAGAAGAAGTTGGCAAAGAAACAGAAAGAGAATCCACAGGCTAATGTTGATGATGATGAAGAAGACGATGATGATGTTTTCTGACACATACCCGAGGTAAAACCTTTTCGCAGATATCCCATGCATGACGGGAAGGGCGCTTTCGTTCCACTTCCGGTCTGTTCAGCGACGTAACTTCAGTTTTGATTCGGAGCGCCCTCTCGCGAAACTCTGCGTACTCTTTCGTCATCGCCTGCGGAAATTCGCTCACCACACCTAAGACGGGACTCATGGCTACCGAGGAAACTAAAAAAGATATCGTCGGACGCAACCAAGTCTCGTCTGCAGTCTTGCGAGATCTGCAAAATAAATATTATTTATTCACTTAACCCTTATAGGGTCACGATATTTCTCAACCGATTTTGGTCACCGGGGGGTAAAAAAATACCCCCAACTGTGATTCGCATGATTCCTATGATAAACTCCGATTTTCAAGTATAAAACTAAAAAAAAAGTTATTTATAGAAGGTACTGACATTATTGTTTTTATATATGGAGCACAAGCTATTGCTGACGTCATCGTTTACTGTGTAGTAGTGTATGCAGAAATTTTAGAAGCAGTTTTAAAGTATCACAAGAGTTATTCATCTAACATTTATGTATGAAATGGCCACACGGTCGTGTCCACGTAAAGACGACAAGAAATGGAACACAAATGCACTAAGTGCAACAGTTTCGTGTGCGGAAAGCATGCAGTCAAAACACTTGCATATTCCTGCTTATCCTGCCCACTTTCCCTCTCTGCAGATGCAGAATGACTGTTCAGTAAATGCTGAACGGTACCGTTTGTGTAGGCCTACATTGTAATATCATTAAGTTTATAATGTCATAATTTAGCAGAACTTAATTTATTCATCCTAATTTGATGAACCCAAAACGATTTCTATATATAATGTTCTGATACTGATAAGGAGACATTGCAACAGCAAGACACTCATGTGTAAAGCATGCATAATGTTATGTTTATAAATTCCTGAGTAAAATAGCTACGACATGGTGCATTTTCGTACTTTATAGCTGATTTGGGTGCATGACTAACTAACGAAACTGGGTGCATTCTGTGGATGAAACATGTTTAGGAAAAGTCATAGAAGCGATTTCTTCAATTATTTTCAGGGATAAAAATTTCCGCGAAAAACCGATATGGGGGTATTTTTTTACCCCCCGGTGACCCTATAAGGGTTAATTAAATATAACAAATGACAGGAAATGGGCAAACGCGTAGTTGATGTAACAACAGAGAGAACTAATTAAGTGCATGCCTAATTATACGTGAATTAGAATTACAGTCAGATTAAGATATTGCAACCTTGTCCGAGGGGTGATAGATAGAGATGCATGAGGAGGACGATAGAGGACGGGTTGGAATGATGATGGAAGAACCGAGAATCTGCGAAACTCAGAGGGGAGATCGTTCCAGAGGCTAATGGTAAATTCGTAACAGAAATGTTTTCGAAGTGGAGGCGCATCTGAGTCTAAAATATGCTGAGTGGTTTTAAAGTATTACTGCTGCAGCCCGACATGCCAAATTAGGTATGTGCGATGTCACAACTGCCTGTTAGTTGTTTATTAGTAACTTAAATCGCGCCGATGTTTAATGTAGTCTAAAAGTCATCACCCGATGGGTCACGAAACCAGGTTCAAGTTCAGTAGGAAATGGCATGAGCTACTCAGCACAACGAGAAAATACAGTGAGAGAGTCGACTTGAAGTCGTGGAGCTAAAGCCTGCTTTTGCGTTCTAACCTCTAAACATCCTCCGAAACGTTTCGAACATTTGCTACTATCTCTACAGTTTAAACAATATTTCCTATAAATTCGTTCAGATAGCACTTTGAAGCAGAATTATGACATTATTTCTGAGGTTACTTTAATAACCATAGTCCTAAAATGGTGATTTAAATTTAAGTATTACCGAAAGCAGAGATTGTGCACAACATCCTATGAGCGATAAGACTTCGAAACATAGAATCCACAAGAGACCAAATAGTTCAAGGCGGATACATTTCGGTCCATTAAAAGCAACAGAGACTGAAACTTCTGGTGAACTAATTTCATCAGAACGTTTACTGTTAGTTTGGGACCAGTTCAGTTACACAGCGTAATTAAATATGGGTCTACTAAGTTTAATAATCCGTACAAATCTGTCATGTGTGTAAAGACCAAAATTAGCTTCTTCTGTTACTGTAGAGCCTGGTTTTCGATATTCTTGATCATCACATGTTCAACAGATCTTCTGCGAATCCGTGGGTTTAATTAAAATGATATTAATCGTGACTAATTATTTTATAACCAAATCAAGCCATTTGAATCCTTATGCGACTATTTCAAAACTCTTCTGCTCTCATTTCGCCTTTATTAATGGCAACTACAAATTACAGTTGCAAACATAATTTCTTGTAAGTTAATCTATTCCAATCCATTTCAATCTAACGGCTGACTACTTTAGCGCCGTTATAAGCAGTACTCGACGGCAATAGGTAGGAGTCGTAATCACAATTGTAACCTCCAAACTTCTAAAGCGCCACTCGAAGGCCAAGCGCAGAGCCTATTCACGAGCTCTACGTCAAATTAGAGTGGGTTTTCCAAAGGAGTAGTCCAGAGGAAGCCCGATACCGGTTACCATGAAGGCAGGTCAATAGAGGAGGCAGAGCAGCTGTAAAGGAGGGGATCGTTTAGGGCGAGAAGGATTGGAAAAGTTGAGACTCCAGTTTTGAGTGGAAAGCCCAGGGGGATGATAGAGGAACATGAATAGGAGGATGGAGGACGGGTTGGAATGACGATGGAGAAACTGAGAATCTGCGAGATTGGATGACATCCACTGTGAGATTAGGGTAACCACGTTGAGTAATTGTGTGACGGAGTTGGAAAAAGAGCTGGGGAAGAAGGTTATTTAGAGTTGGGTAGCTTCATATGAAACCGTAGTTCAGAGTTGTGACTCGACAGAGAAGCCGAGTGAAAATGGAAACAAGAAATGAGGCTACGATGGTTGAGAAAGTTCAAATAGACGAGTCTTCAGTTTAGAACTGAATTTAATAAAGACCTGATAAAGAACTTGGCAGTCAATTCCAAACGTAATCGTAATCGTATTCTCCAAACTTCTAAAGCGCCACTCGAAGGCCAAGCGCAGGGCACAATGCACCCTATTCGCGAGCGATAAATGTGAAAAGTACTTCTTCACCTTTCTCCTGTATATTTCCATACACGCGCTTAAAGCCCACTTCATTCGATCGTGATTCCATGATGTCAGGGCGGCACCAAATCTGATGAGTCTACGTTTAAGAGGTGCTGTATAAACCTTTAATTGCAATAACAATTACGCCCACACTTATATAATTCCATCTGATGTTTCCCAGACAATTTTGACCAGTGCAATAAACCTCCGTGACTTAATTATCTAATTAGACCGTTAATTGAAACAAGGAGCTTAATTGCCAGATGCCTTAAGCAGCTTTACTAACCTGATTCTGTTTCGATTCTGAGTCTGCTTTTAGTCAGTCCTTGTGTTCTGGTCGGATGCTCAGTCGAACTAAGCGAGGCGAATCTTCGCCCCTTCTTTTATCTATCGACAGCGGGGGAGGGTCAGAGGGTGGAGAAAAGCGTTCATGGGGTGGGAGGAAGGTCTACAGCGGGGCAGATGACACTCAACGCCCGGCTGCTGAAGAGGAGGTTATTGATGCGAGGGTTGACGAGACTGTTGCACGACACGTGAAGGGGATCTTCTATCGCCGTTTCGTTGTTCCTGCTGCAGGGTAAAATCATCGCCCATTATCGTCGGTTATGATTGGCTGTCGCCTTGGTTACGCTCCTCCCACCAATCCAGACATTGGTCTCGGATAGTTTCAGTTTGTCGTACAGCGGAGTGAAACCACAGCAGAAAGGGCTAAGGGTTTTGGTTGTGGCTCTTAGTAATAACAACTTCAACCAGGCAAAAGATTTATAACACTTAATTGAACGAGTAACTGTATGTAGGCCTACGTCTGGATTTGTGTTTGCGTTTGTATTTGTGCATATGTGTTTGTATGTGCGCCTGTGTGTGGTCGTGGAGCAGTGAGTAATCTAGACGTCTTTGGGGGGGGGGAATGTCCCCCCAGGATTTATGTTTCCCCCAGAGGCCAGGAATATCACAATGTAGAGAACTTTAGGGGAGGAAAATTCCCCCACACGATACATGTGGATACATGGTTCCCCCAGAGAGATTAATTCCTAAAAAAGGTCATCAACCTTTTTGAGAGAGTAATTGCTGTAGAAAAAGTGAAAAAATCGGACGAAGAACTAAAAAAGGTCAAAAACTTATTTTAAAGATGAAATTAGGAAAGGTGAGAAACTTTTTAAAGATGGACGAAAAAAATCTTGTGTAAATTCTTTGCTCCCCCAGAAACCTTGTTTCCCCTCCCAGAAGAGGGGGACTAGATTAAACACTGGTCGTGGAGCGCCTTCGATTGATGCTGGCGCCATTAAAGCTACTAATTAATAATATTTTATGGTAACATATATTTACGATACTTCTGTATTTGATATTACCCTCCTGCCAAAGCACAGAAGGGCACACGACCATAAAACAGAACAATTGTGAGTGAAGGACTTGCTCAAAATGCCAACTCAGTAACTGCCTCGTGCGAGTCTCGAACTCGTGCGAGTCGCGTTCCTGTTCGAGCGCTCTAACCATCCGGCCACCGTTAGATTGGCGTCAGTTGATTCCCATACTCTACAATGTATGTATGTTTGTATGTATGTATGTATATATATATGTGTGAATGTATGCACGTATGTATGTATATGTGTATGTATGTATCTATGTATGTATGTATGTATGTATGTATGTATGCATGTATTTATGTATGTATGTATGTATGAATGTATGCATCTATGTACGTATGTATGTCTGTATATATTTATGCATGAATGTATGTATGTATGCACGTATGTATGTATGTGTGTGTGCATGCATGTAGGTTTGTATGTATGTATATATGTATGTATGTATGCATGTATTTATGTTTGTATGTATGCATGCATGTATGTATGCATGTATGTATCTAGATACTTAATATAGCGCATTTTAATAGCTGGCAAAAGCGCTGCACACGTGGCTATCTGACTGATCTAAACCTGGTCTCGTATACTGATCTCCTTAGCCAGCAGAAGGGAACGATCTTCGACCTGATTGACTTGATACTGGAACACATAGCTCCCAGATGTATGCCGAGGTAGAGCCAACGATTAAGGCGAGGGATATTCCGGCAAGATTTTCTGAAAAGAAATCCGCTCGGCAACAGGAAACCAGTGTAGCGTCTCTTGCATATATTGCGATATATTGGAATATTTCGGCATATGTCATTGCTATCGACTTACAATCTTTGTTCAACGAGAACATCATAACCTGTCAGTTATGAAAGGTGATAACTGACATTTAGCTGTGTAATAGAAATGAGTCAGTAGTGAGGTAAGTAAATAAGTATGTATATTCTTTATCAACTTTCTAATCGAGCTTTAGTGTACAGACATCTAATAAACACATTTAAAAGTATATAACATCCTAACAATAAAAGTTTTACGCATCAGGCTGTCGACTGGGCGGGGGATTATGCGGTCATGGGCACTCTGGAGCAGGGAGTAGTAAGTGTATAGCTGGAGTATATTAGGTGGTGCAGGACGTGGTCCAGGTCCGTGAAGAGAGGCTATAGCTATAGTGTCCAGCTGTAGGGCACAATAACTGAGCGTCCTATGTCTACCGATATAGAAGCGCGAATCAGGGCCACAGAATAATCAATAACGTTGCCTTTATTGTACTTTATGAAATGAAAGCATACATTGTCTGCTCATACAATGCATTTTGTTTACAATTACGAATTAGCCGAGCTTTATCAATTAGCATGCACAGCTGTTCGGACAAAGGCCTAAATCCTACTTGTTAGGATCCTAAGTTAATTTTATTGTTATTTGTGGAAAAAGCGGTTGTGTTGTGTTTACGACAATGAATCCCTGACATTATCAAAAACATGCGCATCTATAATGGGACAGGGCTGGGATTGTTTTATGTGGGGTGTATACTAATTTGTTTTAATTTTGTTTACGAAACAATGATGAATTGTTTGCATTCGTGTACACTGTTTAGAGTAATCAGTATCTCAAGCGAATGCTAAAATATATTTTCAACTGCAGAGCGATTTGAAACACATGAACGAATTACATTCTTGGTGAAGAGAACTTCCATTGCAATGGACATCATTGCAACATCATCTTTACAGTACAGTCCCTTTATTATCACTATGATGTTGTTTCATTATGATAAAGTGTCGCTATATAAATTGGAGAAAACGAGAATCAACCAATGATGATCTGTGCGTACGTTGATCCAATTGGCAGCTCACTGGGTCTGCGATTGTGAATTCGAACCTCTTGAATAGACTCTGCAGTGCAACGACCCTGGAGAGGTTTTCTCTCGAGCCTCAGGATCAGAGTTAGGTGATTTGAGCTCCTAATTAGTGCAAGACACGAAATATGCAAATAAAATAAATAAACAAATTAAGCAACGAAATAATGGCCCTAAATAAATGCGGAAATTAAAGAAATATTTGTAGAAGAAGCAATGGACTGTGTGTGTATGTATGTATGTATGTATGTATGTATGTATGTATGTATGTATGTATGTATGTATGTATGTATGTATGTATGTATGTATGTATGTATGTATGTATGTATGTATGTATGTATGTATGTATGTATGTATGTGTGTATGTATGTATGTATGTGTGAAGGTATGTATGTATGTATGTATGTAAGTATACATGTATGTATGTATGTGTGTATGTATGTATGTGTGTATGTATGTATGTATGTATGTATGTATGTATGTATGTATGTATGTGTGTGTGTGTATGTATGTATGTGTGTATGTGCGTGTATGTGAATTTGTGTGTATGTATGTGTGTGTGTATGTGTGCGCGCGTATGTGATGAGAGTAGAAGGCGGATGTCTTGTTTGCAGAAATTTAGACGTCAGATTTGTTCGAGGACATCGTACATCAACCCGATTTACAACGCACGTGACAACCTATAGCGATAAACACGGGACCAACCCATGACAGATGCGTTTCAAAGCCAATAAACAACGATCACTTGTTTACATCTCTATGTAATTTCTGCATGTAACTGGAACGATGATGAGTGTCTGCCACACATGCATGATTTACATCGCACGGAAATCGAAATGCTTCGAGAAACGCGAACGAGGAGAAAACAACTCAAGTTTTGTCTTATATAACTTATGAAAATGCTATGTTGCATTGAATATTCATCTCAATGTTAAATGGTTTTAGGTTAATATGCATCCTATTCGGGCTTATGCTAATGAGCCCAAATGATATCAAAGCTATTATTAACCGGCCTGAATTCACCTAAAGCTTATACTTATAAGCCTCAATCCAATTGAATCTCATATTAATAAGCCTACTTCGATTTAAATCTTTTGCTAATGAGGCTAGATCGATTAAAATCTTATGCTAATAAGCCTAAATCCGTTTTAATCTGGTATTAGTAATCCAAAATCGTTGAAGCTTATCCTTATAATAAGCTCCAGTCCTTTTAAAGCTTATGCTAACATGCTTAATTGCTTATGTATTTGCTACGATGTTGATATGTTTTTTCCATTCGATACCTTGATTGCTGTTGTTTATTTTGTGCTTCAGTCCACCATGATTCAAGCCCCAAAAATTACCTCTTGATATGGCACTTGTATATCTTGCGAAGCATAATTGCATGTGCTTTAATAAAGCAATTGAGAAAACTCGAATTTTACTGATATACCGTATACTCTGTTCAGCCTATCGACAGAAATTCCGGCCATTACCTATCTTTAGGCTTTATGGGAAAATAAAAAAATAAAAATTGAACAAAATAAAAGTGCGGGTACGACCATATCTAATTATATTTATATATATACAACTTTGATTTTATTCAATTGTTAATTTTAAATTTATCCTAATCAAAAGCAACTTTTCTGGCTTTAGCTGCAGCAAAATCTTTTATAAGTTGATTGCGAACCCGGTCCGGGCCCCTGGGCATTTGCCCTTTTCCCTCTCGGCGGGCCTGACTCTGCTGTCTATATCCTTGAAGAGCTTTCTCTTCGGTCTCTTCCATCTATGGCCGTGTGCGCTTTGTGTGTATGTATGCCTATTTATCTATTTATTCCTGCAGGACTCAACATTGAATCTGGCATCTATTTTTCGTTCTACTGCGCAATGTGATATGGTTGCCCCGCCTACCAAAACTTCTATGGTCAAACATGGCTATAATATAAGGTCTCCTGTTGTCGGCCCATCATTCTAATCTGCAACTTGAACTTCTTGGCCTTTCTGTGCCTCATTTCCGTAATCGATTTAAAGCCATTATAATCAATCGTGGTTTTGTGACGTCAGGTCCGGTGCGTCTTTACTTTGCTTCTCTTGAGCTAGCGTCATATAAATTCGCCATTATAATTACTGTTATTACTGTTACGTGAGCATGCACGGTCCGTAAGGGTCTATATATAGATGCACTGGGATATAAGACGTCATCGCTTCATTCATCTGAACAGTGATTGCAATACGAATGATCAAACACAGTGAAGTAATTTCAAAACTGATGAAGGTCGAAGCTATAGCTTGGTATCAAGTGTGGGTCAGAGTTTGGTAATTCAGCAACGGTAATAATAATTACGACAATTTATATAGTGTCTTTAGTAACTATATGTATGAGGTGCTTTACGTACTGCGCTTTTTCAGCGTAAATTAATTGCTAAT
Source organism: Allolobophora icterica (assembly GCA_963556255.1). Taxonomy (NCBI): domain Eukaryota; kingdom Metazoa; phylum Annelida; class Clitellata; order Crassiclitellata; family Lumbricidae; genus Allolobophora; species Allolobophora icterica. Next base: position 9,036,528 of record OY744604.1, on the reverse strand, counting down.
TATTTATTGACATAATTTTAATTGTTTTCCCAAACCGTGAGCTCTTATCACTATGTCTGGCCATCATGCATTGCAACATGCAGCACAGTTTCTCGGACTATGTTTTTACCGCAGAGAAACAAGACTGTTATAATAGACAAAAAACAACCTGTTACTGTTTATACGTATCCTTGTCCTCTGCTAAATGGATAATGACGTCTTTAATTGCGCCGATCAATTATGCGCAAAAACAGTTGATTAGTAAATGCACTGCAATTGAATCTGTCGCCGAGACTCACTTTTAAATCACTGTTTAAAAGAAGAACTGACAAAACTAATCAACTTCCGTACAAATCAATTCATTTTGCGAGTGACGGAAACAATAACACATAATAAATATGCATATATACACATATACATATACATAATATTCATGTAGGCCCTACATTCGCTTAGATAGATATTTTGACATATAGGCCTATCTATATTAGGCCAGTGAATTACGCAAAGTGTGTCCTTTCACAACCAATTTATGGCTGTAGGCCTACGTACATACATGGTACACATACTTACATACATACCACAGACTTACATACATACATGTACTAGATATGTGCTATGTGTTATGTGTATTTCCTGCTTTAAAAGCAGAACATTCTAGAGACAGTGCCTCTATAGAACCTTTCAAAGTTAAAAATACATATTTATATATGTTATGCCTATGTATATCATGCAATTGTACATAAATAATTTTTTTGGCTAATTTTCATGGAAGTATATTAAGCTTATTTCCGTCAATTAACCAAAACATATATATAACGTTAAGTCCATAGAACCTCGTATGTGTATATATGTCATACGATCCGTAACACGTTGAATATTCAGTGTGTTATGTGTGACTGTTTAAAATTCTTTAATTCGTTACAGGAAGCCATTTCTGTGTGAAAAAACATCCTAAATTTCTCTGTAAATAACTCCGCTCTGTCGGATTGTATTCTCCAAACAAATCCAAATTATTGACATAACTTTCGTTCGGCAGACAATGAACAGCATACCAGCACAATGGTATTTCGTGACAAAACGTTGTCTTGGCTGAAGCCTCTGTGTGTGTGTGTGTGTGTGTGTGTGTGTGTGTGTGTGTGCGTGCGCGCGCGTGTGTGTACAGAGAGAGAGACAGACAGACAGACAGAGAAAGAGGAAGGGAGACAGAAAGACAGAGACAGCGACAGTGACAGACAGACAGGCAGACAGACAGAGAGACAAAGTGACAAAGAGACTGAGAAACAGAGACAGACGGAGACAGAGACAGAGTCTGGCTATGCCTCTCTCAGAGAGAGAGATAGACAGAGACAGAGACAGAGAGACAGAGACAGAGAGACAGAGAGAGGGTGTATGGAATGTTATGGTTAGACCAGCTATGAGGAAATGATGCGAGGAACACAACACTTGGAGACGGAAGACGACGCCCTGCAGTCATATATATATCTTCAAAAAGAAAAAGCCTCGTGACTATATCGACAGAAACTTAAGTATATGGATTTCACGTTCATGAATAAAGACATGCGTTCATACAGACGAATGCCGGACATTTACCCCTCTGGAAATATTTCCCCGGACATATCCCCCCGGACAGTTACCCCAGACACTTTCCCCCCGAATCTCAGTAGGTCATTCTCCCGGACTAATTCCCCTCTATTTGTATGTATGTCTGGATGTATGTATGTATGTATGTATGTATGTATGTATGTATGTATGTATGTATGTATGTATGCATGTATGTATGTATGTATGTATGTATGTATGTATGTATGTATGTATGCATACATGTATGTATGTATGCATGCATGTATGTTCATGTATCTATGTTTGTATGTATGTCTGTATGTATATATGTATGCATATGCACGTATGTATGCATGTATGTATGCATGTATCCATGCATGTATGTACATGTATGTATGTGTGTATGTATGCATGTATGTTCATGTATGTACGTGTGTATGTATGTATGTCTGTATGTATGTATGTATGTATGTATATATGCATACATGTATGTATACATGTATGTATGTATGTATGTATATATGCATACATGTATGTATACATGTATGTATACATGTATCTATGCATACATGTATCTATGTATGTATGTATGTACGTACGTATGTATGTATGTATGTTTTGATCATTAAAACATAAAGCTTTTTGTATGTTGCATTGAGGGTGGAAAATGTCCTAGTATGAGGGGAAGTGTCCAGGGGGGTAACTGTCCGGGGGAATATGTCCGGGGGAATATGTCCAGGGGGTAAATGTCCGTACACCCATACAGACATGCATATATATATATATACATTCATGCATACACAAATACATGCATCCATGCATGCCTTCATACATATATCAGAGAGCTAGATTGCTGCTATATAAGTAATGCTAACTAGTTAGGTATATTGGGCTTAATGCAGACCAATGCAATGCAGAAAGTATATCAGCCAAGTGACCGAGTAGACTTCAGAACTAGCAAACAAGGACGAAGGCAGACAAGAACGTGTAGAGACAGAGGACAACAGGAACACACAGACAGACACATTCACTTAGACAGATACGGAGACGTACGAAGACACATGGAAGAAGGTAACCAAGCAGCCAAGACGGACATGTTCTAAGTTTAGTCAGCAGCCAGAAGATGAAGGAGAGGCAGCCTACGAGAGGAAGCTGCAGTGTGCTGACAGAAAGCCAGTAGGAGCACAGGTAGGAAAATAGAAAGTGAGAGTGATTTTGGAAATGTGTTCAGTAAAAGTGAGTATATATATATATACATATATACACAGTGATGGGCAATAGTTAACTAAAAGTTGATAACTTTTAGTTTAACTAAAAAATTTTAGTTAAGGAAGAAGTTTAACTAAAAAAATAGTTTTGTTAAAACCATAGTTTAACTAAATTTTTTTAGTTGCTAACTAAAAAGTTTAACTTAAAAAATCAGCAATATGCAACTATTTTTCCACAGTGAACATTGAACACTGTCAGCAAAGAACCATTTTAACACTGCATGGTTCTAGTATTAACAGCCTGTGTTTTCAAATTCATACACTACTTACAGTACACATGTAACTGTATGCCAGAACTGTAGACATTGCATAGTTATTGTCATTGACGCTTTGCATAATTACAGTTCACTTAACGTCTTTATTGTGAAAATGTTTGTCGTAATAAGTTGGAAAAAAGTTGGAAAAAGTTTTACTACTTTTTTTAGTTTAGTTAACTAATTTCCAAAATCAGGTGCCAACTTTGGTTAAACTATTTTTTTTAGTTCGAAAATAGTTTTAGTTTAACTAAAAAAAGTGTAGTGCCCATCACTGTATATACATATACATACATATATACATACATGCTTGCATAATACATTCATTCATGCATACATACATAGGCCTACATCCGTACATCCGTTCTTTAATAATAAGCTGGTGCCCTGCGCTTAGCCTCTATGTAGCACTTTAGAAATTTTGACTAGAAAAGCTCAGAAGGAACTACAGACAGACCTAACCTGCTATATGGTCTAGTTTAAACATCACTATATTGTCTGTTTTTTAAATCTGACTATTGTCTGGTTTTTGACCTGATTATGGTCTGGTTTTTGAAACCCGTTTATGGTCTGGTTTTGACCTGATTATATGGTCCGGCGTTTGACTTAATCATGGTCTGGTTTTTAACTGATCACAGTCTGGTTTTTAAAACCTGATTATGGTTTTGTTTGTCACCTGATCATTGTCAGGTTGATGCATTGTGCATTATTTATCGGAGCATTCTATAGACGTCACTACATAATTACCGGTACGCTAGTTCCCTTAACATATTCGTCTAATTGCATTGCTTCAAGTTTTAATGTCACTTGGATTAAACTCAAGACTCATCTGTATCAACTTGTTTACCTATCATATCCTGATTTATCTGACGTATCACGGTATCAGATTTGGAGACCAAGTCACTTCGACCAAATACAGTATTGACTGATGTCACGATGTGCCTTAGGAGAAGGGCGCTATAAATGGAATTCTTTTCTCGAATTGATACCTTTAGCTAAGCATCAACTATCAATAAAATGAATTAAACATCTACAACAAAATTCATTAAAGCTTTCGATTAGGAGAATAGAAACGGTCGTTGCTCTACTTCCTAGCCGTTTATTTACTCATCCAGATTCCGATCACTGGTCGTATTCATGTTGTTACGCAATCAACTCCGCCCTGTGCAACAGGTGTCGATCGAGTCAGTCGATCAAGTTGGTCGAAACTTGGCCAAGTCGAGTCGATCGAAAAATCTTCGACTCGATTGACTTGCAAGTCGAGTCGATCAAATGTTTTGACAAGTTGAGTCGACCGTTGTTTCCTCGAGTTGACTCGACTCTGAAATATTTTATTTACTAGTTTTGGCGGCTACGTCACCCAATGCCCAAAGTCGATCATCTTTGTACACGATGATTTTCTTTTGCTCAGCAACTAACTGTGCATATTGTGACTGATTGCACATAACTGCAGAACTTCTAACAGTTGACAGAATTTACAATAGGCATAGATTAGTTGGATACTAAACTGAGGTTTAAAAACAATCAACAAAAACAACCCCATATTTTGATTAGCTCAAGTCAACCACGATGATTTTTATCTGAAATTTTACTTACCAGTTCAATTAAAGTTTGACAGTTTGAGGAAGAGAGTGCAATTCAAATTCACGATTAATTTAGCTCTCTTATTTAGTTTAAGTGTTGTGAACTGTTTCCAGTGTTTACTAAGACCCAGTGGTGTAGTGGTAAAATCAGCAGTGGGTATACTGTCAATTGTAGTGTTCGAGTTCTCGGGCGCGGAGCGCCCAAGAAAATCCGACTAGGGGGTCTGGGGGAGCGTCGTAAGCTCCCCCAGCGGGGTCCGGGGCAGAGCCCCGGCCACAGACGATTTTAAGGAATTTAGTTATGAATTCTTGCATGGAAAACTGATTTGAAAATAAGTATTTCTCACAAATGAAATAGTTTAAGAAATACCAAGACCTTGACGACATCATGAAAGAATTTTTAAAAAGTTGAACATGTTGAAAACTATCAATCCAAAGAGAATATTGAATAGTACAGTCGAATAGTACACCTGTTAGCTACAGCTTATTTCCAAGTTCCAACCCTGTACAAGTTTACAACGTAGAATTGGAATTACATATTTTCCATAGTGCATGAAGCTTGCTGTCATATGTTGGTACCTTGTATTGACGTGAACGTGTATCTGTGGCACCACGGTGGTTTATTTTCCACGATTTCACATAGTGCCTACGGTTTACAATCGAACAAGGCTAGCGGTGGTCCATTGATTTTTATGAACATTATGCTACCCACAGTCACAATAAGCAAAGAATTTCTGACATCAGTTTGAATGTTATTCATCACGCTGAACGCCCTCTCACATTCACTGGAGCTTCATGGTATGCTACGGATACACAGTGCCATTGGTCGTAGATCTTCAGGCTCAACAGAAGGGTCTTCAACATATTCTCTCATACCTCTGATGGTCTTCTCTGTATTCACCAAATTCCAGTGGGTATACGGTGCTAGCTAATAATTTTCAGTGGGTATACGCCGTATACCCGCGTTAGGGTGCTCCAGATTAGAATGGATTTCCAAAAAGTTTCTAAAATTACTGCTCCCTGGCGATTTTCCCATTCCATTCATCACTTTGTTCAACTGTACCAATTTTCAGACCAATTGAAAAAGGTTAAGCCTTGCCACCGGCATAAAAATGTTATATGTGAAAATATGCGAATTTGCTTAAAATCGGCAATATCATGGATGGAAAACGTAATTATTTTCATGATGATTAACTTCTTTTGTGAACTATTTTATGTGCTTGGCGATATTTATAATATAGAATTTTAAGTGCACTGAGTCTTCATTAATTTTGTTTAATGAACAACTGAACATGGATAAACTAGTTTAAGAAAGGATGATGAAGTTAGATGACTTGTTGGGAGGCCAACTGCCAGCCAACAGAATTCCTACAAAAGGAGATGCTCTGTGTTTGTTCTTTCATCTGAAAAATGGTCCAATGGAGCAATAAAAACATGTAAATTTTAATGGAACGATTGCACAGAAAGTACGAGCAGCAGTGCAAAAAGAATGGGATAAGGCTGGAATTGTCATACAGCAAAAGGACAAGGTCAAGGTCAAGATTCGGGATCTCTACGAGAATTATCGAGTCATGCAGAAGCGAAAGAGGTGCACATCAAATCAAGAAAAAGAAATTAAGTTTATTGAAGAACTGAAGATCTACTTTAATATTGCACACCAAGATGCTCAAAAGAAGATTATAAATGACCGTCTACGCAGCCAGCAAAAGACAGATGAAGATGTGGCATTTATGGCAGCCTTGCAAGAACAGAAGACTGTACACGTGGCATCAGAGAATAAAGGCTAAAATAAGAAAGTACAAAAATAAAATGCTGAGAGACTCTTCCGCCAGAAGAGAACAGAAAGATCTGCGCTTCGGCAACTGTTAACAATGCAGAAGATCTAGTGCCAGACCCACTTAACTTAATCCCGGAACATGCTTCTGACTCACAATCAGAAGAATCTGATGGCGATTTTGCATGCCCGTCTCATTCAGGTGAAATGCCTAAGAGCAATTGCTCCTAACAATATAACATTAGAACTTCTGAAAATGAGACAAACACAACCACTGGAAATTGAAATTCCAGTATTTCCGCAATTGAATGCACCCACAAACTAATTCATTTGATTGACAAAAAGTCATTGCTTATGTTCAACCTGCTTAATATTGAAAGTGACTGGCTCAGCTTACCACCAGCACAGTGGAAAACTGTTGACGATTTCCAATCAATCAATTTCGTTTATTCTAACCAGGCTGACATGTGCGCAACTTGTTAGGCCTACAGAGTGAAGGTAGATACACTAATATACTGTCGTCAAAAATGAGCCCGGCCTACGGGATATTATATAAAAATAATAATTATGCAAATAAGCCATGACAGAAGGGAAGCATCTGTCGTCTGAGAAGATACCTTGGCTATCTGTATCTCATACAGTTTAATATGCGGAATATATGAATAGCTTAATTTTTCAGTTCGGTATATAGTAATTCTAGATTAGTAGGCAATTATACTTTGTTGGCTAATCAGTTCTTATATTTATATTGAATTCTGGATATGAAATTGCGATCATCCTTCTCATGGAGTTGGGGTTGGCAAGTAGCCATGTTTGTTCGTCATATAAAAATGGTGAATGATTTGTCTGAAAGAGCGATGAAACTGATAACAGACTTTGCAAATGCAATCACCAAGGACAAAGACAGTCTATGCTGCAGGTGATTGAAGCTCATCGACGCAGACTTCCAGATTTCACTAAGGAAACTCTTATAACGGTGTAACAGGGTTATTGTTAAAACTTCATCGTGCTGGTGGCAAGGCTTAACCTTAATTTGAAAACCTCAAATTTGGATTTTTATACTCGTCTGTATCAGACGCACGGGAAAACGTCCGGGGAGATATGAATTTTCAACTTTTATTTTTTTGGAGCACCCTAACCCGCGTATACTCTCGACTACACCACTGCTAAGACCCCTCCCAATCCACAATGACGTTTTTTCGGGCTTTGCCCTCAATGTTAGTCCTTCATAATTGTTCAGTTCCGGAACCTTTTCTTCTAGACAACCCCTGAATATAAGAATGCAAGTCATCAGCAATTTTGACCAAAACATTACAGTCCAACCCGACAAAGTCGACCATTTATTTGCCAAGTCGATCGAGTCGACGAGAGGTCGACTAGTCGACAAAGTTGATCGAGTCGATCATCGGTCGGGCCGTCGGTCGTAGCAGTTCGACTCGATCGATCACGGGGTAAAGTGTCCATTCAACAGGTCAGCAAGGGAAGCCCATGCAGACAGTGATTGACATCTCGCCATGAAGTCATAACCCCGCCCACAAATAACCTGTTACAATTTCGAAACAAATCTAAAACAGTGAAGTGACGTCTTATTATTTGAGATTTATATAGCGCCATGATTGATGTACTTAGTAAAGTAAATGTATTAGTAATGGACAGGTCAGTTTTACACCGTTTCGTTTAGGCCTACCCTACATGTTACATTTTGTTACGCGAAATTTTCACGCTGGGTAAAATATGATTACAATATGATTACAACATGTGATTACTAATCATTACAATGTGCTACATGGTTACTGAATTCAACTGTATTTACAACACCTAGGCCTAACAGTCGTATATCTATACGATGTAAATATAATTTGTTTTATAGCCTGACAACGTTTAATCTTGGGCGGTTATACAGTGGTCGAGATAAATCACATTGGGTGCTGTAATTTATATAGTAAACCCATCCGCAATCACAAATACATAAGAATGAGTCTTAAACCGAAACAATTAGCTATGTATCCTGCACAGTGTTCCACTCCGCACTAGCCAAACCCTATCTATAGTCTGATACATAATCTGGGCCAGGCTCAAATGATTCTAAAGAAATTGCAATTATCGCAGTGGTGTTGCCTTCCCACGCGACACTTCACATCCTTGTGTTCCTCAGCATTCCGAGCCTTAAAATGTAAATCGTTTTACCCCACGAATCGAAACCGAAATTTGACAGATCAAGTGATTCGAAATGGATGACGATAATACCACCCTAACTGCCCCTGATGGAAATCCCCGCAATTTAATAAACAGATAAATCATTATATAAATAGATAAGATTTATGTGACGTGATCTGGAGGCGGTATACTCGCATCTAAGTGCTTGCTATCGTCTAATTGTTTTTAATTGCACCTAATGATGCTCTATTTATTATAGTCCAATTCTCAGTTCTGCATCAGCCGCCCGCCCTTCTGATCGAAACTTCTCCAAATGAAGCATGCAATAAGTCATATCGTATACCAGACCAAAGCAACTTTCATGAAAAGGGAAGCTATGAATATGTATGCATGCGTATACAGTGGCTAAAGTGGTTTGGGTGAGCAGTGGGAACTCCAAAATTTGAGTTGACTCGATAGTAGACCGGATCGTCTACCCCCCCCCCAAGGTAACGAGTCGTCCCATACATGTAACCACGTTCCGCACAATACAAATGTATAAAAGAATACATAACAAAATTCCAAAAATCAATGACATTAATTTATTTATCTCTTTTCTTTGCCCCCTAAAATGATAACGAATCCTGCCGATTCATTGAATGCATAGAGTAGTCGGCCGGCCCTAATAGTGGACTACATACAGGGCTCGAAGTGGGAAACAAGAGGTGCCGGTATGGCTAAAAGAACCATTCCCTCCCCTCTCCTTCCCTCCCCTCCCCTTCCCTTTCCCTGCCCTCCCTCAGCCTTCCCTTCCTTTGTCCCTCCTCTGCCCCCTGCCCTCCCCTGCCCTCCCCTTGCCTATCCATCTCCTCTCCTCCCCCTCACTCCCTTCCCCTCCCTCCATTTCCCTCCCAACCCCTTCCCCTCCCGTTCCCCACCCGTTGAAGAGGGGGTCCGGGGGTTCCCCCCCGGAAAATTTTTGGAATTCTACATTGCCGTAGGTGAGTTTTAACGAATTTTCGGAGAAAGAAAACTGGTTTCTTGTCAAGGGTTTCGTCGTAAGAAACTATTTAAAATTAACGAGACTGCATACCGGTATGGATTTTTCGCCTGGAGAAGTTCCAGTAGGCTTTCGGCCGGCCAGGAGAGGTGCCGGTATGGCTTACCGTTTCATACCGTTCCACTTCGAGCCCTGACTACAGAATCATATAAAGAAGTCGGGTTCAAAGTCAAAGGGTCAGGGTTCGACTCTCACATACGGCTGTGTTGAGCTAGTCAAATGACCAAAGCATAACCCATTGTATCCATATAACATCTGATAGAAGCCTTTTATTAAACGGTAATAACATTTCAGAAAGCAATAACATTAATATATAACTTGATAAGTAATGGTATCAATTTTTAAGCAGTAACAAAATTCTACTAGAAAAAAACAGAAAGACATTTTGATTCAGTCAATGATGGGCAATGAACATGAAAAAACATGCATGCTGCTACTTCTGATAGATACATCATACATACACAATGTAAATACCAAAATAAATGCAATAATTTCAAAAAACAAAACCAATACCATTACCTTAATCACCACATAATTACAGTCACAAAAATGCAATCACAAAATTCTAGAAAAAAATAGAAGGGACTTCTGATTCAGTCAAATGATGTGTAATAAACAAGAAAAATTGCAGGTGATCCTCTGAATGTAAATTTAAAAATTCTGATACAAAGTGACAAAACTAGTACCAAAACCTAATGGTGGAGCCTATTGCCGCTCAAAAATTCCAACCAATGACTTCAGATTTTATTAGGTCGTTAGTCTAACTCACTGCTATCCTGCGAAAGTTGTTTACAAGCGGGCTGCGGCCACAGTTTAACAGCGTAACAGTTACTTGTAGAAATCAATGAGAGTTGTGACTCATTTCAAGTCATTTGTCGTTACTGAGTGCCGCGAGCGGGCGTTCCGAAGAAGAATTTTAGTGGAACGCATGCGTTCCCAGGGTTCCATTGCATTGTGAGCAGTGGGAACGCAAGCAAAGAATTTCGAGAGCAGATGTGGGGAAAAGTTCTTTATGTATTGATCTGTAATATTCTTTTATTCAGAAAGCTTTTCCACAACATGCAGTATCTATAATAAAATAACTAACAATTAACAATACTTTTTCAGTCTTTAAAATGTTGATTTTAATATTTTAATTGTAACTATAGTTTATTTATTCAAAACATTTTATTTATTAATTAAAATATGATGATTCTCAATACTTATTCTACTTTAAACCATAATATTATAACCCCAAAATTGATTTCGATGGATTTGGGGGCCTCAGTTGTCTCTTTGCTTCACCAAACTATGACCCCCATCTCTGCCTGATTTATCTTCTCTTTGTGGCATCTTGGACTATTGCATATTATTGGGCTTGCGATATGCTTCTATAATCTAAGCGCTTAATGTACAGGAATGTCAGCCGAGAGGTCAGAGGTTGAAATCCCCGCCAGTCATATTTAGTTCGTTTCAGTTGTGTATCATACACTCATACAGTACATTTCTTTTTTGCACTGTTACTATTACCAAATATTTAACAGAAAAAGGCCAATCCGGCCTCGTTGGTGCATATGACCCATTTGGATTGATCTTTTGACTTGTGCATCATTTCTGGCATTTTTTGAGTTTGTAGGCCTCCTATTGACTGCTGTTATTATGACATCGTGGTGCTGATGCTCTGCCATTAAATGGCTTACTTAATTACTATTACTATTACTTCTAAACTATAATGAATACACTGTCAGTGGAAGATCAAGCGGCGACGGAGAGGACTGAACACCCGCTCTCATATGCCAAGACTAAGATAAATGAAGTCGCTAACTCTTTATGACTTTTGGGGCTGGCTACTTGACTGCTCTTCTTCATCTTGCTCCTTCACCACCACCACCACCACCACCACCACCACCACCACCACCACCACCACCACCACCACCACCACCACCACCACCACCACCACCACCACCACCACCACCACCACCACCACCACCACCACCACCACCACCACCTCCTCCTCCTCCTCCTCCTCTTCCTCCTCCTCCTCCTCTTCCTCCTCCTCCTCCTCCTCCTCCTCCTCCTCCTCCTCCTCCTCCTCCTCCTCCTCCTTTATCTTTCGTTTTCTATGATATAATTCAAACTTGAGGCGTTTTACTTGAATCCTTGTGAGGCCCAAAGTATAGATATACAAATAAAACGTTTTCCTTCTATGTTCGAAGATTTCAAAGCTGTTACAGATGTTTCTGTGTTTCTGTCCATGGTTCTTGGTCTGGCTGTGTGAAAACCCAATAATAGGTCTGAAGTAATTAAACATCATTTACGACCATCCAACCCTTTGATATAATTGTCATAATCCGGTTCCTACGCATTCAAACGTGTTTTATATCACTTCAAAGGGGATTATATATATATATATATATTTAATTATATATATATGTATATATATAGATTATGTTATATAGTGAGATTATATATTATTATAGACTCTTTTATGATACATATTTGTAGGTTTTTGACCGGTCATAATGTAGTGCATCCTGTAGGGATACGGAAATTTCGCCTCCGGAAGATTCGCCCCCGACATTTCGCCCCGGCAAAATTCCCCCACCCTCGGATGTTTCGCCTCTGGGATCTATGATGAAAATGTAACTAAGACTTTAGAAGCTGGATTAGCGATGAAAATGTAACTAGAACACTAGAAGCGGGATCTATGATGAAAATGTAACTAAGACTAGAAGCTGGATCGACGGGGGCGAAACTTCTGGGGGGCGAAATGTGGGGGGAATCTTCCGGGGCGAATCTTCCGGGGGCGAAAAGTCCTAGAACCCATCCTGTAACATGTAAATCAAATTCGTTCGGTTATTGCCATGGCACGTCAATTGCTTCGTGTTTTTTGTGGGTTTTCTAAGTAGTGTACGTGTGTGTGAGTGTATGTCTGTAGGTGTTTGTAGGTGTAGGTGTGCGTGTGTTGTGTAGGTTTGTATGTGTGTAATTGTAATCTCCAAACTTCTAAAGCGCCACTCGAAGCCCAAGCGCAGCGCACCAGCCTATTCACGAGCGCTACGAGTTTGCCAAAGAGTAGTTCAAAGGGGTTCGAATCCTGTTACCATGGGCGGGGAGCAGGTCAAGAGAGGAGGCAGAGCAGCTGTAAAGGCGGAGGCGTTTAAATGGCGAGAAGAATTTGAGGGCGCAGGATCAGATGAGTCAGTTCAGGAGTTCTTGAAAAGGCGGTGACATATAGAGGAGCATGATGAGTAGGATGGAGGACGGGATGGAACGATGATGGAGGAACCAAGAACCTGAGGAATTCAGGGGAATCGTTCTAAAAGTGTGGTGCTGTGGTTAAGTGAGTTGCCTGAATGGTGAAGAGATTACGGAGATACTTGGGTTTGGGAGTGTCTTAGACACCCGGTGTCTCTCCGGCAGCGACCTATCCTACCTGTCTTAACTATGTCGCCAGATTTCTGACTTAGCTTCTCGCAGAGCCTTGGGCTATGCGACTAAGGGAAGCTCATGGACCCGCTCCGTAGTCAGACAACGCCGTGCAGTCTCGATTGTTGACCCGTGTACCTGAAATGGACTTCCGATCACCTTACGCTGCTTCCCCTGGAATAACTCGCCTACTTTCTTCCGACTCCTCAAGTCCTCTCTCTTTAGCTGTGGCTGGTTTCTGGAAGAGGCGCTATATAAATATCCAGAACGAATGAATGAATGAATGAATGAATGTAGGGAGTTGTAGGACTTCGATGTGGATTCGCTCTGGGATTTTTAGTCAACGAAGTGATTTGAGGATTGGAGTGATATGATGATGTTTTGGCGATCTAGTGACAGCTCTGGATAGTTGCAGACACTTGATTTGAGTGGATTCGAGGTTGAGGAAGAGGGAATTACAGTATAATCAAGCTTTGAATGAACAATGGAGGTAGAAATGGTGGAGATAGTTTTAAGGTCGATAAGAGCAGAGGATACGAATGTGCTTGAAGCAAGAGCGCGAGGGGTTGGAGATGTGATTACAGAAGGAGAGGTGTGGATCAAAAGTAATACCAAGATTGCGGACGGGTGAGTCAGAGCGAAGGTAAAGTGTGTGTCTGTGTAGGTGCGTGTGCAAATTTTTCATTAAAACTTGTAATACCTCCTCGTTTTTCTATGATTTGTAACTGTAATTAGAAAATGTCCATTAGAATCTGTGGGGCACGGTATAGCCGATTGGTTAGTGCGCTCGGCCTGTAAAGGGTTTGAGCCTTCTCTGAGGCGGTCACTGTGTGGGGAACTTTAACAAGTCATTCGCTCACAATTGCCAAAAGCATTCACGCTCTGTCGTATGTATGAGCTGTGAGCGCCACTGAATAGTTGCCCCAAACGGGCGCTATATACATATTTAGTTGATTGATTGGTTGGTTGGTTGGCTGGTTGATTGATTGATTGATTGATTGATAGATAGATAGATAGATAGATAGATAGATAGATTGATTGATTGATTGATTGATTGATTGATTGATTGATTGATTGATTGGTTGATTGATTGATATCGTTATGTGTGCACTTCTGAGCTTTGGAAGGACGGAAATATCATAGACAAATGTAATTGCAGACATTTATCTTTTACCCCCCCCCCCAAAGTCCTACCTGCACCTCACCGCGGTGGGGGGGGTGAACAGCTGAGTAGGGGATTGCCCGGTGGGGCTATGCCATCAGTGGTGAAGGTCCAGGGTGAAAGCCCTGGACTGAAGGACCACCTTGGGCGACTCGCGAGGTGGACAGGCTCACCGGGAACCCCGTAAATAGCTGGCCAACGCAGGAGGCAGGTGTTGGAAGGACACCTGAGGGCGCATGAGGCCACAAAACTGGCCCACCGGCTTCCTTACCCTGCCAGAAGAGGATTGGTCACCATCTGGGAAAAAGACCAAGAAACCTTAACATGACTATGTACCTAAACAGAAAAGTGGGCAACGACGTAAACGGGGCTCCCCGTCAATGGAGGGGGAGCGTCGCGTCCGGCAGGAATGGGGTGGACGAGGCCATTCAGGTCGTCAACAAGAGAAATCCCTGTACCAAGAAAGATCTGTTTTTCGGCTGCCGAGAACGGATGTACATAGGAACGTGGAACGTAAGAATACTTCACGGGACCGGGCAACTAGATATACTGCTGCACCAGATGAAGAGCACCAGATGGAGCATACTGGGGCTGTCGGTGGTGAGATGGACGGGTGAGGGAGACATGGACAAAGAAGGATACAAGATTATATACTCAGGAAGAAAGGACGGCAAGCATCAGGAGGGAGTGGCATTGATAATGAAAAGAGAGGCGGCCAGAGCACTTCTTGGATACAGAACAGTCAGTCCTAGAGTAATAAAAGCAAGATTCAGAACAGCTTATGGAAAGACGTCGGTGATACAGGTATATGCACCGACAGCGGACTCGACGGAGGAAGAGATCGAGAGTTTCTATGCAGAGCTACAGGGGGTCATTCAGGACATACCAGACCGAGACCTGACAATAGTAATGGGCGACTTTAACGCAAAATTAGGGAGGGAATGGAAGGAATGGGAAGGAGTAATAGGCAAGTTCGGGTACGGAGAAGAAAATGAAAGAGGAGAAAGGCTACTTAACTTCTGCCTTAATAACAGACTCCGCGTAATGAATACAGCATTCCATCAAAAGAAGGCAAACAGGAAATGGACATGGGAGTCACCAGATGGTTATACAAAAAACATGATTGACTTTATACTGGTAGGCAACAGGTGGAAAAACTGAGTGACAATGTGCAGAAGCTTCTCCAGACCAGACATAAACTCGGACCACAAACTAGTTATGGCCGGATTAGGATTACGCTCAAAACGGTGCGGAAAGACCGAAAGAGGTGACCAACAGAAGATTTGACATGGAGAGGCTGAAAGACAGGGACGTTAGACAAAGGTACAACACCATGTTGGACAACAAATGGACACAAGTGAACACAGAGAACCTAGATACGGCAGACGGAACATGGAAGGAGATCAGAGCGATATATACGGAAACGGCGGAGCAACAATAGGATATAAAAGACAACAGAGAAAAAAACCGTGGATCTCAAGGGAGGTCCTGAATTTGAGCGAAAAGAGGAGAGACATGAGACCAACGAGGACACAGAGCGAGGAGAACAGGAAGAGGTACAACAAGATTACCAAAGATATAAAAAGAAAGGCAAAACAGTGCAAGGAAAAATGGATGGAGGAGAAGTGCACTGAATTAGAAGCAAACGCAAAAAGACAGCGCTCGGACAAGCTGTTTCAAGCTGTGGGAGAATTATGTGGCACGACCAGGACAGGGCCCTCAATGGTTAGAGACTGCCAAGGTAACGTACTAGAGAGTAAAGAGGAAATCCGGAAGCGATGGAAGCAGTACTATGAAAACTTGTACAACGAACAGAACCCGGTGGATACTACTGTACTGTCGGAGATACCAACCTGTAACGGACATGAGGAAATGGAAGACATACTCAGAGAAGAGGTGACGTGGGCCATAAGGAGCCTAAAGAGAAAGAAAAGCCAGGGAGAAGATAACATCACGACCGAGATGATACAGGCAAACGAAGGGTGCTCAACGGAAATGTTACATACATTATGCAACAAAATATACCACGAAGGGAGCTGCCCAGAGGACTGGGGAAGAGCAATAATAGTACCGATCCACAAGAAAGGGGACACTGCGGAATGTGGAAATTACAGAGGAATTAGCCTGCTGAGCAGCCCAGGAAAGGTGTATACCAAGATATTGCAGCAACGGCTAAGGAAGCATGCGGAGGAAGTGGTAGCAGAGGAGCAAGCAGGTTTTAGAGCTGGGAGAAGTACGATGGACCAACTGTTTGTGGTACGACAACTATCTGAGAAGTACTTTGAAAGGAACAGGGTACTATACAATAACTTCATAGACTTCAGACAGGCCTTCGACAGTGTATGGCAGGAAGGACTATGGCAAGTACTGAGGAATTTTGGAGTGTCGGAGAAAATGGTGGAGCTATTAGAGGACCTGTAGAGTAAATCAGTCAGTGCAGTGAGAGTGGATGAGGAGCTGACCGAGTGGTTCAGAACGACTGTGGGGGTAAGACAGGGCTGCGGACTGTCACCGGACCTCTTCAATCTGATCCTGGAGGCTGTGATGCGCCTTGCACTGGGAGACACCGAAGAGGGGATAAGATTGAGAGGGAGGATACTGAATAATCTCAGATTCGCGGACGACATAGACCTCGTGGCAGAGAGTAAAACGCAACTACAGGACCTGAAAAATAAGGTGGATGCAAGCAGCAAGAGACTGGAACTCAAGATCAACGCCCAAAAGACCAAGACGATGGCAGTGGGGACGACGCGCGAGGAACTGGACATTAGACTGGGAGATGATGAAATTGAACAGGTGACAGAATTTGTGTATCTAGGAGGGCTTAAAACAGAGGACGGAAGATGCACCAAGGACATCAAGAGGAGAATTGTTCTAGCCTGTGCGATGTTCGGGAAACTATACAAGATCTGGAGGGACAAGGGAATATCAACGAGAACCAAGATGAAACCATACGAGACCTTCGTCATCCCAGTGCTGCTACACGGCTCAGAATGCTGGTGTTTACGAAAAGAGGACGAGAGAAGATTGTTGGTAGCAGAAATGAACTGGCTGAGAAGAATAAAAGGCAGAAGCAAAAGAGATAGGATTAGAAATGAGGTGACTAGAAGAGAGTTGGGACAGAAAGAAACAGTCATCGACAAAATCAGGAAGAAAAGACTGTCATGGCTGGGACATGTGATGAGAATGGACAGCAGCAGACTGCCAGCTGCGGCACTGCACGGATACGTGGAGGGAGACAGAAGTCGGGGAAGACAGCAAAAAACATGGATGGATAACATACGAGAGGATCTGGAGAAATTAAACATGAATATGAAAGAGGCAATAGAAAAAATCAGGAACAGAGAAACCTGGCGACGTCAAGTTGAGGACTCATCGTCGGCCTCGACCTGACGGAAGAGAAACAAAGAAGAAGATCTTTAACTTATTCAAGATTCAAACTTAAAACACTTTCTTTCTTCAGACTGGATCAAATCAAACAAGTTCAGATAATACAAGAGTAGCTGGACATGTATTAAGGTCAGTGACCAATTCACCAGTTATATGACCAGTGGAGTGGACATATACTGCAATGGGCGTGGCATATTAAGTGACCACCTGAGTGCAATTGGACGTGTATAGCTGAATGAACCGCATCCTCTAATCTTCACGAAGAGATCTACCGAAATTAAATATAGGGCTGCATAATTTAAAAAAGATGTGTCAAATGCAATCGACAAGGTTACGATTCGTGATCTAATGTCATGTTATGTGTTGTAATTTGCGAAATTTACCAAAATAATTGTCGGAAATTGCTGCAATTCGGGCAGCAATTATCGTGTCCAGAGTGAAATTAATTTCCACGGACAAAATATTATTTTTGTTTGGTCTATGTCCGCAGTGTGTGGGGTTTCTTTTTCTGTACATACGGGCATCTACGAAGTCGTCACAGGTCAGCGTTGGCTTTTCACCCATTATCGCTCAATCATTTCAATTCATGGATTATCTCTTAATCGCTCGCATCAATGATCGTCTCTTGCGCAACATTTCCAAAAGACCGCACACGTGACTTGCCCGTGTCAAGAACATGGATCGCGGCGTGTGGGCGAGAGGTGCGCGCCGTCGCTGGCATTTGACGCCGTCCTTTAGAGAGGAGAGATGACGTCCGCCCATAGATTCATCGAAGCAGACGAACCCGCTAAGTTCGGCCCCTAGAAACCGCCGTCTTTTGTGACTCAACGCACAACTCTGCGGCCGGAGAAGACAAAAACCGACCCGTAGCCGTCTGGTGACTAGATAGCAAACTATGGAATTGGTGGACGCGTGTCGGTCGGTCGGCCGTGGGCGTCAAATGATGATAGGGGACACGAGATCGGTCGCCCACGCACACGTGCTCACCTGTTGGTGCATATAGGGGCGTGTCGTCAGAGGATCATGCCGATGAAGCAGCTGTAAAGAGTGCTGTTGCTGAGGAATATGCAGATTGCCTGGTCAGATATTCAAGACATAAATCACAATGGATGAGGTAAGATTTATCTCTCGATTACTGATCTACTCTAGGTGTAATCTGACGAGATCAGGATCATTTAAGAAAACGTAAGCATTAAAACAAATTTATCCAATAATTACTAATACAATTGCTTTATTATTTACACGTTGTGAGTGAGGCTTTACTGCTGTTTTGGACATTTATTTTGACTTCCGGTTATTTACCATGGACTGATTTCAAAGCAGACTCACAATTTGTACATTTACATCCGGTACTTGAAAAGCTGCTCTGTGTGCCAGTGATTTCAGCACTGTAGAATGTATTTTTTCACATGACAGAATTTTTACGAGGCCCACAGGTCACGTTTTGGTCAGAAAATTCTGAGCGAATTGGTTTTTATAAAATGCAACAGGCATTTGGAATAACATTTCGCATGAAGGACTTTTGTAAATACGAATTCGGAATTCTCTGCAGTTTGAATTTTGAGTTGTTTTGTTTGAAAAAAATAAAAGATTCATTGTTTAATTAAAATAGCGAGTAGTCCGACTTTAATTTTTGTTAGTAAGGAATAGTATGATTTTGTGATTTTTTGGGTATTTTTCTCGGTTTTGGTCTTGAGTTTCAAAGTCTTGGTCTTGGTCTTGGTCTTGAGGTTCAAGGTCTTGGTCTTGGTCTTGAGGTTCAAGGTCTTGGTCTTGGTCTTGAGGTTCAAAGTCTTGGTCTTGGTCTTGGTTTTGAGGTTCAAGGTCTTGGTCTTGGTCTTGAGGTTTAAGGTCTTGACAACAAGACTGAGTTTTCTACCAACAGATTATGATTGTAGACTACAATTCCACTTGAAGTGACTGTCACTGATGGATGCTCTGTGCATTTATAGCGGCGCTATAGAAATCATGATGTTGGAGTAGACAAAAATAATCAGAACAATCTTTGCCAAGCAAACGTGTTGGTCGATATGATATCTGCAGGAACTGCGTCTGAAACCGACTTTTAAATGTAAACTTGATATTTGCTATATGAGTTCAATTTACGGTATGGTCAAAGTTTCCTCGCAGACTTTTATTAACCCTCTTAGTATGTCGCTAAGTTAGTCACACTTAGGGTGTTGGGGTCCATATGGACCCCAATGTTAAAACCAACGGATTATTGGTAGAACGCTATGTAGTAGCAATAGGATATGTGGTCATATCACAGGCGCAATTTGTGGGGGTACGAGGGGTACCTGTACCCATACTTTTTGGACTAGGGGTACCGTACCCCCACTTTTGAACAATGCCAATCAATATTTTATTGTTTTGCTATCCCAGAGGTCGCTCCTAGTCCAACCACGGCTAAAGAGAGTAGTTTTCAAGTTTGCAAGAAACAAGGTAGAGTGAGTCACAGAGACCAGGCGAAGTGCAACAGGAAGGCCATTACAGGTTGCGGGACCAGCGACCGAAAAAGAACGGCGCTGCATAATGGCTGTCAGCGTGCGGGGGACCAATAGCTCGGCCTGGTCAGCTGAGCGAAGAGCAGATCGCCGCAAGACCCCGAGGTACAGCGACACAACTCCCGCAGGTATGGGGGGGGGAATCCCTCTAGACAACGCCTAACCAGTGCAGAGACCCTGTAGGCGATCCGCAGCGGGAAAGGGATCCAGTGCAGAACATCCCGCATATAAAGAGAAACCTGGCCAAATCTGGGGATGCGACCAATAAGACGTTCGGCTGCACGCAAAACCCGGTCCAAGCACCCAAGGCGGGCAGCTTGGAGGCCAGCGTAAGGGGCGCTACAGTAGTTCAGACGGGAAACCACAAACGCATGGACAAGGGTGGAAGCAGCCGCCTGCGTCAGAGTACGGGAGATTACCCTTAACTGACGAAGTTGATAATAACAGTCCCGGCAAAGCAAATTAATATGTCGCATGAATGTGAGCTCTTGATCCAGAATTGCACCAAAATCCCGTACTGAGGAGGCAAAGGAAACCCAGGGAAATTCAAGTGCCAGAGCCTCAAGGTTAATTTTTGCAAGCTGTTGGCGCGTACCAAACCAGCTATATTGGGTCTTTGCCGGGTTTAACCGTAGACGGTTTGAGGACATCCAGGCCTCCAAATTCCCCACGACCCGGGCGATCTCTCGAACTGCAGCAGCAGCCGATGGTGAGCAGTGGACATATATATATATATATATATATATATATATATATATATATATATATATATATATATATATATATATATATATAATTTACAATCAGAAGCTGGGTTTGGCAAGTCCGAAACTGGTTTCAGATAGTCGGAAACGGCTTGTAGCTTTCCAGAAACTTGCATAAGCTAGACAGCCGCTGGCTTTCTATTCAGAAACCGGTTTAAACTGGCTAATAATGGGATCGAACAATAATGATGATGAATTGTCTCAGCCTCGATGAAACTCAACTCTGCAACTTTCAACTCCATCCACAGAGCGTCTCATTTGAGGCGATCGATCGACCGCTCTTCTTGGTCGCTCGATTAGCCAAGGTCCAGGCGAACGGTAAATCGGTCGCCTAGCCGAAGGCGTCGCACCGTCGGTCGTCGCTCAACGAGTTTGAGTTAGACTCCAAGACGACAGACAAACCTGGTGCCAGACCATTATTTATTTATCTAATTTAAATTACTTTAATTTACTCAAGACATGATCACTCCAATTTCGTGCAATACGATTGACCATAACAACACTCCCGAAACCTCACACGGCACGCCGCGTGACATCATTCGTAACGTAACTAATTTCGGAAATTATTTTAAGCAAAAATGGCAGCGAAGGTCAGCAAGTCGAGTAATAATTAATGTACAGCTGAGGACGTACCTGTCGTGGAAATTAGGCGACTCGTTCGATGTCGATGTACGTAGTAGAAATAGAAAAACATCCAATTGTGAAGAAAATTTAGGCCTTTTGCAAGTCCTGCAGAAAGTACGCCGACTAAATTTGACTGGACTGTCGGCTGAAGGGTCAAGCCAAAATGAGTGTTCAGCGTATGCTGAAGGCTCGACCAACTTTGTGAAATCATTCGTCACACGTCATCTTACAATTTATATAGAGCCGCTTCAAGAGACCTACTCAGATAATGAATTGAATTGAGATAGGCCTTCTAGATGAGTACTACATGTATATGCATCTATACGAATACGACCGATTTTCAACACGCCTACTTTTTTCAAACGTGACGCTCTGTCCATCCACGGTCTCCGTCTGTATCTCCTTACGGACATCGAACTGACTTTAAATTGTCCTAGCAATTTTATCATCTTCTATTGTATTGTATTGTATTGTATTGTATTGTATTGTATCTAAACATTTATAAAGCGCCTCTCACAGTATTCGCCAATCAGAGGCGCTCCCAGTGCGAAAGACCCAGTGAATAGAAAGTGGTTTTAAGACAGCGGAACGTGGCACTTGGGCCACCAGCTAATAAAGAGGCACGTGTTACTGGAGGGAGTTGATTCCATAGAGCAGGACCAATGCAAGAAAAGGCTCGAGTTTTGGCCACAGTGGTCTTGGCTCGTGGTACAAGAAGATCATGGCGATTAAGCGATCGCAATGGACGGAGGGAAGTAGCTGAAACTGGCAGATGAACAATGTCACAGAGGTACTTGGGTGCTAAGCCTGTACAGGACCGAAGGACTAAAGTGAGAACCTTAAGCTGAATCCGAGCAGTAAGGGAAAGCCAATGAAGATGGTCGAACATGAAAGAGGAAATATGAGACCAGCGAGGAAGTCGGGCTATGAATCTGGCCGCAGCATTTAAAACAGTCTGGAGGGGGGAATGACGGACTTTTGGCAGCCCAATCAAAAGAGAATTACAGTAGTCAATTATGGAGCAGATGAAGGCGTGGATGATAGTGGTAAAACGGAGGAGGAGACAGAGCGTCGGATTGCTCTAAGCCGTCTCAGGTGAAAGCAAGAAGAACGGGTAAGATTAGCAATGTGTTCAGAAAGGGTGAGCGTACTGTCAAGGACAACACCAAGGTCACGGACACTAGAGAGAAAAGTGAATGACGGGAATTTCTCAGCAAGAAGTGGGAAGTCTAGTTTGAGGAGCTGTTGACGAGTACCAATCCATATAAGCTGCGTCTTAGTTGGGTTCAAAGAGAGACGATTAGAAGACAGCCAAAGGTGTAAATCACGCGAGAGAGCATCAATGCGTCCAGTTAACCCTTTAGAGCCCAAGCTTTTCCCCGACTGCCAATCATTATGATACTTTGGGATATAGCAAAAGGTGCAAAAGTAAGGTCCTTAGAACTTTTATTTTTGTGATTCACTGATAAGCCGCTAGATGGCGTGTTGTTCCCATTTGGGAACAATGGGCACATATGGTACTATGTTCCCATTTGGGAACAACATGCAAATTTAGCATTGTGCGATGTTCCCATTTGGGAACAACATGCAAATTTATCACAGCGAACCATGTCAAGCTGCACTTTTCCATTGCACTACAATAGTTTTACTTTATGCACAGCACATGATGCTTTGAGAGATCAATAAAACTGCAAATCTATGTTGAAGTAACTAGTTTTCAGACATTATAAAGCATGATCATTGCCTTTCGTAACAGTTTTATTCTGCGTCTAATTCTAAGTCGCATAACATTCCAACACTTCAACATATTCTAAGCATTCTCTACAGTTCCTTCCAAAAGACTGACAATTGTCTGTCTCAAATGCGAGTGTGATACTTCTGCTCGCAGTGCAGGTGAAGGTCAGTCATGCACTTTGTACAGTGCAGCTTTGCGTTCTTCTTACACAAACGACATCTTGATTGTCTTGCACTCGAAAGCAGATGGTGGTCGGCTCCAACATAGCGAATATCATTGACTGGGTGGCTAGCTGGTCCTGACATAGCTGTTGGAGGCTTGTCCGACCGTCGAGGTATTGTTCAAACAATGTGCCGCCGGAACTCAAAGTGATCAAATGATCCACCGACCTCAACATGAAGACGCCAGGCTGCAACAACAGCCATGTTCAAGCTATTGATAAAGAGTGGCCACCACCACTTGTTGATGCGAAACACAGGCCGATAGTTAGACATGAAGCAGTCCAGAATGGCCACACCACCCATGTGAAGGTTGTAGTGTCCAATGAGAGCTGGATGAGTTATATGAACCACAGATTTCTTGGCTGAACTCCATCGCTTTACCTAATGGCTCCACTGAACTGAAATTGCTAGCGACAGTCACACACTGGTTGTCGTGCCATTTCACAGCCATCACGTGCTTTGGAGCCCCAGAGACTCTAGTATTGTGACTCTCATCGTCTGGACCTCTATACACAAAAGCAGTAACTGGCTCAGGAACTTAGGAGGGAAGAGTTGAAAGCAATAGGCCATCTTCATCCACAAACTCCTCATCGGACACATTACCAACCATATCCGGTGTCATTGTAACTATGTCAACTTCTTTCTCAATAGCAAATACTGCATCTGAAACTTCTGTTAGGTGAGCAAACTGCGCACTGTCATCATTTTCACTATCTGCTTCAGACTGTATAATGGCGCTCACCTCAGACAAGGAAATTTTTCTTTTCGACATCTGAGAAAGTCATCAAACAGAAAGCGTTATTACTTTGTAGACTAAAAATTCTGATTTATCTCATATTCTTTTATAAATATGGACAGCAGTAATGCACTCGAAGCGGAGCTTTCAGTCATTCAATGCATCTTTCCATCATGTTCCCAAATGGGAACACAGTAGTACTTGTGCCCATTGTTCCCATTTGGGAACATCACTGGTTTATCAAACATTTCTACCTCAAAACATTTGATTTTTACATGCACCTTTTGCATAATAGTAGCTGCACTATGTTACACTTAAATCACATATATACTTCAAAAATTTAAAATCCCATACCTTATATGCAGATGAGAAACTCGACGCAACCGAATACTGACAAAAACCGCCAACTTCCAAGATGGCTACCGCAAATAGTAATATCTTAAAAGTCATGATTATGCTAAATAATAGTACACCCACTATTTAGCAGCCAAGAGCTGCCCACAGTAACTAAATAAAATAACACACTTCTTTTTTACTTAAATTTATCATCGTGTTCCCAAATGGGAACAATGGGCGCTAATGGGTTAATGCAAGCTGTGCAGAGGGAGTGCCATGAACGAGCGCTTGGGCGTCGTCTTAATAAAGATGACCAGTTGATAAGTGCTTAGCAAATATAGCGGAAATGTCAGCCGTGTATATGATGTAATGGAGAGGGCCTAAGACAGAGCCCTGTGGCATCCCAAATCTAACTCTGACCCAATGTGTTCTGGAGTCTCCGCAGATAACCATTTGCGTACGATCAGCGAGGTAAGACCGGAAACAAAGAAGTGGGAGGCCATGGATGCCACATGAGGTTTCAAGTCGCTGCAGTAAGATGTCATGATCTACCATGTCAAAGGCAGCAGAGACATCAAAGAGGGCTAACAGAGAGAGAGAGAGAGAGAGAGAGAGAGAGAGAGAGAGAGAGAGAGAGAGAGAGAGAGAGAGAGAGAGAGAGAGAGAGAGAGAGAGAGAGAGAGAGAGAGAGAGAGAGAGAGAGAGAGAGAGAGAGAGAGAGAGAGAGAGAGAGAGACAGACAAAGAGAGAGAGAGAGAGAGTTAGTTCCGATCGATCAATAGCAGAATAAATGTCAGAAAGTATGGAGAGCAAGGCCGTTCCAGTGGAATGATGAGCCCTGTAACCTGATTGACTGGGAGGAAGGAGCCCGACCGTTCAAGGTAAGGGAGAAGCTGCAAAGAAACAAGTCGTTCAAGAGTCTTAGAAAGGAAGGAGAGGTTGGAGATGGGAGATAGTTTAGGCAGAGGTTAGGATCCAGGTTAGGTTTCTTTAGTTCGGGAAAAAACAATGGCACGTTTTGGCGAGGGGGAAAGATACCCTTCAAAGAGAGACCTATTAAACAAATAAAGTAAAAATGGAATAATGTCGTCAATAACGTCAGTAATGATGAATGGAGGAAGAGGATCGAGTTCACATAACTTTAAGTTCGAAGAGACAAGCAGGCGGCGCAGGTCGGCTTCTAGGATTGGCTGGAATCCATCAAACACAGAGTAAGTTGACGAAAACTGAGGCGGAGATGCATCAGCGGTAGAAGCACGCAGGCCATCGATCTTGGTAGAAATCATCGTCAGGAAGTCGTTGGCAGAGAAGGTGGGGTCTTCTGGCGGTCGAGAGGAGCGTCCCATAAGACCGGAAATGGATGACCTAGTCTTTTGGGGTTTTCTCATTTCGTAAGACCAGGTTTTCCCAATAAGCCGCCTCCTTCCGGCGGTAGAGCTGATGGAGATCACGAAGCTGTTTATTCCATGTCAACCGATCAGCGTGATCCTTTGGCCGATGGTAGCGACGCTCAAAACAGCAAGCGCGTCGGCGTGTTTGAAGGCAGTCCTAATCGAACCAGACAGCTAGAGGTCTGCAGCGAGTCTTTACTTCTCGAAGCGGTAGCATGATGTCGATTAGCTGGTTCATGGTCGATGAGTAGAGGTCAAAAAGCTGATCGATAGTTAGGTCATCCAGAGTCGATGGTGGAGACGAGAGCTGAGAGCTACGCAGTGCGTCTCCGAGCATCTGACGGTCTTTGAATCAAATGGTTGTCTCGACTTTGTAGAATCCGGATTTGAAGACCATATTCGCTTAGTCCATTCACTTCTGGAATATTTGTCCATAGTAATAATTAAGTGCATGGGCGTAACTGTGGTGTAGAAAAGGGAGGTTACCAAATTTCGTATCACTAGCCATTCCCGACTTTAAAATAACTATTACAGCGCCATTTATGCGTCATGCGTAATAATAATAACAATAATAATAATAATAATAATAATAATAATAATAATAATAATAATAATAATAATAATAATAATAATAATAATAATAATAATAATAATAATAATAATAATAATAATAATAGTAATAACAATAATAACAATAGTAATAACAACAACGACAACGATGATGATGGTAATGGTGATTACGACGATGGTGATGGTGCTTGGTAATTGTTTTGAGTCTTGAGGTCTCAGATGAAAGCCTTCCTCCGAGAATATCAATGGGCATAATTTCTTCTGAGTACGAAAAGTGTGGGGTGCGTTACTCTCCATTGGTCTCCAATCCAAAACCTTAGGAGTACGGGTACTTTTCGTACCCCTAATTCTTCTTCTCCTGGTTCTCTGCCTTCAGGCAGGTTCAAAGGTCCGGCGTCGCCACTCCTCTCTATTTTTAGCCTCTGAGTCTTTTGTATTTTTCCCGTATCATCCAATCCAGCATCATCTGTCTTGGTCTTCCTCTTCTCTCCCCCTCCATTCTTCCCTCGATTACATTTCTTAGGAGAGAGTCCTCTCTCAGTGTGTGTCCGATCCATTTCCTGTGCCTCTTCCTTAATGTGTATACCAAGGACCTTTCTTCTCCAATCCTTTCCATCACTTCTTCATTTCTTTTGTGTTCTGTCCAGCTGATCTTCTCCATTCTTTTCGAAATCCACATCTCGAATCTTTTCTTCAGAGTCCTGTTCATTTTTCCTCTCAATTTCTCTTTCCGTTTTCTGAATGCGTCTTAACCAGATGCTTTCTTGTTTTAATTTCCTTATAGCATTTGGCATCAGTCGTGATCATGCTCCATAGGTAGCAGATTCTTTTATTTGCTGTATTTCCTCTCCGCCGACTTTTATTCTGACTCTAATTTCTTCTCATTTACCCAGCCTCATAGTGGTCATTACCTTCATCCCAAATTAACTGTGATTTACAAGCTGCATTTAGTTCTGTGGTTGTTGTCCTAATCCTATGGCTCATCTGGTTTTCAGACGTCTGCTGCAGCAGTGCACAGTTGGTCGCGTCAACCGTTGTTTTTGCTCAGTTTATTCCCGTTCACCAGATGGCGCTGCTTATTTCTTTCACATATCATTCTTCTCGATTTGTCAGATGCCTTGTAAATGTAAATGTAAATGTAATGTAAATCTCCGAAATATCTCAGCGCCACGTAAAAGCCACGTCAGGGAGACCAGCTTGAACACCGGCGCTATATCAAACCAAGTCCGCAATAGCCATGTCCGTCCCGGTGGCAGGTCAAAATCTGGGCAGGTCAAGCCTTTTATGCTGTTTACTAAGACATTCTTCTTTACCGTCTTCAACATTGGTTTGGGCTTTTTTTATAGTGCTTGCACCCAGTTTGCACTTTACCTTTGTTTTTTAGTCTGTGACTATCTGTCTACATTAAGGAATTTACATAACAGTGAGAGGGCATTGATTGGTCAACGGTCATTTCTCCTTGTTTCTTATTGTCCTCAAAACTGTGTTGTTCGACCATGGTTAGGCTGGGAGTGCTTTAGAGTAGGCAATCTTAAAGGGGCGTTATATAAAACTGCTTTAGTAGTACTTAGTAGTAATAGGCCTAATAATAATAATAATGATAATAATAATAATAATAATAATAATAATAATAATAATAATAATAATAATAATAATAACAACAACAATAATTAATAATAATAATGATAATAATAATAATAATAATAATAATAATAATAATAATAATAATAATAATAATAATAATAACAACAACAATAATTAATAATAATAATGTTGTCCGATTTCCAATAAACCAAGATGGCCTCGAATTGATCAACCTTCTCGGCTAAAGCCAGGCCCAAATATCAGGAGACAACAGAGAGACTACCTTTCTTTTTCAGAGCTTATCTTTGAAATCCAACGCTTCAACGCAGTCGATTTTTTGAGTTAGCATTTCTTGACTCTGAGTTTCTGACAAAGAGCAGAAATTTCCATGGTGTATCATGACATGTATGCATTTTTTATTTTCTCAACAAAGGAATTGATCCTGATTCGAATCTGACTTGCTAAACTGCTAGCGTTGAAATCAGATGCTTTCAAATTAAACCCCCAGTCCTTTTTCAACTATTTCCTCACTGTAACAAGTGCTCCCCTTGCTTTGGGGCCCCCTGTGGACGCCAATGGCCAGATATAGTCTAATTCCCAAAGATCTTTTGTGGGACATAGGCTCTCATTTTCTGTTAAAGACAACCAGAGTCTATTCTCTTCTCAAGACAATGAGAGCACATGTAAAAAAATTCTAAAGATCTTTGGGACATAGGCTCTCATTGTCTCTTACGAGGGGATAAAAGTTTCGGATTTGAATTAATATAGTATCTCTGTCTACCTTTGAGTAAATACTATGCATATATATTTAACCTTATTGGTCACATCTTCATACGTATGCACGTCTCTCTTCTCTCTATATCCGATCGTACTCTTCCAGTTTGTCTCATCCCTCTCTGTCTTGCAGGATGAACTATTATGCGTGTCAGATGCCTTGTAAATGTAAATGTCTGGGGCAATGAAGATTATCCAAAAAGCATATGTTAATCCTGTTAACATATTCAAGACCAGTGTCAAGTTCTAGTATCATACGTCATGAGGCTCTAGGCAGTCACCCCAGCGACCTTTGTAAGACGCCGGGTCAGAAACCAAGAGGGTATCGAATTAGGAAATTGCCAGAGAAAGGAGCACGTTCCATGCCGATCTGGCTTCTCCAATGCACTGTAACTTTGATTGTGGATTTTCTTGAACTGACCATTGATTGTTGCCCTGTGCATTATGATGAGGGCGCTATAGAAGTCGTTGAAAAACATTAGGCTCCATGGAGTTTCAGGCAACTTTTTGAGGCATTCCAACTGCTATCCAACTATCATCTCAATGCAAAGTCTCAATTTTGCTAGGACCCTACTGTAGAAGCTATAACGCTTCCGCAGGTCCGACTGCATCCCTTGAAGGGGGTCTTGCGGGCTGCTGCTCGCTTGGTGGGCGGTGTCCCCAGGTATGTTCACATCTCTGCGTACATGCGGGATGCCCTCCACTGGCTTCCGATCCAGCAGCGCATTCACTATCGAGTCTCCTGCATAGTGTGGCATTGTCTTCTCGGGAGCTCTTCAACCTGACCTCGGCTTGCTCTGGTCGCCGATCTTTGCTCTCAGCTTCCAGGGGCGTCTTTGTGGTCCCCCGAGCACGCACTTCCACTAGACAGCATAGGGCTTTCTCGGTCTTAGGTCCCTCTCTGTGGAATGGCTTACCCTCTGACCTGCGTTCTCTCCCACGGGACATGTCTAGTACCTTTTATAAGAACCTCAAGACTTTCCTTTTTGACCGGGCTTGGGCCGGGAGCGCCTCTGAGTAGTCGCCTTGAAGGGGCGCTATATAAATTTCGTTGATTGATTGATTGATTGATTGAATGCAGCTGCTGGAATGTGGTGCATGGGAGGCCACGAGATAATTGCAGACTCAAGCAGGATCGCCCAGGGTGGGAATTGTCGGGGGCTGGGGGTTCACCCTAGTTTTTCTTAGGACCCCACAATTAAGTCTTCATTGCACACCCAAGGAGGTCGTTTCCAACCCCTCGTTTGTACTTGTGTGATTTAGCATTATATGACTCTGGGTCTCTGACAAAGAGAAGACATTTCTACGGTGTATCATGTTTGCATTTTGAATTTTCTCAACAATGGTATTGATTTTCATTCGAGTCTGACTTGCAAAACTGCTAGCGTTGAAATCAGCTGCTTTCAAATTTCGTTGACATCAGTTTACAAAATACAGATAAAACCCCCAGTCTTTTTCTACAATTCCCACACTTTCAAAACCACTACTAATATCTGCTCACACACCCACAATCTTCCAATATTTTGGCCAGTTCTACTTCAGTTAATTTCCAAATATCTTTTTAGAAATCTAAGTAGGCCCTACCCTACATCCGCAATTTTTTCTCACCCAGCTTCTGATAAACATATCCAAAGAATGCTTTGGAAAAGATTGCGATCATATTTGTAAATTCATGTATCTTTTAGATCGGAGTCGAATAATAATAATCTTTTCTTTAATTAAGCGCCTGCAAACGCACTGCGCTGTACAGTGAACAACTGAACATAGGCCTACATATAGTAGAAACGGCAGCCACGCAGGGCGCCTTACATACATGTATTAAGTAGAAGCACATGACCTAAATTTTCTTGGATATTTAGGCCAAAGGAGGTAAACACAATTTTCAAATGGGAAACGTTTTCTTCACATGTCATATAATATATTATGTCATATTTCAAACCATTGCTAGGAGATTCATAGTATCATAGTGTCATATATGAATTTTCAATCATGCATGGCGCATCGAGATTTGAAATCTTGCGTACAGATAAAAGTGCTACACAGTCATCATAATACTTAATAAAAAATCAATTACTCTGTTGCAATTAATTAAGTGATTTGTTTCAATCGTTGCGCTACTAGTGTCTGACCGTTCAAAAATTGACTGTGAGGTAAGACGATGGAATGTCGACGTCAGAAGTTCTCTTGCATTCATCTGGGTTATCAGGTCCGACAATATCGAACAATTCAATGTATGGATGAACCGCTGATTGGTTTCCTTCTTGCCGCAGCTCCCTTTCTCCTTTTCCGTTTATCGTTTCTTCACTAACATCTACGTGTTTCTCTGAAATAGTTTCTGGAGTATCAGCTACGACAACATCAAAGAAGTCTATGTTTGGATGAACCAGTGAATGAGTTCCTTCTTCTGCGTTTTTCCTTACTTCACTATCATCAACTTGATTCTCCGAAAAAGTTTCCAGGTCGGCTAAGTCTTTCATCGCTCTGTAGCCAGTAGCGATGTCGACTGGTGTTTCGTAAGGATCAATTCTACTATAGACTGCTGGTGCAACAGCATCCGTTTGCGTTAAGCAGGAATATCCTGGTGTTGGAAGAGGACCCAGGCGTGGTTTAAAGAAAACTTTAAGGTCAGCGTCGATTACTGCATCGTCTATCGTTTCGTAATTGTCGCTTGTTGCGTATGGTAAGATGTCGTAGTCTCCATCGCGGATTGGCATCTCCAGTTTCTCAGAAGCTGCTGCAGCGTATTTAGCTAAAGGTAAATACACGCAGGGAATTTTATACAAGATTTGTTGGCCTACATAATTATGTCTACAAAATTTTACACGAAACATTGAGGACAGTGGGCCTATTAAACTGTTTCATCCTCTTCTCTTCTGTCTCATAGCTCTGATCCACCATAACAGTCTGTCTGTCTGTCTGTCTGTCTGTCTGTCTGTCTGTCGGAAGCTTATTCTAAAGAGCAGGGCCAAAGGAAGCAAAAGACCTAGATTGATCCAGAGAAGTCCTGACGCGGAGAACGAGGAGGTCCAAACGGTCAGATGAACGAAGAGAACGAAGAGAAGCAGCAGAGTGAGGGCGATGAATTAAGTCACATAAATATTTTGGAGCGAAACCAAGTTGAGCCTTACAGACAAGGATGACAATTCAAGGTCCTCATCCTTGACCCCGATAATGTTAATTTAGACTCTAAAATCATGTCTCTATCACATATATGGCTTTATTTACAGCCATTTGAAAATATTGTCCGCCATTTTGTCCGCCATTTTGTTTTCTGGCAGTGCTACATATGTGTTTTTAGTTCCATCGCATTCCTTTACCTCGAAAATTTTAATTTAAACTCTAAAATCACGTTTCCATCACATAAATTACATAACTTTACTTATTGCCATATAAAGATACGAGCCGCCATTTTGGCCGCCATCTTGTTTTCTCATTGAACCGCCAAAATTCCAGCTTGCTACCCGCGATTTTCGTTTTCAGCAGGGTCAAATTAGTCTAGAAACACCGAGTAGCAAATTGTTACATGATTTGCTTCTAACAATGTCTTTTTGAGATTCCAAGCCTAGTCTGCTAGGGTGTTGCCAGTGTCCCGGCAGTGCTTTTAAACACCCTGGTACATACCAGGGCATAACTCATCATCTCAGGTCAATCCTTGAAACATACTAACATTTTTTATAAATCTGAAAGAAGGGCCTAAGGAAAGCTAAGTCGCTTTTTAGTCACGGGCGATCAGTCAAAACAAAATCGAAATTATAAGGTCGTTGTCGGTTCCATACAACCTCAGTCCAACAAATGGGGTACGGCTACCCCATACCCCGAAAATACGGCTTTCTGTCAACTTAGTAAATATAAACCCTAATGACAATGTTCATATAAACTGAGTTTTGAATCCAGGTTAATAATGCTAAGCCAATTTCGGAAGCAACTTCAGTGGTTGGGAAAACGGAAACGAACTTTTAGCCAGTGGCAGTGCAGAGCTTGGCCAGGCTTTCTGAGTAGTTCCATACACGGATGTCTTTCTGTCTATAATTAGTTCCTTATCAAGATTAGCAATTTGCCGGAACTATCAAGCACTCAAAATGACGAGTGCTATGTTATCATAATTATAATGGCGATCCGCGACTAGAATTGCACTATCATATAATTATAATTATACTGAGGCAGATGTACATTTACGGAAATAGTATGACCTATATAGCGCCTCTGTGGGTTACCCGAAGCAACTATACTAAGGGTGTCTTGATGAATAAAAATACTTAGCCACCAAACGAATCCGAATTAGAATTTTAATAAGTATGTTCTCAGTCAATTACTGGGGCCTCATGCATAGGTCCGCAAGCATAGGCGTAGACTCTGGGGGGTCAGCCGGGGCACGTGCCCCCCCAATAATTGAGGAGCCGGGGCAATGCCCCCCAATAATCGAGAGGAGTATTTCTTCAAATATTAAAATATTATGTTTCAATATAGACAAATTTCTTCAGAAACAGAAAAACAGAGACAAAGAACTGAAATATTATCAGAAATTCATAATGAAAACAAAGATTTATTTTTTTCTTCAATATCTTCAACTTAGAACAATTTACATGTAAACAAAGAGCACCCATTTCAAATGCATTACGTAACACCGGAAGCCTCTGAGGCTCGCTGATTGTCCAGACCAAAGGTGAAAATAGCTTCTTTTCGGTTTTTGGTTTAAAAAACACAAGAAAAGGAAAACCACAAAACATTTTTTTGTTTAAAATTTTTTTTTCTTATTCTTGTAGAAGTTATTTTAATAACATTGATTTAATGATTTTTAATTTTCGAAAATCGCAACTGAATTAAACTGAGTTGGAGCTCTTGTTTATACCAATTTCATGATTTTTGTGATCCAAAACCGAAAATCTTAAAAAGAAATAAGAAAACAACAAAAACCATAAAAACAAAAGAAAACGAAAAAAAACACACAAAAAACAATTTTTTATCTTGAAAAACTTGGTTTTTTGCACCTCTAGTCCAGACCCCATGCCCCACCAATATTTTGGACAAGTTTACGCCAGTGTCCGCAAGTGTTCGTATGTGGATGGGCTAAATAGACGCAGGCCTACATGTGAGAAACCAATAGAGGTTCTATCAGTAAACTCATCTCCTCTGCCTCCTTCGTCTCTCTGATCCCCTCTATTTGGCAAACGTACTCAGAATTTCACTTGGCATATCTTAACAACCCCTCTGATTTGTCGCAGCGCTCATGAATAAGCTGGTATTCTGCCGTTAGCTTTAGGGTAGCGCTTTATAAATTTGGATTTTAACCATTACAATCTTTTGAAAATCTACTGATACCTGAAAGTTTTCTCTTGAAACGAATGCAGAAAGCAACGACCAAAACGATGACGATAAGGAAGAATACGGACAGAGCAGCGACCAGCGATAACGATATGAAATCTGGAAACAAAACCAAATTTAAGCAATTTTAACAAGATTAAGTGATTTTAACAAGATTCTGTAACGAATACAGTCACAATCACATTCACACTTACAACTGATTACCATCAAATTAAAAAATTGGTGTAGGAAATACTGGAACTTAGTTAGTTTCTATGATTCAAATGCGAAAGCACAGCTTACACCAGTCTGTAGAAGATGGTCCATCAGGATTCTCGTGTGTAATACGAGTAAAATATGTTGACGATTGCACTGCATCTAATGTTGTTGAAACAGATTCAGGTGAGGAAAATGATAAAACTATGACACTTGAATTCCAGATGTAAGTGAAATTAGGAACATTGCTGGCAGTCATATTGTATCTCCCATCATACTTTGCAAAGTATATTCTACAAGCAAAACGAGAACCGTCTCTTGAAGAATTAACTGCAATTGTTAAGTTGGAAGTAACTATTTCGTTCGGAATTGGTGTCAGTTCAACTCCTTCAGTAACGATTCTTCCTTCTGGTTCCAAATGATCACCGTATTCGATCCATTCAATGGTTGGCGTCCAGAATCCTCTAAAGCTAACGTTACATTGCATCCAGATGTAGTCGCCATTCAGCAAGGACTTGGAAGGGTAGAAAGAATCCTGCCTATAGCTCTCCTCGCATGTCGGGATGGACTCTGCCATAGACAATTTAAACATGTTCGAAGATAAACACATGCAACGTATGGTAGTTATGTTAAGATATATAAATTTTACTATTATTCGTGTCCTCTAAGCCTGAGTACACAGAATAAAGCCACATGGAGGCCTTGTTAGACAGGATCATTTTGTGTAGTGTTACTGCTGATCTTTTTCCTGCGTAATCTGGTTTTCCATTAAACATTCATTGGAAGTTATTAATTTTAGCAACACTAATCGACACGTATTTCTCAGTCATACTCACAACCAGGTATGGCAACGAACAACTGAGACGGCGTCTAACGAACAATTGTTTTGATTTAAAAAGCAGTTTAGCTCTGAACCATCGCTATGAAATTTTGCCTACTCACAGTCTGAGAACTGATCCTATGTGATAAGTGATCAAATATCGAGCGCCTCTGATTAGGTTGTACTGCGAGAGGCGCTTTGTAAATGCATAAATACAATACAATACAATACAATACAAATATAATTTGCTCAAATAGATTGTAGTGCTTTAAATTAAAAGGTCGATTTGTGATAGGCAGCAGTGGGAGGAAGATACATTCGCATGAACGAACTATAATTTTTTATACAATCGCTACATCCATAGATACGCAAAATTAGGCTATTGCAATTCGTTTCTGAACACAGACATCACCCAAATAAACCGCCTTCAAGCCAGTAAAAATGCACTAGCCCGTGCTGTGACTAAAACTCCCAAACACCACCACATCTGTCCTCAAATCTCAACACTGGCTTAAAATACCCGGAGAAATAGAATATAAAGTTATATCACTCTCCTACAACACACTCCAATCCTCCCAGCCCTATAGTTTCTCCCACATCTGTTCACGGTCCAACAACTCCGCTCAACCCTCTCCTCTCCTGCCCTAACACTTCTCCGCCTTTCCGTCACCTCATCACTAAAATTTGCGAATCGTTCCGTAGCCATAGCTGTCTCACCTCTTTGGAACAAACTCCCACCAGTACTGTATACGAGAAATATCAGACCCATCCTACGAACTCACCAAAACCTCACTTCTTGCTCTCTCTCTCTCTCTCTCTCTCTCTCTCTCTCTCTCTCTCTCTCTCTCTCTCTCTCTCTCTCTCCTCTCTCTCTCTCTCTCTCTCCCCACGTCTCTCTCTCCCCACGTCTTCCATTCAAAACTGAAAACATTGCTCTTTCACAAATCCTATCCTAATTCTTCCTCTTCCCCTTACCTCACTCGCCGTTTCGACCCTAAGCACCACCATCCTTAGCCGTTTGACTATGTGCCTGACTGACCCCTTTGGATCTTTACCTGGAACTGACTTCACCCACCCACCCCGCCTAACGATTGCGATTTGACTTAGCGCCTGGTTCCCGCGACTTCGCTTTTGTGGGCGCAGTAGAAATTTCGAGATTACGATTACGATTACTATATCTATATAAATAAAGCCAGAATTCTGTGTGTCTGTCTGTCTGTCTCTCTGTCTGTCTCTCTGTCTGTTTGACCGGGCTTAACTTTTACAATTTTGCACCTTTTCACTCCAAACCTTCACCACTGTGTCGGCCTCGGCTTCGGACACCGAGTGGAGGGGTTCGCGTCCCCCGTTTTCACCCCTACCATGGTGAAAATGCCCCAAAACTCTACCCACCCGACCGTCCATCACGCGCAAGCTCGCCTATTCCACTGCGAAGCGGTTCTATTTATGGCGCCGGTATTCCCCAACGTCATTAATAATGGGCATAACGACACCGCGGTTCTATTTATGGCGCCGGTATTCCCCAACGTCATTAATAATGCCCATAAGTTGTTTACTTTCGCACAAAATTTAATGACGATCGATTCGAAGTATATTCATCGTTTTACAGCAAAATTTTAACACATGTATGTTCAAAGACAAAGATCTAAATTATTTACAGTATATCAAACAACCAGTCTGCTTTACTAAGGGCGAAGCCGACTACAGACCGGCAGTGAGGGATAGATTTCTGGCGTTTTCTTTAACACGCCAACGCCCGGTTCACCCTCTTCGACTGCGAAGCAGTCAGTCCACGGGAGACTGCGAAGCAGTCTCCCACAGGTCGCCAGACGCCACAAGGGCCTCCAAGACTGCGAAGCAGTCGCCGCCAGAGGGCGACTGCGAAGCAGTCACTCCACGGCAGAGGTCGCTAGACGCCAGAAGGCGTCTACAAGACTGCGAAGCAGTCTCCGCCAGACGTCGCCAGACGCCACAAGGGACTCCAAGACTGCGAAGCAGTCGCCGCCAGAGGGCGACTGCGAAGCAGTCAGTCCACGGCAGAGGTCGCTAGACGCCAGAAGGCGTCTACAAGACTGCGAAGCAGTCTCCGCCACAGTTCGCCAGACGCCACAAGGGCCTCCAAGACTGTGAAGCAGTCGCCGCCAGAGGGTGACTGCCAAGATTGCCAAGCAGTCGTTGTTGTTTTTGTTGTTGTTGTTGTTGTTGTTGTTGTTGTTGGTGGTGGTGGTGGTGGTGGTGGTGGTGGTGGTGGTGGTGGTGGTGGTGGTGGTGGTGGTGGTGGTGGTGGTGGTGGTGGTGGTGGTGTGAAACTTATAACCCCGGGCAACGCCGGGTAATCCAGCTAGTACTATATATAGGCAAATGTATCTTTTATAAGAGATAGTCTAAGTAAATTAAAGAGCAAACTTTGCTTAAGCTACTGGATGTAGAGCATAATACATGTAGATTTTGATGTAAGATCATAGATTGTTCCGCTCTCGTTGATGAAACGGCGCTTAGTAGACCCGTACTATAAACCAAATCTTTAACATTTTGGTCAAATTGAATAATGTAACTGACATTCTTACCAAGAACAGTCAGCTGCGCGCTGTGTTCTTTATCTTGGCCATCAATTACGCTTAAGCATTTGTAGATTCCTGCATCGCTTAGGTTAGTTGAATTCGTATAAAGGATTCCAGAACCATTGTCATCCACGTCGACAGAAAAATGAATGAAAAGTGGACGGAATTTGCTATCCGAATATATGGTCAATGGTTGAAGGTTTGTTGTGAAGATATTCCATTTTCGAACTCTTGAGTTATTCTTCAAAACGCAATTCATTTTCATCTCCTCGCCTTTTACGACAACTGTATTACTCGGTGAGAGAACAATTTCAGCGAGAACTGAAAGAAAATATGCACTACACCAAAGAAAAATCATAACAACTGAATTAGGCCTGCTAGTAAATATCGTGATCATAATCGTAATCTCGAGATTTCTACAGCGCCCAAAAAAAGAAGTCGCGTGAACCAGCTTATTTACAGGCGCTCAGTCAAATCATAATCGATAGGCGGGGGTTATATCGGTTCCAGGTCAATATCCAAAGGGGTCAATCAGGCAGACTTTATATAATAATATTATATATATGTATATATATATATATATATATATATATATTAGGGTGTCCCAAGACAAGCAAGGAAATTTTTTTTAAACTTATGATGCAGTCCCTCTAAAAAGTGTCTTTATGGTCCCATAAGAACATCTGCAAACTTTTATGACATTTAAAAAATATTTAGGGGTCTTCCAAGGCTCTCAGGTTATCTCTATATCTCTACATCATACGTCCTAAAGTACGCATGATGTCTCTGAGTTTGAAAATTGCCATAGGATCAGACTTTAACCCCATAATAACATGCTTAGTACCATTAGAACGCTCTTAAATGGTACAACCTACAAACGATGTCAACGTAATACCTTATTGTATATGTGAATAAAGTTGCAAGTACAAAGTAGACAGAAAACATGTAAAATCGAGATTTCTTGGCTTCAATTTGTATTTTGCATTAGTTTTACATAAATTTCCCAACAATATTATACATGACGATCCTAACTTCTCTAGTCAACGAAATAGGCTGCTCAACATCTTCAGCAGTGCTTTCTAAGAGTAGGCCTACCATTCATGGTCAACAAAGCATTTTCGTAGTTGAAGCTGCCGAGCAAAATAAGGATGACTTTCAAGCCTGTAAATCTCTCGTGCACTGGGATGGTAAGCTGCTATCTATGACCCCACGGCAGTAGACGTGGACAAAGTGGACGGAATGCCAGTCCTGATTTCTTCTCTAGTTGATGAAAGTACTAATACTTCTGGGTGTGTCAAAGTTGGCCTCTGTGTCAGGACAGGCAGCAGTGATAGCAGTTGTGAACCTTTTGAAGTCATGGCAGTGCAATTTGCTATCAGCATGTGCTTTGACACAACGGCCTCAAACACCTGCAAAGTTAATGGAGCCTGCACTCTTCTAGAGACAGCCATCGGTCATAATCTGCTGTAGATGGCTTGTCGACATCAAATGTTTGAAGTCCTGTTGTCTGATGCATTCGTATTGTGCCTTGATAGAGTTTGTCCATCAACTGTGCCTGACATTCTGCTCTTCAACTGATATAGAGATAAATGGTCCGACCTGTTCCACCATCAACCCAAGCCTTTTTGATAAAAACGAATCTGTTATCCAGTTGATGGCCTGTGAATTACAGGGCACCTAACGTTTCAACAGATTTGTAGTCAACATCTATACATCCACTCATGGTGTTTAGTCGCTGCTGATGCTTGATGCTGCTGCTCGGCAAACACCAGGTCTGAATATGATAGTGTCATTCTTGGTACCTAAGCCAAGAGCTAGTGAACCTGTCTCTCTCTCTCTTCTCTCAGCATCTGTCTCCTGAAGAGAAAGCACAGCTTATCTCGACCAATGAAGCTTCTTTCAAGCTACTGCCATCGACTGCATTTTTCTCGATATTCCAGTTGCAGAGTGGCTCGAAAGCCAATCATATAAGAACGTTTGTGAGTTTGTTAATAACTTGGCATGTATGAATGAGAGTGCTGAACGTTGCGTTGCTCTTATACGGTATGTTACAGTATGTATACATTATGTAACAGTATGTATGCAGTATGTAACAGTATGTTCAACAACAACGAAGAACAGACACAGTTTCTTCTACAAGTTGTTGAAAAACTTAGGCAAGACTTTCCTAAGTGCAATCATGACAATCTTATAGATATGTAGAATGTAGATTGTAGAAATGAAGAATTAAGCAGCTGAAAGTGTAATAAACGATGAAGAATAAGCAGATGAAGGTATGGAGGAGCTGAAACCATGGCTTGTTGCAATATCAAAGATTTGTACCGATAATTCCTCCTAACGATTAGTGGTGATAACTGATATTGCAGAAGTCCAAAAATCTTAAGTTTGTTTAATTTTTGTATCATTTGATCGTAAAACCACACGTATAATATCCAATAAAGTTACAAACTTATAGATTCTAATATTTAAGAGCTTTCCAATGATGTTTAACATGTTACCACGGGATCCAAGATTGATCTCTAAATGCGTTTAGAAATTGGACACGTCGGGCGCAAATTATGCCAATGTGGGGAAAATATGAGAGTCTTGGGGGACCCCTACATTTTTTTAAAATGTCATAAAAATTTTAAGTTGCTATTGTGGGACCATAAAGAAACTTTTTAGAGGGATTGCATATGAAAATTCATCAAAAAAATATTGTTGGGACACCCTCATATATATATATCTGGTTTGGCACTAAACAGCAACTTTCTAAACTTGATATCCAACTTCTGTCGTCAATATACCCTGCTTTTTCATTTTCATCCAGTGTTCGTGATTTGGGTGTCACCCTTGATAGTACCCTCTCGTTTTCTGAACACATCTCCCACCTGACACGTTCCTGTTTCTATCATCTGAGGCGTTTGAGGGCTGTAAGAAGATCAGTTTCTCCTTCAGTGTTCACTACCATG
This sequence comes from Allolobophora icterica, assembly GCA_963556255.1. NCBI lineage: Eukaryota > Metazoa > Annelida > Clitellata > Crassiclitellata > Lumbricidae > Allolobophora > Allolobophora icterica. The sequence goes on along the minus strand of OY744604.1, from coordinate 8,995,863 downwards.
GTCCATGCCTTCATTTGCTGCCGCATTGACTATTGCAATTCATTGTTTGCTGGGCTCCCTAAAGCGCGCCTTTCATCTCTGCAGTCTGTTCTGAATGCGGCTGCCAGGCTCATTGCCCGTTTTCCTCGCTTCTCTCACATAACTACCTTTATGACTGATGTACTTCACTGGCTTCCTGTTGCTTCCCGCATCCAATACAAGGTTCTTCTCCTGGTCTCTAGGACTCAACTGGGAAAAGCTCCTAAATATCTCTGTGACCTAATGTGCAAACCTCTATCTGCTCTGTCTTCCCGCCCTCTTCGGTCTGCTGACCGCTTTGATCTGCTTGTCCCTCGCGCAAGGACTTCGATGGCTCAGCATCGTGCTTTTGCCATCCTTGGCCCTTCCCTTTGGAATGACCTGCCCCCCTCTCTCCGTAGCAAGATATTGCTTGGGATCTCGCCTTCTTCTCTCCGCTGCCTAAAGACCTTTCTTTTCCCTCGGGGCTGACACGCTGGGAGCGCCTCTGAATAGTCTATGCTGTGAGAGGCGCTTTATAAATAATCATATAAGATAAGATAATATATATATATTTATTTATTTATTTATTTATATATATATATATATATTTATTTATTTATTTATTTATTTAAATAGATCCTTATTGATATTAACGACAAAGTTACAGTAAGTTGTTAGCATCCGCTAAATATAAAGTGCCTAATATAACAACACACTAGTATGAGGCATTTTGACAATAAAGCACTTGGTAGCATTTAGGAAAAAGAGACAATTTTAACTGCACATTTTACCATATAAGTTTAGTATACAGTATAGTTTAAACTTTCGGTAGTCGCGAATAGCAAAGGGTAACTCTAAAGGAATGGAAGTCCCGCTATCCAGAGAAGCCCTGCTATTTCTATTGCATAATTTAAAATGGCACTGAAAAGATCCTAAATCAGATACATGATTTAGTAAGCATGAGTTTAAGTAAATTGCGTACTTAGGTCTTAACTAAGTTTAACTAAAATTGTTAAGAGTATAAAGAAAATACGACAACAACTCAAAACGAAGCCCAACACAATTGGCTTCGGTGAGTCTTAACTGGGACTCAACATACTCAATTGTTACAACCAGCGGTTTGAAAGAATAAAAGAATGCAAGGACGCAAACTCCTACATTTGACTCCGCCGTGGTAAGATTGCCCATAATCAGAAGTTGCCACAAAGGTGCATATACCTTAGGATAATTATTCGTTATTTAAAAATATTCTTAGGCTCTTTTTGAAAGTACCGGTAAACTTATTTTTGGCATTTCTGATTTCCACTGCGTGCCTATAGAATTATACAGTTCAATGTCCACTTTTTGAAAACCGAGTAAAACGATTTCTTAGGCTTGCTGACAAAAATGTCTCGCACTGTTTCATTGATGGCAAGGAAATTAAAATTTTTGGACAACACTGTGTTCCCCTATATGTTTTGTTTATTATAATGTACACTGAGTATGAGTAAATTTTTATATAATTATGGCAGGGTTGACTATTTTTGGACATAGAGCTGTATGAGATTAAAAAATCCAGGTTATGGGCACATAACGCCATGATTGCAGACAACGTGAGAACTATATGGATATAAGTCCAAGTCACGTGTTCAAATCTCTCAATGGTATTGGCTATGAACATAGCGCCGTATAATATTGTTCCTCAAACGTCACTTCATCTTGGTTCTATCGAACATGCACGTGATACAAACTCATCATTCTATTGGATGTGGACTTGTACCTCTGTAGCATTAACATATTTTAAAATACTGTCCACATTCGTGGACATAGAACTATATGATCCTGACAGATAGCGCTGAAGAAAGTGTCTACAGTTAAGCTTGACTATTCTGGACATAGCTCTTGTCATCCTGATGACGGATATAGCCCTAGGTTGATTTTTCAAAAAAGTGGACACATAACTGTATAATTCTATAGGCACGACTGGTATGGAGTTAAAAATTCGCGGCCCGACTGACTTGATGCTAAATTTTGTCAAATTTGTTCGAGCTCTGGTAGGTCGATACAGTGCAGCACCTCTGGTATTGTATTTGTGATTTTAAGGTCAAGTACCCTTCAAAGGAGGCTGGTAACAGATTACGACTGTATGAATATAGCAGTTGAGCAATTTGTAAGATCTTAATTTGATTGAGGTTTAGGAGATTTAGGTCTTTGAATATTGGTTTAGAATGATCAGTTCGACTCGCCCCCACTATCATTCGAACTGCTCTTTCTGTAATATTACCAATCGTAGTAGAGGAGAATCGTAATTT
>OY744604.1:8833189-8993372 GCA_963556255.1 Allolobophora icterica | reverse complement strand
GTAACAGTGTAGGCTAAACACCACCAGAGTCTCAGCCTCTCAGTCTACTAGTTGAGAAGGGCCCCCAATATGTTTGCGCCTAGGGCTCCATTTTCTGTAAACGCGCCTCTGTTGTGGGTAGCATGTACGGTTAGCGGAAAGATGTATGGGTCATTATCCGAAATGTTACAAATTTCGTCTCCGAAAAACCCTAAAAATTTTTTCCCAAAAATTGGTTGCAAGTGTTTTTATTAGTCACGTACATAGTTAAATTTAACTAATTTGAAAGAAATCCACTATATATTTTTAATCATAAGTTAATTTTTTTATAGAATTTATAAAGTCAAAATTCCTTTTTTTTCAGTAAAATCCGGCCTTATTGTGTAATCATATTTCATCACAGGGACCTGAAATATTCCTGTGGTACTTATAAAATGGCAATTTCCTAAAAGTAGATGATGCCAGCATTAAGTAGGAATACAACAGGCCTTTCCTTCACATAATATATTAGTCTGGTATCAAGAAATTAAGACATTTTTCGAAATTATTCAAAAAAAGAAATATTATTTTTAGCTGCAGCAAAAAATGTGTGCAGCATTACCTATAACTGTATGTTATATGCATTAGATACAAGTTGAACAACATTTTAAGAGTTGCTAGTAAATTCTAATTACATGCAATTTATTTTTATATCAAATAATTCACAAAAAATACATGTAATTCACTCTTAGCAATGCGTCATTACCATCCACGGCAAGATGTGACTGCCATGAGAAAATAGCAGAAATCTGATGTATTCGGATGGTAATGATGAAAAACAACCGCTGGATGGTAATGATAAAATGATGAAATTTATGCCAGCCGTCAAATATTTTCACTTGAATTACTTTATCAGATAAGTAATTTAAATCAGTTCAACAAAAGTGGTAAATAAAATAAGTTGTCAATGTTATAATCTACCTAAACCGGGAAATACAACATGAGATGGTAATGAAACAGAAATTTACTTTTTTTGTAATTTGGAACACACAAACTTAAATTAAAAATAAAACATTATGAATTTCAACATAAATCTGTGTGATTCCATTAATAGTTGACAATATCTTGTTCCGGCTGTTTTTCTTTTAGTAAGTAAGCACGTTCTCTAAAAGTTATAGGCTTCCCAAAAATTGGGATGGCTATGATGCTTATTTCTATGGACAAGTATAAATAGGCTCTAAAAAATAAATATTACGGAAATGAGTCTAAATGTTTCATTATTGCATATCCTGGCTACTAATTAATCAAAATAATATACCTTTGTTACAGGTTGTAATGGAATAAATTTGCGTAAAAGTTGAATTTAATGCATTGTACACCGTCTCGGACAGTGGATGGTAATGATATTTTGTATACATTTAGTAATTTATTTCTAAATTTCCAAAATCCAGCAGCTAAAACAATGATGGGAAATGTTAATCTGCTCATTCTTTGAAGGATAGGCAAAAAAAGTTGAAGAAATTATCGAAAAAACTCAAAAAACCAGCATAGGACATCAATTCTGCACTTTTCGGATAATGACCCGTATACGGTTGTACACAAAAATGCAGATAGCAATTGGTTAAATTAAGAATATTCTTATCTTATCTTATCGTCTCATCATAGTCGCTGTGACCATTCTAGCCACTGACATCTTTATTGTCTGTATCATAGTTGTTAAAAACGTTAGAAATTAAATAAAAAATTGAAAAACGTCGGTTTTTTTCAAAGAAATAAAAACGGGGAAAAAACGACAAAAAATGACAATAAGAAAATAATTTGACTTTGTCACATCTTGTAGGCCCTACTGCAATTTAAAATTAAAAACCTTTTTTACAGAATTTAATCAGCAAATAACACTACTTTACGTAGTATTGATCTACAACAACTATTATTATTTTATTTCTTTTAAGTGTGGTTTCATAAGAAATTGAGAAATAAAAAATGTTGAAATCTTTTCATATTTAAATTGTAAACATAAGTCAGCATAAGTCCATGCTGACATAAACTAACACAATTAAAAAGTAAATTTTTTTAAGGTATAGAGTGTACTTAATTAAAAACTGTACTTAACATTTTTACTTATATCAAAACTTGATATCCCTGAATCGTCTGACATGGGACTTAAATTCTGAGAATAGGCCTCATCTTCGGATGACCACTCAACTCCTTCTTCAATTGGAGGTATATCAATCAGTTTATCAGTCAATCGGAGATTACTGTGTACAAAGACAACATTAAAATACGGTAATTATGACGCAGATTAGACGGTAATTATGACGCAGATTAGCTGAATCCTTGAAAGCACGGAGCAGCGTAAGGGGCATCAGACAAAAATAAAATAAAACAAAAAATGAAAAAATAACAGAGTAAATAAATAAATAAAGTTACATGCAAAAAATAAAAAAACGAAAAGAAAAACGAGAAGAAAAATAAAAAACGAAAAAACGAGATTTTTGAAAAAAAACAAAAAAAAAAAGTTTAAAACTGGTTTCACAACTATGGTCTGTATACAGTCTGTTGGGGCCGACCCATTTCTAGAAATTGCCGTTACCTAGTCAGCCTTAGTGACTATGAAAGGAGATTTTTTGGCAATTTCCTTGATTCTGTTGCAATCTTTTGACGTCGTTTAGCCCGCATTTCCCAAATCCGCTTAAATGTTTTGATGTGATACTCGTATTACGCCTTGCAGAGATAGTGCGTCATATAGAACAGTTCAAACTTCAACAATCTGGAATTTTGAATTATTGGACGCATAACGGCATAAGATTTTCATTCTGCTGTTTCACTTTATTTTCTTAACTTAAAACTGCATTACTAATATTCTTTATTATCACTCACATAATTTGTGCACACAAACATTGACGTCATTATGCAATATGCAATCGTAATCGTAATCTCCAAACTTCAAAAGTGCCATTCGAAGGCCAATAACAGGGCATCAGCCTATTCACGAGCGCTACGTCAAATCAGAGGGTGTTTCCAGAGAGTAATCCACAGTAGTCCGAGTCCAATTTCCAGAAGGCCTAGTCAAGTCAAATGAGGTGTTCCATAGAGTATTCCAAAAGAGTTCCGAGTCCGGTTCCAAAAGGCCAAATTAAATCAGAGGGGTTTCCAAGGAATAGTCTGAAAGAGGTCCGTGTCCGGTTTCCAGAGGGACAGATCAAGACAAGGGGCAGAGCAGCTGTCAAGGCGGATGTCGTTTTGGGCAAGAATATTTGGAGGGCGGAGGATCAGATGAGTCAGGGTAGGAGTACTTAAAAAAGGCGAGACTTCAATTATGAGTGGAATCTTATCTTATCTTATATGATTATTTATAAAGCGCCTCTCACAGCATAGACTATTCAGAGGCGCTCTCAGCGTGTCAGCCCCGAGAGAAAAGAAAGGTCTTTAGGCAGCGGAGAGAAGAGGGCGAGATCCCAAGCAATATCCTGCTACGGAGCGACGGAGGCAGGTCATTCCATAAGGAAGGGCCAATGATGGCAAAAGCACGATGCTGAGCCATCGAAGTCCTTGCGCGAGGGACAAGTAGATCAAGGCGGTCAGCAGACCGAAGGGGGCTGGACGAGAGAGCAGATAGAGGTTTACGCATTAGCTCACAGAGGTATTTAGGAGCTTTCCCAGTTGAGTCCTAAAGACCAGGAGAAGGACCTTGTATTGTATTTGGGAAGCAACAGGAAGCCAGTGAAGTACATCAGTCATAAAGGTAGTTATGCGAGAGAAGCGAGGAAAACGGGCAATGAGGCTGGCAGCCGCGTTCAGAACAGACTGCAGAGATGAAAGGCGCGCTTTAGGGAGCCCAGCAAACAATGAATTGCAATAGTCAATGCGCCAGCAAATGAAGGCATGGACCATAGTAGTAAACACTGAAGGGGAAACTGATCTTCTTACAGCCCTCAAACGCCTCAGGTGATAGAAACAGGAACGTGTCAGGTGGGAGAGGTGTTCAAAAAACGAGAGGGTACTATCGAGGGTGACACCCAAATCACGAACACTGGATGAAAATGAAAAATCAGGGTATATTGACGACAGAAGTGGGATATCAAGTTTAGAAAGTTGCTGCTTAGTGCCAAACCAGATCAGTTGGGTCTTAGAAGAGTTAAGGTTAAGTCGATTTGATGACATCCAAGAGTGGAGATCATGTGACAGGGAATCAATGGATCCAACAAGGGAGATCTGCTGAGAGGATGAGCCTTGGACAAAGATCTGAACGTCGTCTGCATAGAGGTGACCAGAGGTAAGGTGTTTAGTAAATATAGAAGGAATGTCAGCTGTGTAGAGTAAGTACAGAATGGGGCCAAGGACAGAACCCTGTGGGACACCATACAAACCATAACCCAGGCAGTTCTGGAGTCACCAAGGACAGTCCTCTGAGAACTGTCAGAGAGGTAAGATTTGAACCAAAGAAGAGGGAGACCACTGAGGCCACAAGACAGTTCAAGACGCCGAAGTAGGATTTCATGGTCAACCATGTCGAAGGCCGAGGAAACACCAAAGAGTGCTAGAAGCGTCAAATGAGACCTGTCAATGGCAGTATAAATGTCCGAGAGAAGGGACAGGAGGGCAGTTTCCGTAGAAAGGTGACCTCTAAACCCTGATTGACTAGAAGGGAGGAGTCCAGACTGTTCAAGATAGGGCAGAAGTTGAAGTGAGACAAGTCTCTCAAGCGTTTTAGAGAGAAAAGAAAGAATGCCCGGAGGTTGACAGATAGAGGAACATGAGGAAGAGAATGGAGGACGGGTTGCAAAGATGATAGCGGAACGGAGATTCTGCAGAATTCAGGTGGGAGATCATTCCAGAGGCGTGGAGCTGTGTTGGATGAGGCTCGGTTGTAGAACTTGAGATGAGTAGCTACTGAGGGTCGAGAAAGACTAAGATAGGAGAATGATCGGGTGGAGCGGGTTGCCTGGATGGTGAAGAGATCACGGAAGTACTCGGGCTGGGAATGTTGTAGGGAGTTGTAGCTTAGCAACCTGGATGGATGAACATTTATGGAACACCAGGCCATCTAGGTCAACTGAGCCTTGCATCCAGCTAGGAATGGCAAATGTGATTAAACACAAGTTGCTAAGTTTAAGGCTACAGTTGCACTGCTGTGATCGTGTTGCACTTCAGGCAAAATATCGATCACCCCTGGACCACACTTCTTAGTAGTGATGTCTATAAAAGGCAGGGTCCGAAAAAGAAGCAGGGGGGTCGGAAATCTATAAAAAAAATAAAAAAATTTTAAACCATAATTAATGTTTTACTCGTTATTTTTTAAATGAAGTTAATGAACTTTCATGATATGTCAAGATTCTGCAATGACCAACAGTCAACTACGATGCAAACATGACATGAAAAAAAAATTATAAATTAAAAGGAGTTTTCAGTTGCAGTTTTAGCTGAAGAACCAATAGGCACTGGCGGCGATCTTGTTTGACAGGTGCGGGGACGCTTTTGAACTGATCAGGTAAAAAAGAGAAGTTAACAAAGTTAACGCTTTTGAACTGATCTGGTCAAAAGAGAAGTTAACAAATGTTTTTGCGCGATATTTCTTTTACCTTTTTTCGTGTTTCTTGAAAATTTGGGGGGGGGTCAAATGTATGATGTGTCCCCCCCACCTCTAACAGTGGTGGTCTTGCTAATAGGAACAACAAATTGTACACACAAGCGTCAGATGTGACTAAATTGCACTGAAAGATGAAATACAATTACACAACGAAAGCTAACAAACCATTGCACCAAGTAGGCCTACTGTCACTGGAAATACTAGCAAAACCAACGAACCAGTGGACCAAGTACACTAGTGCATCACTATGAAAAAAGTTGTGCATTTTTCTTTTGTTCTGGCACAATAGTCGCCATGCCAGTTGGCTCATCTATGGCACCATGGTGCCCAGATTTCAGCCATGCAGGATATAGGCCTAACGTATTTCCTGTCATTCCTGAAATTCCAATGCGTTAGCGATGGCCCGTTAATGCTGATGACCCCCATATGTTGGCCTTGTTTGTACATGAGTACTCAATCGCAATCTGGGCTGCAGGGCCGGATTTGAATGCTCATTCAGCACTACAGTTTGTGACTATATGAGCACCATGTACATTCATAGCATAATTTCCACATTTTGAAATAAACTTTCAACACCTTGTCAAGTATTAATTGGTAGGCCTACATGAACTGCCTCTGACTTACGTGTATGCTGAGGCATGCGCTACCTGTCTCGTATTTAAACATTTTGAAAAAATAAGAACACTGCATATTATGAGCTCATTGCCAAGGCTTTCATCGAGGTCATCGCCATATACTGCTATACATGGATTTTCTCTGAGTTGTGTATTTCTTCATCATTATATAATTCAAGCCTATATAGAAAACCAAACCTTGAGCATTGTAGTTCGTATGATGCTATAGTCCTCTTGTCAACTCGGTTGTGAATTGATTAACGATGGGCAGAAAATTGTCAATCGGAATTAAACTTCTCTGAAGCAGAGTGCGCGGCTTCTGCAGGGCGCTCGACCATAATCCAATGGTAGGAGACGCAGCCTACGTTTTGGACGTGTTCTTGTTTGAACATATTCTGCCGTTCCACAACAGAGTCAGGAGCAGACTTCCGAGCAGGAACGTTGTTGAACTGGGGATTTTTCAGCAACAAATGCAGTACCACCAGTGACATTAGGCTCAGACGAGCCTGCATTTTGACCATCATCCACCGTGACAGCAGATGTAGCCTACTAATAGCTGTTGCTTGAAGGAAAACAGTAAAATACGGGGTGTCTTTGCAAGTACTTTCTCATTTTGAGATGCTTTTTCTTCACTTACCGCGTTTTTGAGAGCCACTAGGCCGATTAATTGCCCTTATGCCGATCTCCAATTCTGTTCTTGTCTGTTGGCTGAAATTACGGTACCGAGACTCTTAAAATTATACTATGCAATACTGATTTGCAAACTTAAACTGTACGTATTGTGTAGCCTATAGAATGCATATAATTTTAAAGGTCGAATCCTATAAAACTGCGTGTCTCAAAGCCACTGTCAGCACAAAATTGACAGCATAGCCTACAGCTGTGCACTGGTCACTATAGATGTGCACTTTAATGTAGGTCACCCGAGGTCAAAAGCGCATCTCAGACAGAATATACCACTGTCTGCACGACCTTTACCCCGAAACTGGATGCTCGTAGCGTTGAAGCTGATAATTATGCTCGAGGCTAGGATCGAGGCGAGGACCCCGGGCATAAAGGCGCCTTTATCCCGGGATCTTCGCCTGAGGGCGCTGGCTTGTGGAGGGACCTCTGTCCGTTTGTTGTCTTAAAGTAAGATATCTCTCAACAGCTGAAGATGCCACGCTTAAAGCGCTACTCGTGAACAATATTAACGCGATATTTCAAAATTGGGGTACCGACTGGATAATAAATAATTACCCAAAGCTGACAAGGCCGTATTGCTTGCGATTGGTCATTATGGAGTCTTTTGGTTAGGACTGAGGGCAATGAAATTGAGGGGGTCAAGCCGACCCCCCCGGGGGTCGGCCAGAGGCTTTAAGCAGGGGGGTCAAAAAAAGAAGCAAGGGGGTCCAACCCCCCCGACCCCCCCGGCAAATCGGACCCTGATAAAAGGTATTAATTTCTCTTTACTAATTGTGAATCGTTTATGCCTGTGTTATTTGTGGCTATAGTACTCTTTGCCAGCACAATGGACTGAAGAAAATCAATCCATCCAGGCTAAAACAGCAAGAAACTGAACTGGATAAAGACAATCCATCTGTGCAAAAACAACAAGAACTGAACTGGACAAGGTCAATCTATCAGAGCTGAAACAGCAAGGAACTGAACTAGAAAATGTCAGTCCATCATAGCAGAAAAAATAAGGAATTGAAATAGATAAAGTCAATCCATCGAAACAAAAGCAACAAGGAACTGAACTGAAAAAATTTAATCTATATTTGCAGCAACATCAAGAAAGTGGAATGGGTAAAGTCTTGCTGCAGAAACAGCAAGAAACTGGAATCGAAAAAGGTAATCCATCAATGCAGTATGCTATCATCGTGAAGAAATTTAGAATAATGACTAGGAGGACAGAATCACTTAACGGGTCCAAGGCTGTGAAACAGTCACTTAATGATAGTAATGTTGAATTTTCTAACGATGATGTTCGTGATGCTGATTATACCCTAGACCAGAGGTGGGCAAACTCCGGCCCGCCAACACTTTTTATCCGGCCCCCACAATTCTTCAGAAAATATAAAAAAAACTCAGACCGCAATAAGTTTTCTTCGTTTTACTCACGCGGCGCTGCTCTCTTACTATTCCTGTCTCGTCTTTAATAATAACTCTATGCATTAACCCTGCCGATCTGCCCTGTCCCGCTTCCCCTCAGAAGTTTTTGCACATGATCTGTACGTTCTAAGTGAAATCCTTTCAAGTAATGCTAATATTGCTTTCAAAGCAGACGAAAGAACAAAAGTATACGGGCACTTTCCCACCCTCCAGTTGGAAATTGTGACAGTAGAGTCTGCGAGAAAATATTGCCTACAGCTGTAAAGTTTGACTGAAGAGTTATCCAGACGATTTGCGTAGTTTAAATCAATTGAGAATGAATTTGCCGTGCTTACTATACCGTTCACGTGACGTTTGACATCGATAATTAGCTCATAGGCTAATACGGAACTTCAGCTGGAGTTACCGACCTACAACGTGACATATTGTTCTCAAAGAACAGCTCAAATTATCAGACCTGATAACATTCTTTTCTTCACCCAGGAAGAAAAAAAATTAAATCTAAAAACTTTTTGCTTTAAAAATGTTTGTGTTATTCGCATCCACTTAGCCTACATCTGCCAACAAAAATTTCCAATTATGAACATAAACAAATCCAAGTAGGCCTGCAGGTCTCATTTAACTCAAACTGTGAATTCCAACCAGCGCAATCACTCCGGATTGTGGGAAACTTGTTAATGCATGTTCACAGTTGCATACATCTCAATAGTAACAGTCAAAGTGTATTTAATATATTATAAATAGGCCTAAGTAAACTTCTTTTCATGTTAGTCGTTATTAAAAGTTAACAATTTATTATCCACCCCTCCGAATTTTTTCGGCGTTTAATGTGGCCCTATGTACAAAAAGTTCGCCCACCTCTGCCCTAGACAGTGGCACTGGAACTGAGGAGAGCAGGATAATTGCTGTTTAATCAACGTCATTTGGACTGTCCCACAAAAATTCTGCTGATTTAGATCCTGCCAACAATACGATTGCTTTCAAAAACTCTCTCTCTCTCTCTCTCTCTCTCTCTCTCTCTCTCTCTCTCTCTCTCTCTCTCTCTCTCTCTCTCTCTCTCTCTCTTTAACCGTCCTCGATACGAGGGTTGGTCGCATTGTAGACGATTCTTCTCCATCCTTTCCTGTCCTCGGCTACTCGCAGCAACATCTCTGTTGATAATCCCAACCATTCGCCAATGTTGTCCATCCACCTCTTCCTTGGTCTTCCTCTTGTTCTTGTTCCCGGTACCGTTCCCTGCATAATTTCTTTCTCTAGGCAATCTCCCTGTTTCCTCATTATGTGCCCAAAGTATGACATCTTTCTTCTTTTGATTGATTCCAATAGGTTCCTTTCCACCCACGCCGTCTCCAGTACCCATTCATTTGTTTTCTTCTCTGTCCATGATATTCCAAGGATTTTTCGTATGCATTTCATTTCAAATGCCTTTATTCTATCCTCCTCCCTCTTTTTGATTGTCCAACTCTCACTACCATACATCATCACTGGCCATATAAGTGTCCTCATTAACTTTAACTTTGTGGTAATTTTTATGTTATGGGTTTTCCACAATTTATTCAGATCTGCTCCTATTCCAAGTCCTCTTGCAGTTCTTATACTTATCTCCCTGCTACACTCCGCGTCTTCTGTTATGAGTGAGCCTAAGGACACGAAAGTTCCCACTTGTTCTATCCTGCTGCCTTGTACTTTGATGTTGCACTGCTTCCCTGTCAGCGCCATACACTTTGTTTTGCTCATGTTGATCTCCAGGCCCTTCTTTCGTCCTTCTCTGTCCAATCGAGACACCAGTTCCTGCAGTTCCGTTTCCGTGCTTGCCATTATCACTATGTCGTCCGCATATCGTAGATTTGTTATCCTCCTTCCTCCAATTTGAATGCCTCCTGTGTATCCTCTCAGAGCCTCCCTCATTACCATTTCTGATAGTATGTTGAATAATGTTGGTGAAATTACACACCTCTGTCTGATTCCCCTTCTTATTCTAAACTCACTTGACAGTGGGCCTACACCGCCGAATTTTACCTTTGCCGTCTGTTTTCTGTACAGTTCTGCTGTCAGGTTGATAATGTGTGCTGGATATCCCATTTCAACCATCGATAGCCATAATTGCTCATGTGACACACAATCGAATGCTTTCTTAAAATCGACAAAGCACATGTATAGCGGTCTTTGGTGCTCTCTCATCTTTTCCATTATAATTCTAAGATTCGTCACCTGATCTCTTGTCCCTTTACCACGCCTAAACCCTGCCTGTACATCCGTCAATTCTGATTCTGTACGACTTTTTATCCTTTCCAATATGATCTTCAGCAAGATTTTACTCCAATCGTAGTCTCAAATTTTCTGAAGTGCCACTGTAAAGCTGAGCGCAAAGCACCCGCTTATTCACGAGCGCTGCGACGTATCCGAGGGGTTGTCCAGAAATCGATGTCCGTTGGTGGTCCGAGTCCCGTTGCCACCAGAGAGACCAGAGAGAGGCAGAGCAGCTGTTAGAGAGGGTTTCGTTGAGAACGAGATAGATTGGAAGGCAGAGGATCCGATGGATTAAGATAGGAAATCTTGAAGAGGTGAGTTTTCAATTTGAAGTGGAAAGCCTGTGGGGTGATGACTAGAGGAGGATGCAATAACAGAGTACACTGGTACTTTATCATCAAGAGATGGTCTGAAAGCTGGTCTCAAAACTGCATTGAACTACTTAATAAGGCGTTGTTTGAAAGTATTTAAAGCGTCATACCTGATACAAGATGAAGATCAGAATGCGTCTGAAAATGATAAGTTTCTTGAAGTCTTCCAGCTCAATCAGCACCGTATTTTTCGGTGATGCTATATACCAGCTCAATCTAAATAGGCAAGAAACGCTTAGATGACCAGCAGAACTTTCATCAGAAGCAGACACTGAGAAAATGAAACCATACAGTGTACATGGAACACAGTTGAGCGAGTGACCACACTTTTACAGGACATATTTGTGTAATGGGATACTCATGCTTTTACTGAACTGCGTGATCTCGCAGTATGCAGACTGACGCTTTTCAATGCACGTCGAGGGGGTGAACCAGCCAGACTGGGTATTTCTGAGTGGCTTGATGCAAAGAACAACTCCTGGTTATATGACACACGTGCTCAACATCATTCTGGAAAATGACGTTGATTGCAGTCTCTTTCATAACATGAAAGTTACGTTTTCAAGGTGGCAAGGGGCACGCTTAGTCCCAGTTCTGTTCCCTTTGGATGTCATACATGAAATGCGGAAACTTTTAGCGGCTAGGGAAATTGTAGGAATCAAAATAAGTAACTGCTACATGTTTCCTTGCACACAGCATTCTGACACCCATGTAAGTGGGTGGCATGCCGTTAGTCGTATTTCTACAGATGCAAGGTTGGAGAATCCAGAGAGATTAAAAGCCACAAAAAAGCGACATCGTGTCAGTACCTTAAATATATATGCGGCAGTTGATGTATCGGAGAGTGAGAAGCAACTTTTCTACATGCACATAGGCCACAATGCCAGCATCAATGCTAACATAATTATACCAATCACAATTAGCTCAAGCAGAGATGGAAAGTTGTCTGCAGCAAATGGATGGACAGGTTCTGAGGTCAGCTGCTCCTAGTAATAGTATGGCTGATGTTTCAGTAACATTGCCTGCACCAACGAGTGATCATGAAACACCCTGTGGTAAATGGTGAGCCTGAAGCACACAGTACATTTAGAAGTTATACTAAAGAAGTCATTAGTCTCCACTGAACCAACTATACCAAGCAATGGGCAAACTAGCAGAGATGTTGAGCCAACAATGCTAGCTACTGAACAGTGAACAGCCAAGGACTGGAATAACAGTGCAAACAGTAGATGGAGCTACATGTAAATCAGTGTCACAGAGTCAGTTGCTGAGTAGAGACAACAAAGCTGAACCATCAACCATGAAGAACACAAAGAAACAGGGGGCCAAGAATTTCAAAGGTATAAGTAAGTTTAAAAACTATGTTTCTTTGCAGCATGATTTCATCATTAAGATTTTGAATTCACGTTTTGCCTGTCAAGTCCTGAAAAAGCAATTCGTACAGCAAACAATTTACAGTTTACATATCCATTATACTTTCACGTTAAAGGCTTATTGTGTTTCAATGCAACTACTAATTACTAAGTGTACCAGAAAGACAAGTATCGTAGAATTTAGGACAGGTATCAAATTTTCGGCACCTAAATAAAAGTGGAATCTATAGTTATTGGTTCGCCCTCTGTTCAAGAGCTCTTGTATAGACCTGACATTGCGAACTAAAATTAACAGCCATTATAGTGTTTGCAAATTTTATGGTGCTAGGTCGGGATTACACTAGATGGTCGGAACATGAAAATATAAGTCTTATTCGGCAGGCTTTCAACACTTACATCATAAACGATGGCTTACCATGTAGTTAATTTTAAACAAAGTTGAGTCATTTTCCGGTAATATGTCACATTCACTAATTGAAGAAGCAACAAAATGTTTTTGGTAAATTACATTGATTTTTGTTTGGAGCAAATCTTTCATATTTCTATTTCACTAATATATATTTGGTTTCGCACTAATATGTAAAATTATGAAGTTTTTAGCAGAAAGAAAATAGCCCTACGAAAATGTTTGTCCACTCCGTTACCAAAACACATAATATGAGCTATTTATGTATAGTAGACAGCTTCCTACTGCGTAGTTTGACATGCCAATATGTTTTCAGTATTAATGTTAATAAAAGAAATATAAAAGAAATTACAATACAAATGATTATTTAATTCCATCACATTTTAAATTTTGTTAAGAAATTCCACTCCGTTACCGAAAGAAAAATAGAAAATCTAATCAATGTAAAGCTGATTGTATTTTTTAGCCAACTAACAAAATGAAAATCACTTGAGCCAATCATTACCAGTGATCAAATGAACAATAAAACATTAAAATATTTATGATGGTGTCTTAAAAATCTGCTCATAACATCAAAATTACATAAAAAAATTACCATAAAAAGTTCTGCTCCGTTACCATCTGTCGAGAATTGAGCACAGAATGTGAAAAGTGAACTTTTTAAAAAACAGTATGCCGAAACAAAAATTTATTAAACATGTCATATATTGTTATATAAGTTGTATTAGAAATGATAATTTAAGTGGACGACTTATCCTGACAGCGGAATAAATTTTAGTACCTCAAGGGTCACATTTATGGTAACTGAGTGGACAGTTAACGGAGTGGACAATTTGTGTATCAGCACGGTAAATATCATATTATCTGTCATGCGTCCACATTAATCGTCGGCACACTCATTACATAGCTTATAAATGTTATATTAAAAATATTATATATATTAAATTTATTCATAATCATTGCAAAAATGCAGTAATGGAGTGGATGTATAATGAAAAAACACATGAGGTACGTAATAAATGAAAATTTGTAAGAAATTTGTCTTAGCATTCAGATCCTGTATTAAGACACACTTACTTACATAGATCTTCACAGAAGAGATGTGTTAAGTTGCGAGACCAAAGAACTGAAAGGGTTGTGAGATACGAGATAATTTTTACATGTTAACGGAGCGGACATAATTTTCGGGGACAAGTTAAAATATATTTTTTTAAATTATACTGAAGATCCGGTTCACCAAGTTGTATTTAGAAATATGCAATTATGTTTATTATAAAAGAAACAGTCACATTTCTTGGTTTAATGCAAATCATTTTGAAATTGTAGACGAAAGCAATATGTACTATAGCCTAGGGACGGTAACGGAGTGGAACATTTTAAATTCAAAATTTCTTTAAATAAATTATTTTATTGCTCTGAATTAATTCCAAAGGTCTTAAATTGTTGACTTATCAATAACGTTTTAATCTAATCACTTAGCATGATCAGACTAGGTATTGTTTTCTGAGAAATGACCGGGGACAGCTGAATTGTCAATTTATGCATTTACCGGAAAATGACTCAGTTATGTAATAAAATGCACTCTTGTGCTTTAATATAGCGCTCTTCTTTATTATCTGGAGAGTAATTATAATTACTAAGGTAATTACTATTATTATAATTAACATAATCTTTAGTGTTAATCTCTAATAATCATAATTACTAAAGTAATTACTATTGTGGAAAATTTCCACAGAGTTATTAAGTCTACACATTTAGGCTGTTAAAATACTGATGACGTAATTCGATTGTTAGCGTACTTGGTGAACTCGTAGTTTAGGCGAACATGGTCCCCCGGACAGTGTCCTAGGACAGTGTCCTACGGACAGGGTCCCCCCGGACAGTGTCCTACGGACGTGGTCCCCCCGGACAGTGTCCTACGGACAGGGTCCCCCGGACACCAAAAGTGTATATAAGGCTCGCGCAAACACACATAGGATATATATATATATGTATACAGAGGTAGAGGCTTACTTACGGAGAGAAACGGACTTACTTAGATACTTACTTAGATAAAGAGAGGGTTGTTGTTGGAGTTGGTCTGTTTATGAGTAGTTAGTAATCGTAAGGAAAACGCATCGGTGTGCGTACGATTTTAATTAGAACTGATTCAAGCCTCATCTTGAGTGAAGTTAAGAATTATTGGATAGTGGAGTTTATTAAGAAACATTAGTCGATTGATTGTTTTACGTTCTTCTCTGTCGAGGACAGAAGTTTTGTGGTTTCACACAAGTTCCGTTGTTTTATACGTGAGTGGAATTCTTTTATGATTACTTGAATATCATTTGAAACCACGAGTCGACTTTACGTTTCTCTCAACGGCATTAAGTTCACATTCTTCAGTCATACCAGAAGCTGAATAGATAAGTCCTCTGATAGACCACGGAGGCCGAACCCCTAGAAGAAATAAAGAGATCCTTTGTAGCCCCCCTTACTTTGGCCTACTACTCGCATCCTGGTACTTTTGTGAAGAGGTCAGCTGAAGATAGACAAGGGGTGGTTCGCTACAATTTTTGGTACCAGAAGAGTGGGGTAAAGAAACAATTTTTGGTATCACAAGACTGGAGTCAAGAAACAATTTGAAGTTTTGAATCAACTGTGAAGAAAGTGTGAATTTCTTGTCCGATGGAAGACGAAGGAAAAACAGTGCATTATACGCTGTTGGACGTCGCCAGTCAGCCAAGGAGCGCATCGACGCCTGCGGTGAAGAAGCGATCGATGGAGGTGCCGCCAGACCTGAGCCGCTTCCTTGAAAGTATCGACTTCGACGATTCGAAGCCGGTAAGATCGAGTGACCGAGAGAAACAAGACGAATCGTTGTTGATGTCGAAGTTGTTGGAAAGTGTCGGAGGCCTGCTGAAGTCCAAACCGATGCAGATGAAGCCTGGAAAGTTTGACGGGACCGGGTCCCTCGATTCCTTCTTGGCGCAGTTTGAAGTGTGTGCGAGGCATAACCAGTGGACGGCCTTGGACAAGACCGACTTTCTACGATGTGCGTTGGAAAAAGCCGCCACTCAGTTACTTTGGGACTTCGGTGCGCGCCAAGATGTGACTTATGAAGAGTTGGTTGATCGACTGCGGCAAAGATACGGGACGGAGGGTCAGGCCGAAACCTTCCGTGCTCAGCTTTACTACCGCCGTCAGCGTCCTGGTGAGAGCCTGAGCGACTTACTCCACGACATTCGCAGACTTGTGGTTCTCGCGTATCCGGTTCCATCCAATGAAACAACGCAGATCATCGCCCGAGACTCCTTCCTAGAAGCCATGCGTGATCGCGAGCTTTCGCTGAAAGTTCGCGAAAGAGAGCCGAAGACCTTGGACGAAGCCTATCGGACGGCGCTTCGTCTCGAGGCCTATCAACAATCATCGGATGCGGACGACCGGAGGAGACAACCGAACCGAGTGAGAGGAACACAGGAAGCAGACGTCGGCGACCAGATCAAGTCACAGCTTGATCGGTTTCTCGCATCACAACTCGAGGAACAGCGGAAATGGCAAAGAGAAATGGAAGAACGAATCGACAGACAGTTCCGGCAACTGCGGAGCCAAGCGGAGACCGTCGATGCTGCCGGGCGAGATGATCGCCCATCGGAGAGCAATCAGGGAACTCCACGTCGGGCGGTGACCTGCTACAACTGTGGCCAGGCCGGTCACTTTGCCCGTACCTGCCGTCGTCCTCGCCGAGCTTCCAATCGGCCGCCAGTAGCTGCAACGGCCGGAGCAGCGACGACTACGCCAGAGGAAGAGGTTGTCGCCAATCACACGACTCGCCCGAGATTTCCGAACAGAGCGAGCAACAATGCCATCTTCATCCGCGGAACAATCAACGGACGACCGCAGACATGCTTGATCGACACTGGATCAGAAGTAAGCTTGGTGCCTTCTTCCATTGTCGAGGGGTTAGACTTGAGTCCCTGTGCCCGGTTCTTGATGGCTGCAAATGGTTCTGGTATACGGGTCCTGGGAGAAATAAAATTACCGATTCAGATTAGAGAGGGATTTGAAATTTTGACTGCTTTTCTGGTCTCTGATCAAATTTCTGAACCCATGTTAGGGATGGATTGGTTGAGGGAACACCGATGTCGGTTAGGTTTTGGTGCCGGTGCTTTGTTCGTCGGTCGTCGGCGTATTTCCCTTGTGCGGGGCAACGGGTCCATGTGGTGTCGGCGCGTGATCGTCGCTGAGGAGGTTGTGGTGTCCCCTAAGTGTCAGAGTGATGTCTTAGTGAAAACTCAGTATGGGGATTTGACCACTAAAGCGCCTGCATGGATGACGGAGGCCGCAGAGATCCAACCAGGGGTTCATTTGGCCCGAGTGGTAGTTGGTGATAGTGCAGATACGGTCCAAGTGAGAATAGTAAATTTGAACGAGAGCCCAGTAAAGTTAGCCAGAGATCAAGTCCTGGGAGGTTTGCATCCCGTAGAGGTTGAGCATAGTGGAGCTGGTGAGAAGAAACGGAGCCCAGCTGATGATGCTTTTCCGGTAGATTCGTTACTGGACGATCTTCCGGAAGAGGTAAGGTCGGAAGATCGAGTGCAGCTAAAAGAATTGTTGTTAGAATATCGGGACATCTTCTCGGTAACCGATAAGGATCTTGGTAGAACGACGATCGTTACTCATAGGATTGATACGGGAGATGCACAGCCAGTTCGGCAACCTTTAAGGAGACAGCCATTGCCCCATAGGACCGCAGTAGATGAACACCTAGATAGTATGTTGGCGGCTGGGACGATCGAACCTGCTGTTAGTGAGTGGGCAGCTAATGTGGTATTGGCCCGTAAGAAGGACGGAACTTTACGGTTCTGTATCGATTATAGGCAGTTGAACGATAGGACGAAGAAGGATTCGTATCCGCTCCCACGGATTGACGAATGCCTGGACTCCCTATCGGGTGGGTGTTGGTTTAGCACCCTTGACTTGCGTAGTGGCTATCATCAGGTGGCCTTAGACCCAAAAGATTCGGACAAGACGGCGTTCGTCACGCGCCGAGGCATTTTTCGATGGAAAGTTATGCCGTTCGGTCTCTGTAATGCGCCGGCCAGCTTTCAGAGGCTAATGGATATCGTCCTTTCCGGTCTTAATTTTGAGATTTGTCTAGTTTACCTGGACGACGTCATTATTTTTGGAAATTCGGTGCAGCAGCATTTAGATCGGTTGAGGCAAGTGTTTCAGCGATTGCGGGGAGCCAATCTCAAACTCAAGCCTAGCAAATGTCGGTTGCTGCGTCGGGAAGTTAGCTTCCTAGGACATATCGTTACTTCCGATGGAGTGGCTATGGACCCGTCCAAGATTAGAGATGTTGTAGAGTGGCCTGTTCCCCAGCGGCTGAAGGACGTACGAGCCTTTGTAGGATTGTGCTCGTATTATCGACGCTTTATTCGGGAGTTTTCGATGGTAGCAGCTCCGCTGTTTGCCCTGACCAAAAAGGGGAGAACGTTCGATTGGGATTTGAATTGCCAGGAAGCTTTTGATCAGTTGAAGACTGCTTTGACAACCGCACCTGTATTAGCGTTGCCTAAGGATGAAGGAGAATATGTATTGGACTGTGATGCTTGCGACTTAGGCATTGGAGCGGTATTGTCCCAGCGCACGGAAGGTGAGGAAAAGGTAATTGCCTATGGTAGTCGCCTTTTATCCACAGCCGAGCGTAACTACTGTGTAACTCGGAAAGAATTATTGGCCATTGTACATTTTACGAAGTTGTACCGCCAGTATCTGTTGGGCCATCCCTTCGTGTTGAGAACGGATCATGCTGCACTCCAGTGGTTGCAACGAACCCCCGAACCCATTGGGCAGCAAGGACGGTGGCTAGAACGGTTAGCCGAGTTCGAGTTTCAAGTGATACATCGGCCGGGCCGAAAGCACGGGAATGCAGACGCACTTTCCCGAAGGCCGTGTCGCCAATGCGGTATCGAAGATTGGAGTGAGGTAGCAGCGGTAACGGAAGTAATGGAACGGGTTGTTGAGACTGAGGGAACTGACCCTCCTGAGTCGCTAGAGAAGTTACAAAGCGAAGACCCGGATCTCGCGTTGGTGAGATCGTGGCTGGAAGAAGGTGGGCAAGTTCCTGACTTGGTTAACATCTTATATGAGAACGCGGCCGTGAAAACGTATTGGCATCAGCGGGAACAATTAGGCTTACGCGACGGGGTATTGTACCGACGATCGGCCGATAACGTAGAGCAGCTAGTGGTTCCTAAGTCACAACGGGAGGAATTTCTTAAGTTAGCCCATACTGGAATCACAGGGGGTCACTTGGGTGTCCGACGTACGAGGTGGCAGGTGAGACGCCGAGGGTATTGGGTTGGTTGGTCCAAAGAGGTTAAACGTTTTTGTCAACGCTGTCCGCAGTGTGCGCAGTACCACCGGGGACAACCTCCTCGGCAAGGCCCGCTACAGCCGTTGCCCTGTGGAGAACCCTGGGAGCGACTAAGCCTAGATATCACTGGACCACACCCAAGGAGCCGACGTGGCCACATATATATCCTGACGGTGATGGACAACTTCACGAAGTTTGTCGAAGCGATCCCGTTAGCGAACCAAGAAGCTACTTCGGTAGCGAAGGCTTTGGTCGAAAACGTGATTGTACGGTACGGGGCCCCGTTGCAAATATTGACGGATCAGGGGACCAATTTTGACGGAAACTTGTTCCGGGAACTTTGTAGATTACTTGGTATCGATAAGGTCCGAACGTCTAGCTATCACCCTAGCGCAAATGGGATGATCGAGCGCTTTCATAGAACCATGAACCAAATGATAGGGAAAATAACATGCAGCCATCAACGGGATTGGGATGAAGTACTGCCCCATGTCCTCGCCGCCTATCGGGCGTCGCTGCATGAGACGACTGGGTTCAGCCCGAACTTCCTTCAGTTCGGTCGTGAAGTACGCGCACCTATCGATCTCGTCTACGGTCGACCTCCGGATGCCGATCGTATTGCCGACACCTATGTGGACTACGTTCGAGATCTTGCGGAGCGCATGGAGTCCGCGTATCGACTTACGCGTGAGCATTTGAAAGTTGCGGCGGAAAGACGCCGACGAACTTACGACTTACGAGTACGGCCTGCTGAGTTCAAGATCAACGATAAAGTTTACTACTTTTATCCACGTCGCTATCAAGGACGGAGCCCGAAGTGGTCACGTATGTATACCGGTCCGTTCACTGTTGTAGAAAGACGCGGGATCGTGAACTACTTAATCCGAAAGACGGCGAACTCCAAACCGTTCGTGGTTCATGTAGACAAGCTAAAGCCATGCTGGAGTCCCGAGACGCCAAACGAGACGGAAGAAACGACGGAACAGCTTCCGGACATTAACGAAGCCGACGTTCGTCCGCGACGGAATATCCGTCGACCTGCTCGTTTCACGCAATAAGTTAGCGTGAAGGGATCCGGAGCTGGGACTCCGAGGTTCTCTGGTGGAGGATGTTGCATGACGATTAGTGAAACACTTGTTTTGTTGTTGCAGAACAAGTAAAGGACGAAACGGGAGACCAGACAGAAAAACATCGTGATGTATGCCATTCGCGGGAGAAGTTTTGCTTTATCGGACGGCCAGAAAATAGTCGTCGCACCGAAAAGAGAATTCGGTGGCCAAACTGGTGAACAGTTAGACTCTGCCATCGTCTGTAGTTCTCTTGCTGGGAATGCCGGAGTTCGTGTTGACTGGGGCGCTTATCGTTGGACACCCTGGTTGTTTTCTGGACAACCCAGTGTTCGACTTCAGTATGCGACGGCGTTGTCCCCTTTGAACTCACTTTTCCCTCCTGGTGAAGTTTCGGTGGATGGAACGGATGAACTAGCTGACATTGGGAAAATGATCCGAAAGTACAAGAAGAAACCTCCAGCGTCTTACCTCTGTCACCTGTGCTTCTGTTCCGGGCACTTCAAACAAGACTGTGTCCTGGCCCGTGCACATGAAGAAGGATTGACACCTTACCAGGGCACCAAAAGATGCTTTGGTGAATTTCGGTGTCCAAAGTGCAAAAGAAGCTGGATGTCTGGCAACAGTTGGGCAAACATGGGGCAATTGTGCCTAAAGTGCCTGGTTAACGTTTACCCTCGTCGTCAGCGCCCTCTGGAGAAACGCATGTACAGCGACGAAACTAGAGAAAAGATTCACCCGCGGCATTTATGTGAAAAATGTTTGAAAAGTGGCTCCTCATGTTGATTGAAATGTGGTCGAGTGATTGAGTGACAGGCTATATAAACCTCTTGGTCATAATTTTTGCAGTGTGATCTAATGTAGGCCTGTAGAACTATTGGTAGTTTAAGAGATGGAGAATTTTGAATGAAGAATTAATGTTTGAGAGGTATATGTTTTCGAAAATGCAGAACATATTAGTTAATTCTTTATGCGATTAGTTGTGTGGACGGATTACGTTGGATAAGCGTTAACTATGTAGCGTCATTGGGCGGGTGAATTTTCATGCCTTAGTTACGACCTTGTTTTAAGCGACGTTCAGTTAAAACGCTAAGAACCGGTTATATTTCTGCATATTGTTCGGATTAACGGTTTGATCGGTTAGTTTTAGTTCCCCCATGATAAATTGCGTGGAAATTGTTGTGTTTCAGAAAGTTAATGAGAATAGCAGTAAATTAATCGAAAAGAAACCGTAGTTAGAGCCCCTTTTCCTACAGTTGAAATAACTGTGGAGATGACGTCATAATAATGAACCGTTGAATTAATGAGTGTTGCCAAATTAATTCTGGTCCTCACTGCATTTAAATTGTTATGAGAGACGATAAGTTAGACGGCAAGAGTCGACAGTAATTTTCGTTATTGTCCAATTAACGGTTTGATCGGTTAGTTTTAGTTCCTAAATGATAAATTGTTGTAATTCATTGTGTTTAGGGAGCTGATGAGAATAATAGTAATTTAATCGAAAAGAAATGTGTTGTAGAGTTTCCTTTCCTACGGTTGAGATAACTGTGGAGATGACGTCACAATAGTGAACCGTTAATTTGCTAATGCGGCAAATAGGTGTTGCCAAGCTAATTTTTGCATTTAAATTGTTGTAAAAGTACCAAGCCAATTTTTGTTTGATAGTAACGCTGCTTAATGTTAAATTGTTGTTAGAAACTGAAAAGATGCCTCCAATGAAAATGAGGAAATGCGATGCGTGCGCCACGTTCTTTTTTGGCGTGGACCCAGGGCGGTCTTTGCGGCGGCACCGACTCCGGTGTCACACCAGCCAAAGTTGTCGTGTAGTGGAGACTGTGGCCGTTCCAGACCTGTTTGATGAGGCGGACGTCCGTGAAGGGTTGGCAGCCGTGCAGTCTAATCTCCCTCCCTTTCCTTCCGTTGTGCTTAAGGAAAATACAGATGGAATTCCTTTGGACTTATATGAAGATATGCCGAGTTCGAGTTTGCTGGTAGATCCAATGCTGTCGTTGGGAGGTGATGAACAACCAAACCTGCCTCATGAAGCCATACCTTTGAGCATACCTGATACCCCGGCTTCCCCGGAGGTTGATTTGTCTTCCTTGGAAGATTTCTGGTTCAATGAGTTGCTCGGAGGTGAGCGTGAGGTCCTTTCCGAAGTTCTGACCGAAGAAGGGTCCAGTGAGAGTCTGCCAGTATCGCAAAATCGGCGACCCTTGCCGATTCTGGATATCATAACGATCGATTCGAGTCCTGAAGCCATTCTGATAGAGTCCAGCGAAGAGAGTGTGCTGGAAGAATAAGTACAGAACTGTGAAGTCAAGAGCGGAATTGAATCATGCCCGAACAGGCCTGTTCCTTTTAAAAAGGGTTAATCATTATGTTGCGAGGGTTGCATCATGTCCAAAGAGGACTGTTACTTTAAGATTTTTATTGATCGTTGTGTCTACATAAGCTGAATCATGTCCGAACTGGACTGTTATTTTATGTGATTGATTGACTATTATGGTTAAACTCAAAGCAGTAGACGATTGCTTTTAAGTTTATTGATGATTGTAGTTGCATTGTCATTGAACTACTGCATTTGCTATAGAATAGAATAAGTCATTTTGTGTTGATTTAGGAATGGGGACATTCCACTTGAACTTTGGGGAAAGTGTGGAAAATTTCCACAGAGTTATTAAGTCTACACATTTAGGCTGTTAAAATACTGATGACGTAATTCGATTGTTAGCGTACTTGGTGAACTCGTAGTTTAGGCGGACATGGTCCCCCGGACAGTGTCCTAGGACAGTGTCCTACGGACAGGGTCCCCCCCGGACAGTGTCCTACGGACGTGGTCCCCCCGGACAGTGTCCTACGGACAGGGTCCCCCCGGACACCAAAAGTGTATATAAGGCTCGCGCAAACACACATAGGATATATATATATATGTATACAGAGGTAGAGGCTTACTTACGGAGAGAAACGGACTTACTTAGATACTTACTTAGATAAAGAGAGGGTTGTTGTTGGAGTTGGTCTGTTTATGAGTAGTTAGTAATCGTAAGGAAAACGCATCGGTGTGCGTACGATTTTAATTAGAACTGATTCAAGCCTCATCTTGAGTGAAGTTAAGAATTATTGGATAGTGGAGTTTATTAAGAAACATTAGTCGATTGATTGTTTTACGTTCTTCTCTGTCGAGGACAGAAGTTTTGTGGTTTCACACAAGTTCCGTTGTTTTATACGTGAGTGGAATTCTTTTATGATTACTTGAATATCATTTGAAACCACGAGTCGACTTTACGTTTCTCTCAACGGCATTAAGTTCACATTCTTCAGTCATACCAGAAGCTGAATAGATAAGTCCTCTGATAGACCACGGAGGCCGAACCCCTAGAAGAAATAAAGAGATCCTTTGTAGCCCCCCTTACTTTGGCCTACTACTCGCATCCTGGTACTTTTGTGAAGAGGTCAGCTGAAGATAGACAAGGGGTGGTTCGCTACACTATTATTATAATTAACATAATTTTTAGTGCTAATCTCTACTGCAGTGCACTAAGATTCGACTCATCGAGCATAGAATGAAGCTTGTGGTCACGTCAATTATTATTATAATTAACATAATTTTTAGTGCTAATCTCTACTGCAGTGCACTAAGATTGTTATTTCTCAGGTTACAGAAGACAGTTCTGCTAATACTGCAACCAAAGTTAATGAACTGTATGCAGAAGATTGTATGTTCTAATGAAACACAGCATTAGTATAATTATTAGTTTTAGCATTATTATTTTTCTTGTTTTTGTTACAAAGACACGATTCTGTTTTAAGCTTGTCGAAACCGATATCTTAATATTGTCATGCTATAAGAATTTAATGCGCTGCCTTCCATGGCATGTTTCTCAAAGATCATACATGATGTCAGTTGAGCAGCAACAGGAAACATTCTTGCGTGGCAAACTTTGAGCACCAAGAGCATGAATTCCTCAAGTATAATAAATGAGCAACAACAGTTCAAGCTAAGACAAGGTATCCATAAGCTTTCTTTTAAGGTATAGTAAAAATAAGTTGAGCACCTAGATAGCTCACTCTTTATTTAGGAACATCTACACTCTACAGAACACTGTCAAGGAGATAGTTAACTGACGATGATAGGAGGGCTGGGAGTATTGAAGTGTGTTGTAGGTGGGTGGGGGTGCAATGTGCTTTGTTTAAATTCAGATGCGTCTGCCGAGGACGCCTCCGCAAGTGGAAGTGAAAGGAGTATATTAGGCTTACACTTTTCCAGTGGTTGCAGAAAATGACAGAAAATTATAGTAATAGATTATATCGGATATAATGGATAATGTTAGATGTGTAGACTTAGTTGGCTAAGGTTGTCTCACACAACTTTCAAACACTTCCCGGGGCCTCTAAGTAGCTTAAAGTAGGCATACACTCTTCCAAAGTCCAAACTTCAGAAATGAGATTGTATTATTGGCCCAAATTATGTAATTGAAATGTACGCTAGGCTGGATTCATTTCTTCTATATAGCTGATGTTTTCTTTGGCGGTATGTAACAGTGCAGACCAATACGAAAGATTTAGGCCCACATGAGGGTCACACAGAGCGACATGTCTTTGAATGCTGAAAAGATAACGGTGTATTAATCGCATTTGGTGATTGGTTTGAGTAAACCAATGACATATAATTATATTACGCAACTAACTCTCCCGGCCGTGACTGACCCCTGGAAAAAATCCTGCGGGCTCCCATGCTTGGGCTATATTTTGGCTGTTTTTTTGGGATGGTTATTGGGCAGGATTTACCTACATTCGGTTACGCTAATTGATGTTCTGACCCCACTTGATACTGCTAAACCGCAACCGGAGGTAGGAAATACTAGGAATTAGTTTTGGTTGGTTTCATGGTTCACAGCTGTAAGTTTTTGCCAAATCGCTTTAAATTTGTATCTGTCCCGAACTTAATGCTCTTAAATCGTTTTGTACTTAAGTCGATGTTAAGCAGCTATGATTGAGACAAACTGTTCCTAGATTGACACATTCATGAAAATTCTGTGGGAAAGTTACAGCGAGTATGGAAAATCCATGTGTTTAAAAATAACAATCCTGGCCTGATTATCAGCGACCAAAGGCTAACGGTTATAAAGCTGCACTCGTTTTTGCGCCGATTAGAAGAAAAGCAGCCCCTTTAAACTAGCCCTTAGGCAGTTGTGGGTATGAAGTGTTGGCGAGTATATTTTCTTGGCCTCGGCATATGAGGGCGGGTGGCCAGTCCTCTCCCTCGTCGTCTCATCTTCCCACCGACAGTGTGCTCATTATAGCTTCGTTGGCTAGAGGGTGCACGCGGAGCAGAATCCTGGAACCAAATGTGTTACCTGGTGCCTAGCGGGGATTTGAATCCCGAACTCTAGATTGACAGTCCAGCGCGCTAGCAACTAAACTATCGAGCACCCCCGATAAATCCAATCTATCATATAAACTGCTATTAAATCCGAATTGAACGGATATAAGGGCTGGATCAGTTTTTTGGCGGCCATCTATGATTGTTTATTACGATTATACGGTGAAAGATATTGCATCAAAAGTTACAAGTCATGCTGTTGAGAGACATAATGTGTCAGGGTAGCCAGCATAAAAGTGATAACCATAGGAATCTTTGCTGAGATGAGAACCTAGGTGCAGTATAATGCGTAAAGAGTAAAGTATAAACCCCAAGGACTGAACTTGAGGATTGCCCAAAGCGGTTGGATCATACAACTTACCGTCCAGACACATCGCTCGAGTGCCTGGGCGCAGATAAGTTGCAAAACAATTGATATTAGTGCCAGAAATATCAAACAAGTGATGATAATAGTGCGAAATAATGGTATGATCAACTATACCTGAATCAGCTGATGGATTTCAATTAAGCACCAGAGCTGCAATCTCACCTCCCCCATTGAGGGCACAAGTATAGCTGTGAGAGCGTTGTGTTTAAAGCCCTAGGTTTTAGGTTTGGCGGTTTCCCTCGTAGAATGAAGTGACCAACGACTGTAGGCGGTTCAAGTAAGCATCTGTCGGCCAATGGGCGTTGATTTCATTTTGGTTTACACATCTTACAAGCATAGGCTGCTGAATTTAATTATATGCATAGCCTAGGCAACATCGTCCGCTTTGTGGAATGGAGGCGAGGCGCAGGGACGGTCGGTCGATCGGTGGTAGCCCCCACCCTAGGCCCTTCACCCTCCCTCTGGCCTACCCCGATCAATTGACCACTTGTATATATAACCGAGCTTTGGGTCGTAAACCTGTATATAAATGCCAGCTGTTGATGCTGTCACCGTTGCCTTATTATACCCGGAACACTAAAGACAATAAGCTGTATTTCATATTCTAAGAATTTGCACCAGTATCAGATGCTAATATACAGCCTAAGGAAGAGAGACTAGGTCACATGCCAAATTATGCTAATGAACTTAGGAAATGAACTTAGGAAATGTCCTTTCACAATTGAGTCTTGGTTTGCAGTACTCATTCTAGTTTGAATTTCGCTGCAGCAGAGTTGAGCTTCGTAATTTCTTCACTTCATAGCCATTTTAAATCGCATAGTCGATACAGCTTATATCTCGTGTCTGTATATTATATTATTATCTTATTTCAGTAGTGGACCTTATAGTAGTATAACATTGTATTTCGTTAGTGGACATATATTAGTATCATTATATCGAACTATTTCCAAAGATGGATGGAGACTACGCTGTACCAACGACACCGACTTCAGGTGTTGCAGTTGGCAACATGCGAACATTTAAAAAACGGTTGTCTGATGGATCTACCAAGAGTTATAGCTACCCTTACGTTTCTGTAAGGAAACATTTTGAATTAACTTTTACAACCGACAGTGCTAAACTTAAATTTGAGCAAAAATGTGAGGACATTCGCTTGGCGTTGGGAGTAAAAAGTTTGAGAGAAGTTCTGGTGAAAGTCATAATGGATGTTGACACCAATAAGCTCTCTTCTGCAACTCAACATCCGCAGCAGACACTCACGATGTCTTCAGTCACGGAAGAAGTAAGTGAATCAACTTCACTGACTGATCCAGCATCTGTCACAGCAGCAATATCAGCAGCTCCAGCAACAGCTTTGGAGACTGCACATGAGAATTTTGTTGGGCAGTGCTCCAGCATTGCCCAGTTGATCGACACAATCTCACAACATTCATCCACATGTGTGACGCCGTATTCAGTGAAGTCATGGACACACAGTGGTCATGTGCTGTCGGTGGATATGGAGTGTGCGAAAAAACACTCCTTTCAGTGGAGTTCCTCATCCACAATAGACAGCGAGCGGAAGGAATTTGAAGTCAACCACCGAGTGATGTTGAGCTACCTGGCCTCTGGTATGACACCCATACAGTACGAGCGCTTTAGCGACTTCAGTCGGTTTGGACTATTGTCAGACCTTTTCCGCAGGAGGAATATGGTTACATTTAGTGCCATTTCTGAGAACCTGCGAAAGCAATCTATATTTGGCGCTAGAGCGCAGGAGTCTTCACTGTCGCCTGATGGAGCTATCTCTATAATGACTGACGCACGACATCATTGTAGACGAAATAGTTATCACACCGACCATGTTGCTATCGGGTTGAAAACTCACAAAGTCGTTGATATTCAACACATTAACGGGAATGATGATAACTGTTCACAGCGTCACGAGGCAGTGGGATTCGACAGGATGTACGAGAGCCTGGATCTCAGCAACATTAAAGTTGCCCATCATGTGCATGATCGAAACATGACAATCAACAAGCGCCTACGTGAGAGGAAGCAAGCCAGGAATTCCAATGACCGCTGGCACTGCACCCGTCCTATAACAGCCGGGGTGAAAAAAATTGGGCAAGGAGCACAAAAAAACATTGGAAAAACATGGCATCCCGAGCTTTCTGACAAGGGTGCTGCCATTCGAAACCACGTCTATTGGTGTATGGACAATTGCAATGGAGATGCCCAAACCCTGCGTAAGCTCATAGAATCATGCATCCCTCATTTTCAGAACAACCACAGCAAGTGCCATGAAACTTCCCACTGCAAAGAGCCGGGGCATATGATTGAAGTTCGAATTGTTTCAAATGAGGCTGCAATTACAATGCTCCAGGACTTTCTTCGGTCGTTGGTAGTGTACAAGCACGCTGAAGATTATGTCAAAGGCCACGACACATTTTATGTGGAAAGTTTTAATAACGTTTGTCTGATCTATCTGGATAAACGGATACACTACGGGAATTTAATGTACGAGCTGCGGAGCAATCTGGCTGTCTTGGACTGGAACGAACACGTCGACAGACCATACACGTCTATATGCACGACTGTTCGTTCGAAAAACCCACGTCGCCAAATCGGGAAAAAAGTGTATCGGCGCAAGACCTACGTATTTGTTGAGAACATTTGGAATTTGTACATTGCCGTGTGGTCAGCATCTAAAGCAATATCGGAGTCTGTGACAGAAACTTCTGCAGATAAGGAGACCTGCCAGAGTGAAATCTCTTCGGACGAATCCGATGACGACCAATTAGGAGACAGTGAGAGCTTTTCAAATGAAAGCAATGCACCCTACACAGTAGAATAACCGTAAGAGCTGTGACAATATTGTATGATACACTAAAATCAAACATATCAGTGCTACATAACCATCAACCGTCATTACACATAACCACCTTAGCATTCTGCTGTCTACTCTGCTTGACCTCCCCGGATTTTGGCCTGGCATAGGACAGAGAGATGTGTGGCAGAGCTGATGTGTGGCAGAGCTGACTGCTATCACACGCGTCCACAGGTGGCGGATAGTGGAACGACCTCTAGAAATAGAGGTCAGCTGCGAAATAAGCAGGGTTATATCTGACGAATAAGCAGTCGCGGACCAACAGCGGCAAGGCTAGTAGGGCACACTGTAGAAAAAGAGTGGCATTTTGCTTGACAACTAAAAGCTGCAAATATCCAATAACAGCCTTGTGACATGGGAGCACATGACTCAATTTAAATAAGCCTGATGACCCTCTGCCTAGCGGGCATGTGTTCATCACCAAGACTAGGTCCACAGCGGAAAACTGTGGTTGATGCCACGAAGGGCATCCGATCTGTAACAAGATGCTCCAATCTGTATAAAAATGAATCTGTGGCTTACCCCCCCCTCAACGAGGTCCTAATCCAAGCAAGAAAAAAAGAAGATTGAACGGACAAGGGACTGTGGCCATTGCAAAATTGATTTGACATAGCACTTATGAAAAACCTAGTCTCCGTAACGTGGTTTTCGTGTGGCGCCGAGCAATTGAGGGCAATTCAGGTTTAAATCCACCTCTGAGTAGGAATCTTGAAGAGGCGCTATATAAATTTAAAATGGGGGAATGTTATGTTACATTGAATCATAGCTATGACAGGTGTACATAAGCAGCTCACAATCGATAAAATTCTGCTTTATGTCAGAAAGTAAGTGTACAATAAAAATCTCTCTGTCTAAACAAAGTCCGGCGAATTATCCAAAGTATCAATGTTACTCCCACTTGTGGCCCATGTAAGGCGTGCCTGTTGGATTCGGATACAACGATCTCACTTTTCGCACTACGCAATCTGGCATTATTTCCCGCATGTGAAGTACACCGTTCGATTCCGTTAGTTTCTTGGCCAGATATAATGGGCTCGTCCACCCACCCAAGTTGCAAATGATCTTCCAATATTTTCCATAAATTACTCTTCGTATTGGACTGTTAGCTGCATGCGCTGCTTGTCCTCCGCCAAGCCAACCTGGAGATGCAGAACCCACGCACGGAGAGAGAAAACAAAGAGGACAGGCGCCTTCCGATTGATGATTTTCACCCTGCAGCTGCAAATGATCAGCTGACACTTGAATGTCATGACTGTTTTGAGCCTCAATTTCTGACTCTGTACTATTTCCATAGGACGCGACCAAGACCTCCTTCGAAGCGGCATCCATACAAGATTTTCTTCTCTTTGGTGGTTCCAACTCTGCAATTGGAACAAAGGCAGTTTCGATTGGTTGGAGATATATTTATAATGTCATCAACATACAATTAGCTCTTTCGACTTGACTTGAACGACAGCTTAGCTGGGTTATGCATATGTTTATTGTCTTATTACATATCGTAATAATAATAATCATGGTAATTTTAATAATTACATTTTTAATTGGCCATTTATTATCATTACTGCTGTTACTGCTGTTCACATCAGTTGTCATTATACTAACATTGCTGATGTTATTATTACTATGTATTTCTATAGCATGGTTTGAGCTAAATATTTGCAAGGATAATAAATGCAATTTAATTTAATATTTATAAATCTTAGTTCAATCTTATTTGCGCACGTATAGCGCTACCTGAAGAACAATAGGGCCTACTTGTACAGGGTTCACCACACAAAACAATTTATACAATTTCAGTATATATATATATATATATATATATATATATATACGCATCGTCTTCATAATTACCAATTTTTTCAAAATTCCAGTTGTTGTGAGCAAAAAATGCCCGTATGGCTTCCTCTTGATCGCCATCTACCACAATAGTAAGTTCGTATTTGTTCATGGCAATCTAATCGCATATAGAAACTACAGACTTGTTTCTCAACCCTGTAAGTATCTTCATAGCAATGAACTCCATAGTAATATGAGTGTATGGGGGGGTAAATTTGGATAATTGGAACAACTTGTATACATTCTAGAAGTACAGGTATGACCTCTAGCCAGCTTACCTGGCTTTCGTATACACAAATTAGTCGAACCACAGCTCGGTTATATATATACAAGTGGTCAATTGATCGAGGTAGGGCCTGTACGGGGTATGCCCTGTCGGGTCTAGTCTGCCCTAGCGATGCATCTCCATCCATCCGTCCGACCGCTAGAGGGCCAGAGGGAGGGTGAAGGGCCTAGGGTGGGGGCTACCACCGATCGACCGACCGTCCCTGCGCCTCGCCTCCATTCCACAAAGCGGACGATGTTGCCTAGGCTATGCATATAATTAAATTCAGCAGCCTATGCTTGTAAGATGTGTAAACCAAAATGAAATCAACGCCCATTGGCCGACAGATGCTTACTTGAACCGCCTACAGTCGTTGGTCACTTCATTCTACGAGGGAAACCGCCAAACCTAAAACCTAGGGCTTTAACTTTTATCTAATTTTTACTCTTTTCGGTCTCGCTGTTTCTCTTTACTTTTTCTTTTGTCCAATCACTCAGGATATCAGGTCAGATCTTTCTTTATTTTCTTAAAAAATAACCAACTGTCTCTAAAACGCCTCAGATTAATTTTTAGCTATCATGAGACGCACGGTCAAGTTGCGTATTTTTGCTTCTTCCGACATTCCGTTATTTTGACCAATATTTCAAAATGCCTACACTCGCCTCAACAATATTGTTGTGTCTTTTCATCCGTTTCTCTCTTAATCCCATTGGACCTAAACGCCTCTCGTACCTCATTCCAACACTGCAATAACAACACACTACAATATTCTCATTTTAACACCGTTCCTTCAGTCTAATTTCTCATCACACGTCGTCACACAGGTCATTTCTCCGCCATAAAGACCCGTCAAATACTGCTCACTTTACTGCTTTCCGGTGATATCAAATGAAATTTTGGTCCAAGTAAACACTTCATTTCATACATCCTGGTCTCTAAACAAGAAATTTCTACTTTATCCCCCAATATTTCGGTCTTTTCTGAAGCCCAAAAACTCCATTGCTTTAAGTGATCTTGTCACCTCCTCTCGTTCACCCATCTCTTTGACCTGCAAGAACCCTGGATCACTCCCTGCTAAGCTTTCCTCGCATCACCCTCCTCAGAATCTGCAAAAATCTCTGGTGGTGGTACTGCCTTCTTGGTCGGTGAACCGGCTGTTGTCCTAAATTCCTGTCGCCATACCTGCCTCTCTTTTGAATGCTCCCCCATTACTCTTCGACTTGCTTCCGACCTGCTCACAGTTGTCAATATCTACCCCTCCCATCTCGTCCGCCTGCTCCTCCAAACCCTCTGTCTTCCTTGATGAATTGGCTCTATTCTCTCTCTGTCACTACTCCCAACGCGGAAATCAGGGTCCAGGTTCCAGAAGGCCAAATCAAATCAGAGGTTGTCTCCAAAGAGCAGTCCAAAAGAACTCCGAGTCCGGTTTCCAGGGGTCCAGATCGAGAGAGGAGGCAGAGAGGCTGTCAAGGCGGGTGTCGTTTTGGTCAAGAATAATTGGAATAATCAGATGAGTCAGGGTAGGAGTACTTGAAAAGGTTAGACCAATTTTGAGTGGAAAGTCCAGAGGGTGATAGCTAGAGGAACATGAGAAGGATAGAGGACGGGTTCCAATGATGGTGGCGGAAGGGAGAATCTGCGGAATTCAGAGGGAAATCATTCCAAAGACGTGATGCAGTGTTGGATATGGCTCGGTTGGGGAACTTGAGATGAGTAGTAACTGGTGGTCGAGAAAGACAGAGATAGGACGGTGATCAGGTGGAGCGGGTTTCCTGGATGGTGAAGAGATCACGGAGGTAATCGGGCTGGGAATATTGTACGGAGTTATAGGTTTGTGATAGGATTTTGAAATGACTTCGCTTTCAGAAAGAGGAAACCACGGGACTGGAATACGCAAGAAAAAGATCATCAGGTTATCGATTGTAATAGACGCTCCTAACCGACTCTTGTCCCGCGACTTACAACCCTTACTTCATCTCATACAACCCGACACTTGACGGAAGGTCCTACCTGCCTCGTGTTGTACGTGACGCTGCGTTCTCCCGGTCGACCGTCTGCCGCGTTGCTGTATCCGCCCTTGTCTCGAACCGTTCCCTGGTGAAGTTTCTGCTGAGACCAGTATCAACGTTCACCGATCGTTCTGTTATCATCGATCGTTCTCTGTCAAACACCCTGACAAAAAGTTATAATCTAATCTAATCAAAGTATCCTGTCGACTGCGCCAAATGTCGTGTGCTTAAGTCTTCCTACGTCGGTTCTGCTAAGTACACAGACGAACACGGTTCGAATAATGAACCTAAGTTTATTTATTATATATAACTGATACACATATAATCATATACAATGCTAACAAGGTAAACCTAATGTCAATAGTTAGAGCTGTCTCAATCGGTCGTTCGTAGTATCCCTATCCGTCTTATCGTCCAACCGTTATCACGGGTCTAAATCGTTCTCGCTTTGTCTAAACGTCAACGTCTGTTGCGTTCAAGAGTCTCACGTCCAGCCGTCCCACGTTATTACCGCGTCACAGCAACGTTCCTCAACTGGTGATGAGATCGCTGCCGCCGGTCCACTATAACGTCCTTCCCGAGATGGATGTCGAATCTTATGTACATCCCTCTGCCTTCCTCATATGACCCGGTCATATGATGTTGGTCGTTGTTTGGTGAAGCGTGACGATCAGGTTCAGGCGACTGAGTTCCGATCTTGCACCTTGGCCCAGTTGTTCGGCCGAGATGTTGCTCTGGGCCGCGTCAGCATCGTCCGATCATCGGCTGTACTAAACAGACCACCAGGTATCGACTCGAGGCGGTGTCGACTGCTGGCCATCACTGAAGCATGACGGTCAGCGTGCCCCAACATGACACCATGACCGTCTTATCCGTTCCGGTGCCAGGTCAGAGTCCGGGGAGGTCAAGCCAAGGAGACAGCAGGGTACTACGGTGGTAATCGGTGATGATGGCGGTTGTGTGGTGGCGCAGGAATGGAATCAGGATAGGATAGCTTGAAGAGTTCGGTTTTCAGTCGTGAGTGGAAAGCAGCGGAGGCAGTGCAATCGCAGCAGAGGTGATGTCAACAGGCTATGGGAGGATGAGCAAACTGGCGGAGATCTTTTGGGAGATTGTTCCAAAGAGCTGGTGCAGCATAGACTAAGGAGCGGTTGCAGAATTTCAGAGATGAGAAGACTGAAGGCCGAGATAGAGAATGATTTGATGATGAGCTAGTAGACCCGGGCGGTTGGATGGTAAATAGCTGGCGAATGTAAGAAGGCTGAGAGGTTTTGGAGGGCGTTGTACGTAAGAGATATGATTTTGTAATGGAAGCGTTGAGGGACTTTCAGCCAATGAAGTGATTTCAAAACAGGAGTTATGTGATGGTGTTTGGGAGTTTTGGTGACTGCGCGGGCGAGGGCATTCTGAACTGTTTGCAGGCGTTTTATTTGGGAAGAGTCGATGTTGTAGAAAAGGGAGTAGCGTGACAGAAGTGCTATTAATCTAGCAGCTGCTTTTAGGACTGACTGCAGAGGCATGAGACGGACCTTAGGAATTCCGATTAGAAGCGAATTGCAGTATTCGATTCGGGAGCAAATGAAAGCATGGACCAAGTGTGGTGAAAAAAGAGGATGAGAGGTCCATAGAGTAGTGGTAACATCACTGGCGTGAAGAGCAAGAGGTAGCGGGATCGCTTCCCGCATCCCTCCTAAAGGTCTACTCAGCCTTTCATTCGCGAGATGGCGCGTGGTTAAAATGAGATGTAGGACGTTATGGGCGACGTATACAGTTAAATGCGACTCCTGTAATAACTTGTGATCATCCGTTCATACTGATTTGTAATCAAACGAAAATTATTATTATTATCGTCGAACAGCCCTGAGACGCCTTAAAAGGAAGTAGGAAACACGGGTGAGGTTTGAGATGTGATCTTTGCAGGAGAGAGAGCTATCAAGAGTGACACCCCGGTCACGTGCACTTGATTAAAAGGTGTAGTGTGGAAAGATTTCCGAGAGGAGGGGAAAATCTCTCTTAGGCAACTGTTGAGGGAGCCAAACCAAGTGAACTGAGTTTCGGAAGCATTAAGAGAGAGTAGATTTAAGGACAACCAGCTGCATGTCATCCACAAAGAGATGACCAGCAGCTTCCGAGAGTAGGAAGAGGGAGAGGATGTCAGCCGCGTGGAGAATAAAGAGTCGAGGACACAGTACAAAGCCCTTCGGAACGCCCAGCCTAATGTTGATCCATTATGTTATAGAGTGGCCAGATATAAATCATGGGCCATGGGTGCTTTCAGACAGATAAGATCGAAATCAGCAGAAGGAGGCCCTGCAACCCATATAGGCTGCAGAAACATCATAAAAAGCCAGAAGGGTAAGTTCAGCCGTCAACAGCAGTGTAGATTTCAGAGATGAGAGAGGAAGCGCAGTCTCAGTCGAGTGATGAGCCCTAAATTTTGTAAAGCCTGACTGATTAGCAGGAAGGAGACCTGGTTGCTCAAGATAAGGGTGGAGCTGAAGAGAGACAAGGCGCTTGAGGGGCTTGAATAGGAAAGATAGATTGGACATAAGACGGTGATTATTGCAGATGACATTTTTTTAGCAATATATATATATATATATATATATATATATATATATATATTGTGGTGTATCGCTAAGGAATGAACTCGCTAACTAAGGAATGCACGCCCGAGGTTCAAACAAAAATATAATTTAATAGAAATGAACATGCGATATATTTACCAAAACGAAGAACAAGGCAATTCAAACGAACAAAAGGTCAGAGCACCGTTCGTCAGGCATTCAGCAACGGACACTCGACCACCCCGTCAGCCACGGAGTCGAACAAGAACGAAGACACTCGTCAGAACATCGAAGAATCACAATCTTAATCTAGACCACAGTCGGTCAAGCCTAAGAACAAAACTGAGCTCTGCTAACCTCAGACCAGCATGTCTGACCACTACACGACAAAGAGCTCACGAACCAAGACGGCAGTCCTACTTATAGACAAGGCCACTCCTTCAGTGTCACAAGATTCCCGCTAAACTACGGACTTAGCCTAGCACCTGCATCTACGTAAGAAGTCATGTGCCTACACGCAACAATATACAGTGCTTTTTTCTGGGAAAAAAGGTTCCGGAACGGAACAATTGGTTCCGGAACGGAATAATTATGGGCGGGCTAGAATCCCGACAAAAAACTAGATTGGGGATTGGGAGGATCACAATAAACACTGAAAACAGTTCAAGGCATTGAAATTAAATTAAAATAACTCGTTCTGGCTGAAAAAAACACTTATACATATGTATGTTTTCAATTCAATTCAATTCATTCAATTCTGTTTATTTCTTGTAACCATTGATTAACAATTATGCAGTAAATTACATTTATACAGAGGTTACTAGGCGGAGACCCAAAAGGGATGGGGAATCCCGATAACAGGGCCACCTGACACGGTGAATAATGAACAGTAACTAGAGCGCGTGGCAGCTAGTTTAAAGAATAGTTGGTAGGCCTACAGGAAATATATAGATAAACATGAGGCAGCTTATAATATCATAATAAAGTTATAATATTATTACATTGGTTAATAATCGAACAAATGTTTCTTAACTAACATATCTTAACTAACATATCTTAACTAACACACCCAATAATACAAAT
This sequence comes from Allolobophora icterica, assembly GCA_963556255.1. Classification (NCBI taxonomy): domain Eukaryota; kingdom Metazoa; phylum Annelida; class Clitellata; order Crassiclitellata; family Lumbricidae; genus Allolobophora; species Allolobophora icterica. Next base: position 8,956,909 of record OY744604.1, on the reverse strand, counting down.
CAGGAAGGTTCAAGTTATTTGTTGAATCAGATAATTGCGTTATTTATTCTTGAAAATGGGCAGAGAAGGTAATTGACGGATAAATAGGGGTATCGTGTTCCAAATGTTAGCCCCTGCATACCTAATGGATGATAACCGAGTAAAGGGTTGACGATAAAGCTTGGATCCTCTTGTAGAATAGGAATGAACATCAGAGGCAAGTAGGCCTATAAAGATCCCCTATACACCACCGGCAATAGGTTATGTTCATACCGATACATAAACTCACCTATCTCAGTCGTCCTAATTTGTTAAATTTTTAACAACTTATATTCAAGAAATAATTGGTCGGTATGTGAATCGTATGCAGTGCCGGCTACGCAACGGATTGCCCTTTTCTGGAGGATGGCGAGTCTTTGAAGGTGAGATTTATAAGTTGAGGCCCAAATTAAATTGCAATAAGTGAGATAAGGATAGATCAGAGTGTAGTAGAGGGTTAGCCGAACATGAGGTGGAAGTTTATAGGCTGCTCGTTTCAGAATTCCAATATTCTTAGCTATTTTAGAGGAGATAGCTTGAATATGATCTTTCCATGATAAGTGCTGGTCTAATATTACTCCCAGGAATTTGGATGAACTTGTTTGGGTGATTGGAATATTGTCAAAATATAAAGTATTAAGGTTGGTGTCACAGATTTTCCTATGAGATTTAAATAGGATATAATTAGTCTTATCTAGATTGAGGAACAATTTGTTGGCACGAAACCAATTGGCAATCAGACTAAGTTCGTCATTTACTGTTTGATATAGAGACGTAAGGGATTTATGGGAATAAAAGTTATTTGCGTCGTCTGCAAAGAGGATAAAGTACATGAGTGGAGACGCGTTAGGGAGGTCGTTAATGAAGATAAGGAATAACAACGGTCCTAAGTTTGATCCTTGGGGAACACCAAAGCGAACAGTGCGGGTCATAGAGTTTACCCCGTTGCAGTAGACCAGCTGCAACCGATTCTCGAAGAAATTCTCAAACCACTTAAGTTGGATTCCTCTTATACCATAGTTATTAAGTTTCCTAAGTTAAATTTTATGGCCCACCGTATCAAAGGCTTTGGCTAAGTCGGAAAAGACACCAAGGTAATATTCGTTATTCTCTATTGTTTCTGATACTTTATCCTGAATACTCAGTTATGGCATAGACGGGGAGCGACCCGCTTGGAATCCATGTTGAGAGGGATAAATAATTTTTTTTTCAAGAAAGTTGCTTAGTCTTTCATACATTAATTTTTCAAAGATTTTAGCAAAGAATAGAAGGACTGAAATCGGCCTGTAATTAGCTACGTCGTTTTTTCTGAGTGGTCCCGGGGTAATTTTGAATAGTTTCACAAGTTACGTGTGTTAAGTGCATGGAAACTTTAATCATATTGTTTGTTCTTCTAAAATCTATGCCATACGGCAACTTAAAATAGAGAGAATCATTCATTATTCAATTTTAATATGTTTCTAATTAGTATAACTCACTATGTATGATTACTTTGCATCTCAGAAATTTTGAAATGACAAATTAAAAAGTTGAAAATGTCGTGTAATAATTTTTATCATAGTTGCAACCACATGAATTTACTCCATAGTCATTAATCCTCTTCTACATCTTGTCCATCTTATAATTATTGGCTGTGTGTTGTGACAGAGTTCAGTGCCGACAAGATTTTGTTGTTTACATGAGCATCTTTGTGAACATGACATTGTGTTTAGCTGTGGATGTACAGTTACATCGTACCAACTGCATAACTGCCTCAGGGGCTGGAGCTTCTTTGCTCAGTATTGTTAGCAGCCTGCCATCTTGCAGTTGCCATCCAAGGTAGAACAGTGCTTGCAGTGTTATTTGGTGAGCTTGAAGAGCTCTGTTGTAATGGTTGCCATTGATTACCTGTAACACCATGACGTACATATCGGCTTCCTACCATGCGTTCCCAAGACCATTGCCTTCAAATTATTGTTCTGCCGAAGCATCGCAAAGCCCACAACACAGTGTGGAATGCACCAAGGCATAACAGCCACCTGTTTTTGTATTGTGGATCTAGAGACTGCATTCACCACTGTTTCACCTCAAGTGACCCACACTAAGGTACACTGCAAGGGCGGTTCCATGAAAACTCCCTCTTCCATCTGGGGTATCACTTCTTTGTCAATGTTATCCATTGAAAACCAAATTCTGCTGTTGTGCAGAAGGCCTGGTGTAACTATGGGGTAGCTTGCCTAATGATCTTGGAACACCAGTAGATTGTGGACATCTCTGCTCTTAGATCTCGACCACGGAATATCGAGAAAACAATCGTCGATGGCGATAGTTCGGAAGAACTTTCGAGAAATAGATAATTCCGTTATTTTACGGGGAAGAGACTGAACCAGGTGCAATCCTCGATCATCTTTCATTGGTCAAGATAAGCTGCGCTTTCTTCAGAAGACAGCTGCAGAGAGAAGAGAGGGTCGCTAGCTCTTGGCTTAGGGACCAAGAATGACGCTGCATCATCTTAAGACCTGTGGTCCGAAGAGCAGCAGCACCATAGGCGTTCAGCCTTTGGATTAGTTAAATGTCATTGATGGGTGCACCACGAGTGGATGCAGATGTTGACAATAAATCTGTTAAATTGTTGGATACCCTGTTATTCACAGTTAGTCAAGGAAAAGGTAATGGAAGGGAACAGCAAGAGATACTGGACCTTTGTGGAACTGGAGAAGGCCTTCGATAGAGTGCCTAAAGAGGTAGTATTCTGGAGTCTGAGAAAAAGGGAGTGACGAAGAAAATTGTGCGACTGGTAAAGTCCATGTATGATGGGGCACGCACTTCGATGAGGTGCAGGGTTGGAAACACAGTGGAGTTCGAAATACGAGTAGGTGTACACCAAGGATCGTGCCTGAGCTCACTGTTGGACGCATTATCAGACAACATCGGGAGAGAGGTACCTTGGGATATGTTGTATGCTGATGATCCCATTGTTGGCGGATAGCTTAGCAGAGAATGCCCAGATAGGGTGTACATCAATGAATGCACAGGGTGGCTGCGAGCATGACATCAGGAACAGGATTAAGGTGGCTTGGCAGAAATGGAGAGAACTAACGGGAGTGTTGTGTGACGCCAAAATGCCAACTCAACTCAAGGGAAAGGTATACAAAACAATGGTAAGACCGGTGATGCTATATGGAGCAGAGGCCTGGGCGCTGACAAAAAGGGATGAAGGGTTACTGGAGAGAACAGAGATGATAATGCTACGATGGATACTTGGGATCTCACTGAAGGACAGAAAAAGAAATGTGGACATCAGAAAGAAGCTCGGGGTGGCATGTATAACTGACAAAGTACGAGAGACCAGGCTGAGGTGGTATGGACTTGTAATGAGAAAAGAGGATGATAGCTGTGTGAAAAGAATCATGAATGCAGAGGTATATGGACGCCGCAGTCGGGGACGACAGAGGAACAGATGGGAAGACACGATACAACAAGACCTAAAACTCCTAAAACTGAAGAAAGAAGATGCTCAAGAAAGAAACAAGTGGAAGAGAAGGATCCGAGTGGCTGACCCCTCTCCAAAGAGGGATTAATTCGAGCCTGAAGGGAAAGAAGAAGAATAAGAAGAAGAAGAGAATGCCCAGATAGGCTTCACTGGTTGGTAGAAGGCACTGGAGAGCAAGGGACTCAAAATAAATTCAAGAATAAACAGAAGTCATGGTTTGCTCAAGGACAGATGTGGACCTGGCGGTTATAGATGGTGGGAAATGTGCAACAGGTGGAAACCTTTAAATGCCTGGGGTCGATAATGAATGCTAAAGGAGGATGTGAGCAAGATGTCAAAAAAAGAATAAAAGTCGCCTGGCAGAAGTGGAGGGATTTGTCTGGTGTGCTGTGTGATCGCAATATCTCAGTTCGCCTCAAGGGAAAGTTATACAGGACAATGGTAAGACCGGTATTGATTTATGGAGCAGAAGCATGGACGCTGAGGAGGAAGGAGGAGGAACTTCTGGAGAGAACTGAGGTGATGATGCTACGATGGATATTTGGGGTGTCACTGAAAGACAGAAAGAAAAATGAGAATATCCGGAAAACACTCGGAGTGGACTGTATATCCGACAAGGTGCGCGAAACCAGACTGCTCAAGGTGGTATGGACATGTAGAGCGGGCGGAGGAAGATAGTAGCATAAAAAGAATCATGAAAGAGGAGGTGCATGAACACCGCAGCCGAGGACGCCAGGGGCTGTATTCATGAGACAAGCGTAACTCTTACTCCCAGCTTAAATCTGGCCTACGCCGGAGTAGTGGGTTAAATCCGTATTCATGAGACAGGCGTACCGCCTTACGCTGGGTGTAACGCTACTCCGAATCGACCCTAGGTGTAAGGCCGCTATTCCCAGCGTAGCGGCTATAAACAAAGATGGCGGCCGTCATAATTCGCCGCATTCGATGAGGTTTTAGATGTAAAAAAGTCTTTCAGAGGTGCCGTAATTAGCTCGTATTGTTCACCCACAACGAACTTTATATTGCTTTTCGTTCTAGTTGTCACAAACTGCTAAGATTTGATGAGATGTCTGACGATGTTGCATTCGAAGTGCCGCGCACGGGTTGCTTACTGTGCCAGTACCATAGATTTTAACCAATCCTTGCAATTAGTTTATTTACACGTAATGTCAATTCTAAACACTGATTGTTTCTTAAATGTTTGAAGAAAAATATGTTCAATAAGCAGTGTTTTTTTAGATTAAAAGGTTCCGGAACGAAACAATAAGTTCCGCAAAAAATGTGCCGGAACGCCGTTCCTGCGCGTTCCGGCTGATAAAAGCACTGTGAATAAGTAAATGATAAAGCTCTAATTTATGTGCAAATACTAGTCATAAATAGTGTTGTTTTGTAAAAAAAATTCTTTCATGAAAATATGTAATAAAATGGATTGATTATTGCATAACTTCTACACACTTTCTTACTGTAATTTCTAGAGTCTAGATTGTCACAAGACTGTCTGTATCCATAACTGTTGTAATGAGGCATAATTACAGTCACCACTATGAATTTCTGAGTTTCCCATGACTTATTTATTTACTGTACAACAACCAACACTGAAAAACATGTAGGCCTATTACTCTAATCGGAGAATATTAAAAAAATGCCGCTTTCAGGGCAACCTATTCAGAGGCGCTTCCAGAGTTACTGTAACCCACGCCTATTTTAATTTTACGTTTATGTTTAATATGATTCGTTTTGGTTTACGGCCGTCTTTTAATCTTTGTTTACTTCAGCTATCGGTAATGACCGCATATAAATACATAGTAAGCATGCGCAAAAATCCATAACCACGCAAATCATGACGAGGGTTTCTCGCGCGGGGTAAAACCCAGCGTTTACGCCCGGGAATGGCTATTCCAATGGCAGCGCCTGTCTCATGAATATGGACCACGACTAAGTGCTATTCGGGGAATAGTTATTCCCGGCGTAGGCGCTACTCTTGGACTAGCTTAATCTTGTCTCATGAATACGGCCCTGCAGAGGACGAAATCGATGGACATGGTTCAGCCCGATCTCAGGCTTCTGGGCCTGAAAAAAGAAGACACCGTAGATCGAGTGGGATGGAGACAGAGGATCCGAGTGGCTGATCACTCCCCAGCGAGGGACTAATCCCAGCGGAAGAAGAAGAAGGAGGAGGAGGAGGAGGAAGAGGAGGAGGAGGATAAGAAGAAGAGAAAGCAGAAGAAACCAATTCGTTTCCATCAAAAAGAATTCAGTCTTCATTGAGTATTAGTGCCTTCGTCATCCAACGCACTCTGTGAAGGGCACCAGGCTTGCGAACCGCTGCTGAACTGCTCAATTCCACCGCGTCTAGAGTTTGTCTACTGTAAATCATGCAAAGTTGATAAGTGTAACACCAAGCGCTGCTGCTGCTGTCGAAATGTGATCTTGCCATGTACACTTATGTGCAATTGCATTGACTGAAACAATGCTTGAAATAGCTTTAACCAAGTCATGACACACGAATATTGTGTACGTAATGTATAAAATGGTCAAACAGCAATCACAGGCTACTAAAATATCATGTAACTAATGATGGTTAAACTGCAATAACATCAGTGAATGATATAGAATGTTCCTTCCTTTCTATGCTTTGACCAAGAAAACACTACTCCAGAGTCCAGACTGACCGCCATTTTGTTTTATAGCCATTTGAAGGTAATTGTCGGCCATTTTGTCCGCCATATTGTTTTATGGCAGTGCTGCATATTTGTCTTTAGTTCCATCGCATTTCTTGACCCCGAAAACGTTAACTTAGACTCTAAAATCATGTTTCCATCACGTACATGGCTTTATTTATAGCCGTTTGAAGATATTTGGCCGCCATTTTGGCCACCATTTTGTTTCTGGCAGTGCTACATATTAGTCTTTAGTTCCATCGCATTCCTTTGCCCCGAAAATGTTAACTTCGACTCTAAAATCATGTTTCCATCGTATACATGGCTTTACTTATGGCCATTTGAAGATATTGTCCGCCATTTTGTTTTCTGCAGTGCTACATATTTGTCTTTAGTTCTATCGCATTCCTTGACCCAAAAAATGTTAATTTAGACTCTAAAACCATGTTTTTATCACGTACATGACTGTACTTATAGCCATATGAAGATATTGGCCGCCATTTTGGCCGCCATCTTGTTTTTTCATGCAACCGCTAAAAATCCAGCTTGCTAACCGCGATTTTCGTTTTCAGCAGGGTCAAATTAGTCTAGAAACGCCGGTTAGCAAATTGTTACATGATTTGCTTCTAACAATGTCATTTAGAGATTCAAAGCCTAGTCTAAAATTCAGTACAACGCATTCAATTTAAGTTCCGTTAATCTGGAGTGCACATTTGGTCCCAAATATGCACTCGGGACCAAATAAAAAAACTGGCAACATGGTTTTTTGCGTGCACAACACTATTTTGAACATTTTAAACACATTTGCCAAAATTATACCCAAAATTATGACAATCTTAAAATTCTCGACATTTGCCTACGGACTACCAGTGCAGCTTCCACGCTTGTCCATGCATTTGTTGTTTTTCGACTGGTCTACGGCAGTGCCATAATTATATGACGGACTCCCGGCTACCGGATTGAGCCCCTGAATAGAATCCTGCGTAATGCTGCCCGCCTTGTAGGCCGCATCCCCAATTTTGGAAGAGTGCCTGCGTATATGAGGGATGTCCTCCACTGGCTCCCCTACCCACAGCGCATCAATTACCGAATCTCTGCCTTGGTCCAGCGGTGCTTTGAAGGATTGGCCCCTCCATACCTGCGGGAGCTCTGCTGTCCCACCCCATGCTCGCAGCGTCGTTGCTCTCCCCGCTCAGTTGAGCAAGCTGAATTTATTGTTCCTCGCGCGCGGACAGCCATGCGGCAGTGCCGTGCCTTCTCTGTGGCTGCCCCCATGACCTGAAATGGGCTCCCTGGACGGGCTTCTCTGTCAAATACCGATTGGTCACTTCACCCTGTTCCTTACTGTCCTCAAAACTGCGTTGTTCGACCGTAGTTTGGCTGGGAGTGCTCCTGAGTAGGCAATCTTGAAGGGGCGCTATATAAAACTGTTTTAAAAATAAGAAAGTAATAGTTTATTGGCTAATTTTAGATAAGAGTCATAATATCCAGAAACGGCGCTGACCAACAATTCTAGTGACAGATGTTTGAAATGGCTTTCGCCAGTGACAACGGGTCATTCAATGAAAACATCTTCAAAAAGATTACTTCTGACAGTCTCCTCGTAGGAAAAGGAGGCCTTGGTGAGGTTTATGGTCCATGCACTTGGAAAGATAAAACAAATGCTATTAAGAGGCGTATGTTTAGCAGGACTGTGGCGGAAGTTGACATAAAACAAATCCAAGGAGCCTGTGAAAAATGGAAGTTGCTGAGCCACATAAATCTAATTCCCGTTTATGAAGTAAGCTTAAGCTCTGATTTACTTACTCTATACATATTGATGGAATACGCTGAAGGAGGATCACTGAGAAGAGTTCTTGGGCGGTGCAAATCTGACCCTACGCCGGAAATTCTGAAGAACTGGGGCGCTCAGATCGCTGAAGGCATGGCATATCTTCATCAACGGAGGATTGTTCATAGAGACCTCAAATCGCCAAACAGTAAGTTTTTTGCACGACTCATTTCTAACCGCACAGATTTTATGGCTCGAATCTCCGACTCCTGGGAGTGCGATTTGGCATATCGCCAATGAACTACCCAGGGTGGCTTTAAGGTCGTCGTAGGCCCTAGGCACTCTTGCATTCGTAGACCACAACTCGACTACCAACTTTAACTCCGTAAAGTTCAAATAATGTAAGCTAGAACGACTTAACTTAAACTGTTTCAGTACAAAGGTTATTGAATTTGAATTTGCTGTAATTTACAATTTTTCTTTATCCATTATCCCGGTCAATCATTCAATATCTCATTTTCAGATTTTCAGACCTTCGTAGGCGGCAGGCCAATGAGAGTTTCATAGGCCCTAGGCAGAGTGCCTAGTGTGCCCAGTGGATAAGACGGCCCTGGAACTACCTCATGTCACTGATGCAGCTTATAGATAGCGACTTGTGACCTAATTCATAACCTGCATTAGTTCGATCAGATAAAAGTAGTAAGTAATAGCCTGGTCACTGAACACCCCCAAGAACCCATAACCTGGTGACGGAACACCTCCAAGAACCCATAGCCTGGTGACTGGACACCCCCAAGAACCCATAGCCTGGTGACTGGACACCTCCAAGAACCCATAGCCGGGTGACTGGACATCTCCAATAACCAATAGCCGGGTGACGGGACACCCCCAAGAACCCATAGCCGGGTGACGGCACACCCCCAAGAACTCATAGCCGAGTGACGGGACAGTCGCTGGAACCCATAGCCGGGTAACGGGACAGTCGTTAGAACCCATAGCCGAGTGACGGGACAGTGGTTAGAACCTGTAGCTGGGTGACGGAACAGTCGCTGAAACCCTACTGTAACTGATGGACCAGCCGTCTGATTCATTTATCAGTGCACTCATATCAAAGAGAGTATGATTATGAATTATGATTATGAATTATGAATTATGAACATATATGTATACAACGACAGACTTCAACACTCCACTTTAATATTTAAACACACACACACACGCACGCACGCACGCACGCACGCACGCACGCACGCACGCACGCACGCACACACACACACACACACACACACAAAGCAACAATGAGACCGTTTAATATCCAATTAAATCTAATTTAATTTTAAAATATATTTATAACATGTATTACAAGCTATATTCTAACATGCACGCTATTTTAACAACATATTATGTAATCTGAATAATATTGAATAGTTTTAACCAAGAACAATATGGAATCGTTTTAACCAAGAAGAGAGAGGCCACTTAAGCTAACCGTGAGGCAGCCATGGGTATGAACAATGAAGTGTTAGCAATCCTCAGTTTCTTAGAGTCGGCATAATGAGGGTAGGCGGCCAGTCCTCACCCTCTCCGTGTCATCTTCCCACTGACAGTGTTCTGTCAGTGTGCTCATTATAGCTGAGCTGGCTAGGGGTGCAGGAGGAGCAGAAATCTTGAATCAAATTTCTGCCATGGCGGGGATTTGCACCCCTCGGTTTATTCAAATATGTGACCCGCCATTACAAAATGAGTCGGAAGTCGCATACAGCAAAACGCTGCAAATCGCTTCTGAAGGTGTTTTGCATTCAAGTTATTGATTTTGTGATATTTACATTTTCGGAATCTACATTATATAATACACCAAAAAACTATTAAAACTTTATTTATTTTGTTGTTTTTAATGTGTTATTTATATAAAATAAGTGACCTATAAGATAAAAAAAATAATTTTTTTTCGAATTTCACGTTTTTAGACGGTGGCCACCTGGCGAATAAAATCATGGTTGTAATATATCATTGGAAAGCTTAGACTTCGCACTATGACATGAAAAAAATATTTTTTCGACATAACCTTTAATTAACCAATAAGGTGCTTTTCTCGTAAGCCCTAAACTGGATCTGGGTAAACAATTAAGCTTATAAATAGAAAATCTTGATTTCCCGACATTTTGTATTGCACAGGATGAAAGCTTGAAAATTTAATAACTCAACAAGCACTTGGTCGATTTTGATAAATAATAGCTCATTTTGAAGATAATTTAACATAGAATAATGTGGAATATATAACTCAAAATCTATCTATCTATCTATCTAAAACATTTATATAGCGCCCCTTCAAGGAATCTATTCAGAGGCACTCCCGACCCAGGCCCAGTCAAAAAGAAATGTCTTAAGGAGACTGTAAAAGGAACCAGAGAAATCCCTAGGAAGGGAGCGAATCTTAAGAGGTAGATCATTCCAAACGGCAGGACCAACCACCGAGAATGCCCTACGCTGTGCTATGGCGGTACGAGCGTAAGGAACAACGAATTCTCCCCGGGATGCTGAGCGCAGGGATCTGCGCCCCGCACAAGAAGAAGTAAGAGTAAAGAACTCACAAAGGTAAACCGGTGCCCGGCCTAAGACACATTGCCAGGCCATTGAGGAGACCCTGTAAAGGATGCGCTGCTGAACTGGGAGCCAGTGAAGGACATCTCTAATGTATTCGGAAATATGATCAAATCTGGGGATACCCCCAACCAAGCGTGCAGCCGTCCGCAAAACCCTCTCGAGACAAGAAAGACGGACCTGAGGGAGTCCAACAAAGAGAGAAGAGCAGTAATCCAAGCGATTTACAACAAATGCGTGAACCAAGGTGGAGGCTGCAGAAAAAGAAAAAAATAGTCAATAAGTGCTTAGAGACTCATTTTGTAATGACTGGTCACATATGTATTTGAATACTTTTAATTACAAAACGCGAAGAAACAAAAATCGTTATGTTCTTCCGTTTGCAACGTACACACAGGCTGTCATTTATTAGCCTATAGTTGAATTCTCTAAATCATTTGCTAAGAAATACCAAAACTGATAACTAAAAGAGAAGGAATCTCCAGGAAGATCTCTAAATTATTTGCTAAGAAATATAAAACTGTTAAGTATGGAGAATGAAAATGTAAGCACAATTGAAGAGAAGGTACATTTTAGTGGTGGAGCGGCAGCGGATGCCAGAGCGGCGGAGCGGTGGAAGGAGCGCTGGGAGCGCTGAGGGCGGCTCTTAACCCAGATCTTAACCCAGTCGACTATAGCGCTCCGCTGGGAGATGCGGGAGCGCTGGGAGCGTTGGAAGCGCTGGGAGCGTTAGGAGCGCTGGTTTGCTGGGGTCGCAGGGAGCGCTGGGAGTGCTGGGAGCGGCGGCAGCGGCTGCGGCGGCGGCGGAATTGGTGGTGGTTGCAGCGGTGGATTTGTAGGAAAGGTAGGTTTTCGATTGAAACATATGTGTAAAGTCGGAAAGATGAAACATGTCAGGTCATTTTTGGATGATGAAACTGTTATGTATGGTAGTTCTAGCGGGACATGTGTGAAGTCTGAACGTGAAATTTATGGAAACTTAAAGTTTTTGTCGAAAATTTATGCGAAACGATACATCTTTTGGAATTTTTTATGGTGATGAGAGTTCTAACTGATAAAGTATGAAACATGTGGTTTCAATTTGTGGGAATAGAGTGGGAATAGACATATTAAACGATGTCTCATTGTTGCTTTCTGTGTGTGTGTGTGTGTGTGTGTGTGTGTGTGTGTGTGTGTGTGTGTGTGTGTGTGTGTGTGTGTGTGTGTGTGTGTGTGTGTGTGTGAGTGTGTGTGTGTGTATGTATGTGTGTGTGAGTGATGAACTCTTCCGCTGTATGTGTTCATAATTCATAATCATAATTTATAATCATACTCTCTTTGATATAAGTGCACTGATAAATGAATCAGGCGGCTGGTCCATCAGTTACAGTAGGGTTTCAGCGACTGTTCCGTCACCCAGCTACAGGTTCTAACGACTGTCCCGTCACTCGGCTATGGGTTCTAACGACTGTCCCGTTACCCGGCTATGGGTTCTTGGGTTGTGCCGTCACCCGGCTATGGGTGGTTGGAGGTATTCCGTCACCCGGCTATGGATTCCAGCGACTGTCCCGTCACCCAACTATGGGTTTTAATGACTGTCCCGTCACTCGGCTATGGGTTTTTAAGGGGTGTGCCGTCACCCGGCTATGGGTTCTTGGGGTTTGCCGTCACCCGGCTATGGGTTCTTGGAGATGTCCAGTCACCCGGCTATGGGTTCTTGGAGGTGTCCAGTCACCACTGTATGGGTTCTTGGGGGTGTCCAGTCACCAGGCTATGGGTTCTTGGACTTGTCCAGTCACCAGGTTATGGGTTCTTGGGTGTGTCCAGTCACCAGGCTGCTACTTACTACTGATAAATGAGAAATATTCGGATTTCACATTCACTCACAATTTGCAAATGCACATTTAAAGCTATGCCTAATCTAGAGTTCCATTTTTCCTCATTATATTCTAGGAAGCTTTTTCAGAACAGTCTAAAGCCATGAAAATGAGTTCCGTTCGTATGTAACGAAAATACAAGATCGACACCATTTATAGTTTAGAAAGAGCTTTGTTGTTGCTTGGTTTTCAGTCGTCGTAATGGAAACGGACGAGGCTTCCAACGCTTGCGACAGGACACTAAAGATAATAGATTTCGATCAGATTCTGGAGGAAGACCACACGATGGTCGTGTCTTGTGTCGGAACCTGCGCCTGGATGGCTCCAGAAGTTATAACAGACGATACGTTTTTCAAGGCGAGTGACGTTTGGAGGTTAGTTCAGCTTTTTCCAGAGGGGAGAAGCAGACTGGCAGGGACGTCATTTAAGTATTTTTCAGGGGGAGATGGCCAGTGTGTTAAGTTTTCTATTCAGCGGCGGTAGTCTTGTTTTGACAATTGGGTCGAACTGATCTCGTCAGAAAGCGTTGAAAATTTTTTGTCGCGCGTGTTCCTTCACCTTTTTGATGTTTCTTCGAAATTGGGAAGCACAACTGTATACTGTGCCCCTAATGCCAAAGGTTGGATTCCTGTTCTTATCGACTTCCGGGATCGCCTTCCATGTTTGTATTTAGTCTACATGTGCAAAACTCTAAGGCAATGCTGCAAATTTTTCTGAAAGGCGTCCCTTAATTTGAGTAACTTTTTCCTTTTTTTACCACTTTCTTCTTCTTTCTCCTTTTCTTGTTTACATAATTTTTTTCTTTTCCCCAAAAATCAGGAGGAAGCTAATGGCCCCTTCCCCCATATGACGTCCCTGTTTGTTCATTACTAGTTATTGTAATATAGCGTTACTTACAGTAATGTGTATCATTCTTCGGTAATTTCGCAACCAATATAAAGTGTATGTTATCACCTTCTTATTCAAAAGCTCAGTAAACAAAACAACATTTATCAGCCTGTTCTCGCCACTTAGCATATGTAGAATTGCCAACAAATGTTATCTGGTTAAAGTTAGATCAGATTTCGATCAGATTCTGGACCAACACCACACGACGGTTATATTAAGGTCTGTTTATGTCTGTAACTGATGCGCCCGAATTTTATTACAGATGGGTGATTAATTTGTCACAAGTTATGACTGGTTAAAAATTGGAGCAATAATACTCTCTGCTACTGTAAAGTGAATAGAATCGTTTGTTCCAACGGCAATGCATGAATAGATAACATAAAGCTACGGAGTTAAGTTCTGCAAACAGTATCATCTGATGACAAATTCTTTATGGCTTTGACGCACTGTTTATTACAGAAAGGTTTTCAAGATAGAAATAACTTCGAGTTTGTGATAAGTCTGAACAGATTCTGATGATTCTAAGAAACTTTTCTTTGCTTTCAATAAAAACGCGGAAAAGTGTAGGTTGAATACGAGTAAGAAATGTTTTAGAAAACCAGTTGCTTTTCTTTTGCGCAGAAATGCAGACAGTTAAATGAGGCCAACAAGAACTCTATGTGAAATAGATGTATTGATTTAAAAGTGGGGAGACATTTAAATCTTATCTCTCCTAGTTTCTACTAGCTTATTAGTGTGAGATCGGTTGGTGTCCTTGTGGGTGCGACAATTATTTTGTTATTTGCTTTAGCAGGAAATCTGTAGGTTGTGCAATGTACATTGAGTTTGTAGCCACTATAAGCTAAGATACTGTGTGTATTATGCCACGCTTATCATTTTCCCCTCTGCTATATCAAATAGAGAAATATTTTCATGTTTATGCTGTCTTATGTGATCCTTAAATATTATGATTTCTACAACAGCTATGGCGTGGTTCTGTGGGAGATCCTAACAAGGAAAACTCCTCACGAGGGCAAGAGTGATTACGTCATGAAGACTGAAATACCTGAAAAGGAACTCAAACTAGAAATTGAAGATTCCTGTCCTGAAATCATCAAAAAGATTCTTATCAGTAAGATTATTTGCACGTTCATGATCACGTTTTCGGCTTCGTCAATGAAGGAAGAAACTGCTGTTTTCGTTCTTCTTGATCTACCTGCTGTTTAAGATTCTATTGATCCTAATATACCCTTCACCGCCTAGAAAACTAGTTTGGTCTTTCCTTCTTCTTCTTTATGTTCTCTGCCCACCGGCAGGTTCGTATGACCAATGACGCCATCGTTCTCTGTCTTGTGCTCTTCTCTTCAGTCCACTGTATCCTTCTTCTTTTGTCATCATCCAGTCTAGCAGCATTGCCCTCGGTCTTCCTCGCGTCTTTCTCCCCTCCATCCTTCCCTCCATGATGTCTCTTAGCAGTGTCTCACTCCTTAGGATGTGCCCGATCCATTTCCTTTGTCGTCCGCGTATAGTACTTATGAGTGATCTTTGTTCTTCTACCATTTGCAGGATTTCCTCGTTCGTCCTCCGTTCCACCCAGCTAACTCTCTCCATTCTGCGCCACACCCACATCTCGAAGGCCTCCAATCTTTTTATGTCGTCCTTCCTCATTGTCCATGTCTCGGAGCCGTACAGCACAACACTCCACACCAGTGTCTTCACCATTCTCTTCTTTAGATTCTTGCTTAAGGTTCCTCTCATCAGCTCTCCTCTTTTGTAAAATGCATCTTTTCCCATGGATATTCTTCTTTTTATTTCCTCGTGGCATCTTGCATCGTCTGTGATCATACTTCCTAGATAGCAAAACTTCTCCACCTGTTCTATTTCTTGTCCGTTTAGTGTGATCTTTATTGTTTGTGGTATTATACCGCTTCTCTTGTTTATCTTCATTACCTTTGTCTTCTTTACGTTTATTTTCATTTCATATTCCAGTGATACCGTATTTAGACGATCCATCATCCTTTGTAAGCCCTCCTGGCTAGTTGCCAGCATCGCCTGGTCATCTGCAAATCTCAATGCCTTCACCCTTCTTCCTCCTACCTTTATCCCCTCCTCCATATCGTCTAGCGTTTCTCTTATGATCTCTTCTATATAGATGTTGAATAGGATTGGTGACAGTGGGCATCCTTGTCTTACCCCTCTTCCTATTTTTCCTGGTTCTGAGTACTCTCCATCAACTCTTATTTTCACTCTTTGTCCCATGTATAGATTACCTATCAATCTTCTTTCTCTCCAATCCACCCCTTTTCTTCTCAGTATTCCCATTAGCTTTCTCCAGTCTACTCTGTCGAAAGCTTTTTCATAGTCGACGAAGCAGATATATATGTCTTGGTCATGTTGGATGCTTCTTTCTGCTATTATCCTCAATGCTGCTATCGCATCTCTTGTCCCCTTTCCCTTTCTAAACCCATATTGGTCCTCTCCCAAGCAATTTTCTGCTTCCGCCTTTGTCTGCAGTCTCTTTGTTATAATTCTTAGCAGGATTTTTGATGCATGTGTCTTTCCGGTCCAGCTCTAAGTTGGTTCGCTTGTGCATCATTGTAGCCTACTCGCTCAGTTCTCATAAATCAACTTTTACGTCCATTGTATCACAAGTTCTGTACTTGACCCGCGCATGTTTCGTCCACTCGGTACACTCGTTCACTACTCCTGATTTTATACCAAACTCAACTAAACCGCCTTCAATCTATCCGCAATTTTCTTGTGCTGTCATTAAAAACCACAAACACCACCATATCACCCTGGTCCTCAATCGATTCCACTAATACCTGAACAAATACACTGTGTCCGTAAAAAGGATCCTTCCCTTAATATGAAAACAACGAGTAAATATTCATCGATTTTTTAAATTCCGAAAAATTTTCAGTCCTGACATAATTACCAAATACTGGTTAAAATATAGAAGTTCCTGTCGTCCAATATGACGTCATTATGACGTCAATTGCATGAAAATTCAAGCGCTAAGGACGGTACCAAAAATTATATTAAACATTTCAATATTATGTCGAAATGTTATTTATCCATACTATTTTTTATATTTGAATAATACTAGACTACAAGGTTTGTTCAAAGTGTCCTCCTTCGGCCTCAACACAAGCTTCAAGACGCCCAATAGCAACATCGAAAACAAGCTGATCAAATTCCTCCCAGGCATTAACGATTAGCTCACGGAGTTCTTCAGTGTCTCTGAACTTTGTCGCGTAAACCTTTTTTTGCATTATTCCACAAATCGTGTAATCAACCGGATTTAAATCCGGGCTGTTTGGCGGCGACCAAAGATTATGAGATGTGAAATCCGGAGTCTCCTTGTCTGTGTAGATTAAGGCGCCGCGTGTTGGCAGCCAGTTTTTGAACTCTGATTGTTTATCCCGGCTTTTTATTTTATTTTATTTTAATTTGGTCTACTAAACGGATTATCTAAATCAATACGGATCTTAGATGCATTATTATGCATTAGTAGGCCTATCTGATTCCTTTTCGGATATTAATTTTACAAACATTTCGATCGAATTCGAGTCTTCGTGCGGAGCTTCCTTTCAACGATTACACGATTGCCTTTTCATCATCCAGAATGGAATTGCTTTGCATCCTCAATCTATCTACGGTAACTAAACCACTACACTGACAACAAGTTTCCAGTCTCTGGAACCCTTTGATAATTAATTCAATTATAATTATGATAAAGAACGTACTATTTTCCTTCAAATTCGCGGAACGTTATACTTTTCAAAATCAACAGTGACGTCATGAATGAAAACTCTGTAACAATTAGGGTTCCACGACAAAAGGTTCACGATAAATGGTTCACCGACAAATGGTTCACGGACAAAAGGTTCACGACAAATGGTTCACGACAAAAGGTTCACGACAAATGGTTCACGGACAAATGGTTCACGACAGAAGGTTCACAGGCGAAAGGATCACGATATTCCAGCTTCTAGCTTGAGCGATATTTTCATTGGTTTCATCTCATTTTCATCGCTCTTCCAGCTCCTTGCTTCAGCTCATTTTCGTCTCTCATCCAGCTTCTAGTTTAATTTACATTTTAATTAACATTTTAATCGATCATCCCGCTTCCAGTAAAATTGGCATTTTAATCGTTCATCCCGCTTCTAGTTTAATTAGCATTTCTATCGTTCATCCCGTTTCTAGTTTAATTTACATTTTAATCGTTCATCCCGCTTCTGGTTTAATTAATATTTTAATCGTCATCCCGATCCTAGTTTAATTAACTTTTTAATCGTTCATCCCGCTTCTAGTTTAAATAACTTTTTAATCGTTCATCCCGCTTTTAGTTTAATTAACATTTCAATCGTCATTCCGCTTCTAGTTTAATTAGCATTTCAATCGTCATCCCGCTCCCAGTTTAATTTACATTTTAATCGTCATCCCGCTCCCATTTTAATTTACATTTTAATCGTTCATCCCGTTTCAAGTTTAATTTACATTTTAATCGCCATCCCGCTCCTAGTTTAATTAACTTTTTAATCGCTCATCCCGTTTCAAGTTTAATTTACATTTTAATCGCCATCCCGCTCCTAGTTTAATTAACTTTTTAATCGTTCATCCCGTTTCTAGTTTAATTAACATTTTAATCGTTCATCCCATTCCTATTTTAATTTACATTTTAATCGTTCATCCCGTTCCTAGTTTAATTTACATTTTAATCGTTCATCCCGCTCCTAGATTAATTTACATTTTAATCGTCATCCCGCTTCTAGTTTAATTTTCTTTTTAATCGTTGATCCCGCTCCCAGTTTAATTTACATTTTAATCGTCATCCGCTCCCAGTTTAATTTACATTTTAATCGTTCATCCCGTTTGTAGTTTAATTGACATTTTAATCGTTAATCCCGCTTCTAGTTTAATTAGCTTTCTAATCGTTCATCCCGCTCATAGTTTAATTTACATTTTAATCGTCGTCCCGCTTCTAGTTTAATTTACTTTTTAATCGTTCATCCCGCTTCTAGTTTAAATAACATTTTAATCGTTCATCCCGCCTCTAGTTTAATTTACATTTTAGTCGTCATCCCGTTCCTACCTTAATTAACTTTTTAATCGTTCATTCCGTTTCTAGTTAAATTAACATTTTAATCGTTCATCCCGTTTCTAGTTTAATTTACATTTTAATCGTTAATCCCGCTCCTAGTTTAATTAACTTTTTAGTCGTTCGTCCCGCTTCCAGTTTAATTAAATTAGAAGCGGAATGAACGATTAAAAAGTTAATTCAACTACGAGCCGGATGAACGATTAAAAAGTTAAATAAACTAGGAGCGGGATGACGATTAAAATGTAAATTAAACTAGAAACGGGATGAACGATTAAAATGTTAATTAAACTAGGAGCGGGGTGAACGATTAAAAAGTAAATTAAACTAGGAGACGGACGACGATTAAAATGTAAATTAAACTAGAAACGGGATGAACGATTAAATGTTAATTAAACTAGAAGCGGGATGAACCGTTAAAAAGTTAATTAAACTGGAAGTGGGACGAACGTTTAAAATGATAATTAAACTGGGAGCGGGATGACGATTAAAATGTAAATTAAAATGGAAGCGGGACGAACGATTACAATATAAATTAAACTAGAAGCGGGATGAACGATAGAAATGTAAATTAGACTGGAAGCGGGATGAACGATAAAAAATGTTAATTAAACTGGAGGCGGGATCAGTGATTAAAATGTAAATTAAACTGGAATCGGCATGAACGATTAAAATGTAAATTAAACTAGAACCTTGATGAGCGATGAAATGTGGCATATTAACATGTAAACTAGAAGCTGGAAGGGCGATGAAAATATGTCCTATTAACTCTTAGAACCAGAAGCTGGAAGGGCGATGAAAATATGTCGTATTAACGCTTAGAACTAGAAGTTGGAAGGGCGATGAAAATGTTTCGTATTAACGCTTAGAACTAGAAGTTGGAATGGCGATGAAAATGTTTCGTATTAACGCTTAGAACTAGAAGCTGGAAGGGCGATGAAAATATGTCGCATTAACGCTTAAAAACTAGGAGCTAAATGAGCGATGAAATATGTCGTATTAACGTTTAGAACTAGAAGCTGGAAGGGCGATGAAAATATGTCATATTAACTCTTAGAACTAGAGGCTGGAAGGGCGATGAAAATATGTCGTATAACGCTTATAAACTAGAAGCTGGATGAGCGATGAAAATGTGTCATTTTTAACGCTTAAAAACTAGAAGCTGGATGAGCGGTGAAAATGTTTCATATTAACGCTTAAAAACTAGGAGCTAAATGAGCGATGAAAATATGTCGTATTAACGCTTAGAACTAGAAGCTGGAAGGGCGATAAAAATATGTCATATTAACTCTTAGAACTAGAAGTTGGAAGGGCGATGAAAATGTTTCGTATTAACGCTTAGAACTAGAAGCTGGAAGGGCGATGAAAATGTTTCGTATTAACGCTTAGAACTAGAAGCTGCAAGGGCGATGAAAATATGTCCTATTAACGTTTAGAACTAGAAGCTGGAAGGGCGATGAAATATGTCGCATTAACGCTTAAAAACTAGAGGCTGGATGAGCGATGAAAATATGTCGTATTAACGCTTAGAACTAGAAGATGGAAGGGCGATGAAAGTATGTCATATTAACTCTTAGAACTAGAAGCTGGAAGGGCGATGAAAATATGTCATATTAACGCTTAAAAACTAGAAGCTGGATGAGCGATGAAAATATGTCGTATTAACGCTTAGAACTAGAAGCTGGAAGGACGATGAAAATATGTCATATTAACTCTTAGAACTAGAAGTTGGAAGGGCGATGAAAATGTTTCGTATTAACGCTTAGAACTAGAAGCTGGAAGGGCGATGAAAATGTTTCGTAGTAAAGCTTAGAACTAGAAGGTGGAAATGAGATGAAAATGTCGTATTAACCCTTAAAAACTAGAAGCTGATGAACGATGAAAATGTCTTATATTAACATGTAAGGTAGAAGCTGGATGAGCTATGAAAATGTGTCACATTAACATGTAAACTAAAAGCTGGAAGAGCGATGAAAATGTGTCGTATTAATGAAAATATCGCTCAACCTAGAAGCTGGAATATCGTGATCGTTTCGCCTGTGAACCTTTTGTCGGTGAACCTTTTGTCCGTGAACCATTTGTCGTGAACCTTCTGTCGTGAACCTTTTGTCGTGCACCATTTGTCGTGAACCTTTTGTCGGTGAACCTTTTGTCCGTGAACCTTTTGTCGTGACACCAACAATTAGGTATAGTAGAGGACAACTCTTTGAACTGAGGAGATCTCCGGGTATGAGACAGGCGGTCAGTTGTAACCTCGTGGAAAGGATTGCGTTATGGGGGTTGGTTCGATTCAGAGGGACTCGGGCTGGAAAATATCGTCGTGAGCTGATATCCCGTGCTGCCCAACCAGAAGGACGAATGGATGAACATACCGAACAACAATGGGTTAGGCCTATACAAGTGATTTTACCGACGATGAGGAGGAGGGTCTCGAAAGGAAATGGTCAACTGATGAGAAGAATGCACAGATATCTAACGCCACTTACCCGTGAAGACCAAGCGCCACCTCGGATTGAGATTAGACCGCCAAGGCATGATTTTCCATCAACAGTATATGTCCTTAATGTGCGTTCTCTAGCCAAGAATAATGCTCTCGATCATCTCCATGCCGACTTACTGAGTACCAAAGCTGATGTGGCCATTCTAACCGAGACCCACCTGAAGAAAAAGCACCTTGAAGGGGTGATCTCCATCCCAGAGTATTGCATCTACCGAAGAGACAGGTTGGGGAGACGCGGGGGAGGCGTGGCGATTTTTGTCCGAGACACCATCCGAGCAGTCATTCACACCCCAACGGTTGATTGTGGTGATCTTGAGCTACTGTGGGTGTGGGTGAACGTGCCTGGGCAACAAGTCCAGCTAGTAGGGGCTCTCTACCATCCGCCTAGACCTAACTATCAACCGTGTCAGCTGATTAAGCAGCTCGAAGAGACCATTGAGACGTTCTTAAACATTGAACCCGGTGCCTCAATTATACTTGGAGGTGACTTTAACCAGCTGGATATTGCGATGGTCTCTGACGCACAGGTCCTACACCATTGGTCCATACTCCCACACGTGGAAGCAACATACTGGACATGCTAATGAGTTCAAAGCCAGGACTGTTTAAGATCAGTGTTGTCACACCAATAGTTAAAACAGACCACAAGGGTATAGTTGCGACCGCGATACATGTTTGCCAAGTGAGGAATAAGAGGGCTGAAAAGAAAAAGTATCGTCGACGGACTCCTGATCAGAATGCAAGACTACTCCTTGCACTGCAAGATTATGACTTTGATTGGATACAAAGAGTCATTGAACCGCAGGTGGTCTGGGACAGATTTTACCAGGTGTTGAACGATGCGATGTATATACTCTATCCAATACGAGATGTGACAGTGACAACTACTGATCCGCCATTTGTAACACCAGAGATTAAGACCTTACTGAGGAAGAAAAACAGGCTTCTCCACAAGGCCAGAACAGAAGAGGCATCGGTGCTAGCCCAGAAGATAAGAAAAATTATCAATCGAACAAATATGAAAGATCAAACTCATATTGATCAAAAAAACGGGACACGATCATTATGGAAGAAGGTCCAACAGCTGACGGGTAGAAATAACAATCTGACAGATGATGCCCGGATCTCTGCCTCAGTCTTAAACAATCACTATGCCTCAACATCCTCAGATCCGGATTATGAGCGACCAGGTTTGAAACTCACAGTGGATGACGGAGATACTCAATTTGCTGAAATAGAGGTTTTCTATGCACTGGATCGAATGCATAACACGGCCGAGGGAATAGATGGCTTGCCAGCCTGGTTTCTTCGACTTCTATCTCCTGTCATCTCGCCAACTCTCGCTTACCTCTTCAATCTATAACTGAACCAACACCATGTCCCTAAACAATGGAAAACGGCCGTAATCCGGCCGGTGCCGAAAGTAAAGAGCCCATCGGAACCATCTGATTATAGGCCAATATCCGTAGTGCCAATCCTATCGAGGATCATCGAGCGGCTAATAGTACGAAACTACTAGTACCCGTCTTTTGACTCACCGACAACTAGTGATATGATGGCCGATCAATATGGCTTTAGACCAACTGGTTCTACTACTGCTGCACTTATAGCCCTGCTTCATAGAGTCACTGCATTGTTGCAGACAAATGAATACCTCGTTGTCATTTCCACAGACTTTAGTAAGGCGTTTGACACCTTTCGTCACTCCACACTTGCCGGAAAGCTTGCATCGCTGAACATCCCGGACAAAATATACAATTGGCTTATCTCCTATCTTGAATATAGGAGCCATGTTACTAGATTTGGAGGTACAACATCAGAAGTAACTACGATCAACGCTAGCATGGTCCAGGGCTCTGTGATAAGCCCTCCTTCATATTCTGTTGGAGCCTCGGATCTAAAAACGGTCAATTGCCTCAATTACCTCGTGAAATATGCTGATGACACGTATTTGATTATTGGATCATCACAGATAGAATCTGCAGTTGGAGAATTTCAAAATATATCGAGCTGGGCTGGAGCTAATAACTTACGACTAAACACAACTAAGACTAGGCAAATGGTAATATCGAGGCGTCGCCTACATACTCCTGTCCCTCAGGTAATAATTGAAGCTGAGCGAGTTGACTTATTAAAAGTTCTGGGAGTCACTCTTCGACATGACCTTCGAATGTCAACACATGTCGACTCCGTCCTAGCTACATGTGCATCATCATTTTCATCAATGTACGCCTTGCGAGTACTCAAGGCGCATGGAGTTCCCTCATCTTCCCTGCATGTAGTTGCGAACTCATTAACGGTTGCTCAACTCATGTATGCCTCACCAGCTTGGTGGGGCTACAGTAATGCGGCTGAAAGAGAAAGAATGGAACGATTGCTCGCCAGGTTAAAAAGAAGTGGACTCCTACGCAAGGATTCGCCGGATGTGGCCGCGATGGCCGGTCGAGCTGATGATTGTTTATTTGCTGCTGTCCAAATAAACAATAGGCATGTACTTATGGATTGTTTCCCCAAAGGCGCCTACCCACAGGATATGAGCTTCGACCGAGAACCCACCAATTCGAACTCCCTGAGAAGGATGATCGCAATTTTATATCTAGAATTCTATATAAATATATGAACTGTTTACCAATCACAGTATAATAACCCACTAAACTAAAAATTATCATACCGTACTGAAATTTTAAGCTTTTCATATATGCCACATATAGATAGGTAAGGTATTTCCTCAGACGATAGATACAACCCTTCTGTCATAGCACATTCGTATAATAAGTATATAAATCCCGTAGCCGGGCTAATTTTTGATGACATTTTGTTATTGTAACAAGTTGCGCACATGTCAGCTTGCATTGAATAAACGAAATTGATTGATTGATTGATTGCATTTCAACAGATTCACTAGCTCGGTGAGCCGGAGCGCCATTCTGTTGAAATGTGTGATAACTTGAATATTCCCGGATATCAGGCAACAATTTCTCCGACAGCGCACAAACCCCAATGAGCTCCATTTATTTTCACTCCTGGTTTTACTAAATAGATTTCCGTTTTACCAAGAGCTGATACACCAACCGATTAAATGTGGTGCTACTACGAAGCAAACGAACAGCTGAGATGTTATTCTTCTGGGTTTCGACGGCAGCGTACACACGATCGTTCTGACTGTTCTTTGGTGTAGCGATGAAAAAAACCTTTTCGCTGTCTTTTTGTCCTCCAGACCAAGATCGGTCTCGAGTGCACTAAAGTTCGTTCTTAAAGGTCTTGGTCTTGAGGTCAAAGTCGTGGTCTTAGTCTTGATCTTGGTGTTCAAGGTGTTAGTCTTAATCTTGCAAGACCAAGACCAAGACTCGACTGTCAATATGAACAGTCATTTTTACGAAAAGCAACAATTTTCAAAATTTATCAAATAATTACTAATTTAATTCCTTTAAATATTTTCGGAAATCATAAGCTCTTCTTTTTCTACCTGAATAGGGACTATTCCGGTAGCAAAAGAAGAGTTTATGAGTTTATGCATTGAAAATAGCCAGAGTCACACCAATCTACAAACAGGGCAACAAGTCTGACCTGGGCAATAATTATCCGTTTTACCATACTTCTCTTAATTAATTGAAAGAGCTATTTATAATAGGCTGTACGATTACGTTACTAAAATGAAAATCTTATATTTAAACCAACATGGATTTCAGGCCGGACATTCGACTGCTATGTCTCTTCTGAATATCCAAGACAAAATTTCCCAAGCCATGAAAACAACGAGTATTCTGTTGGAATATTCCTTGATCTTTCAAAAGCGTTTGATTCTGTAGATCATAAAATTCTTTTTAAAAAATTAGATAATTATGGTTTTCGAGAGCTACCATTCCTATGGTTCAAAATTTATCTGTAAAATAGGCAACAGCAGCAGGTCCAACGCAATGCCAAAACATCGAAATCCGCGTTATTGAATTTGGTGTCCCCCAGGGCTCCATCTTGGGACCATTATTATTTTTACTTTACATAAATGACCTACCCCATGTTTCTTCCTTGTTGCACTTTGAGTTGTTTGCTGATGACTCGAATGTTTTTATCTCGCACAAATTCTCCGCGAATTTATTCCAAATTATTAACCTAGAACTACCCCTTGTGGGTGATTGGTTTAAAGCAAACAGACTTTCCTTAAACCTAAGTAAAACATCTTTAATTATTTTCAATTCTCACAGGAAAATTGTCCCCACCGAAACTCCACCTCTGATAATCGATGGTGTACTCATTCCTCAAATCACTAAAGTAAATTTTCTTGGTGTTATTATCGATCAAAATCTCACGTGGAAGGAACATATTTCACAGAAATCGATCAAACTGGCTAAAATATAGGCATCTTGTCGCGCATTTCTTATAAATTACCCATCCACATTTTAGCTAACTTATACTATTCACTTATTTACCCGTACCTAGCATATGGTACTATGATTTGGGCCTCGAATTATACCTCACGACTTACACGTCTAATTGTTCTACAGAAGAGAGCTGTTCGACTTAGTACTAAATCGCATTACAACTGTCACACAGCTCAAATTTTCCGCCTACATGGTATTTTAATATTAGACCAAATTCGAATAATGCAAACCGGTGAATTCATGTTTCGCTATAAGCATGACCTATTACCTCACACCTTTTCTAATTATTTTAACATCGGCTCAGCCACTCATTCTTACAGTACTAGAACAGCCTCTAATTATAGACCTATCTTTGCTCACACCAATACCCGTAAATTTTCTGTTACGATAACTGGTCCCACTGTTTGGAACAATCTCCCTGCCGATATTCATTAGGGTGTCCCAAATATATGTTTTGTTGAATATTTATATGCAGTCCCTCTATAAAGTTTCTTTGTGGTCCCATAATAACACATGTAAAATTTTATGACATTTAAAAAATATTTAGCTGTCCCCCAAGACTCTCAAATTTTCACAAAATTGGCATAGTTTGCGCCCGACGTGTCCAATTTCTAAACGCTTTTAGACGCCAACTTTGGATCCCATGAAAACATGTTCAACACCATTGGAAAGCTCTTAAATAGTAGAATCTACAAGTATGTAACTTTATTGGATACATAGGTATGGTTTTACAATCAAATAATACAAAAATTGAACAAAATTCAAGATTTTTGGAATTTTTGTAATATCAGTTATTACCACTAATCGTTAGTTGTAATCATTATTACAAATCCTTCATGATGCAACAAGCCATGGTTTCAGCTCCTCCATACCTTCATCTGCTAATTCTTCATCACTATGTACATCTTCAGCTACTTAATACTTCAGTTCAACAATCTACATTCTACATTAGGGTGGAGTGAAAGTTATAGGAATTTTTTTGAAGAATATGCAATTGGCAGGGGGTGCAAAACTTGTGTATGGGTACTAGTTTTGCTAGCGTAAAATATCTTTCCTCTAGGATTATGTTTTGAGGTGCCCCAATTGTGAAAACCTATCCCATTATGCCACGAGGAAATAAAAAGAAGAATATCCATGGGAAAAGATGCATTTTACAAAAGAGGAGAGCTGATGAGAGGAACCTTAAGCAAGAATCTAAAGAAGAGAATGGTGAAGACACTGGTGTGGAGTGTGGTGCTGTACGGCTCCGAGACATGGACAATGAGGAAGGACGACATAAAAAGATTGGAGGCCTTCGAGATGTGGGGGTGGCGCAGAATGGAGAGAGTTAGCTGGGTGGAACGGAGGACGAACGAGGAAATCCTGCAAATGGTAGAAGAACAAAGATCACTCATAAGTACTATACGCGGACGACAAAGGAAATGGATCGGGCACATCCTAAGGAGTGAGACACTGCTAAGAGACATCATGGAGGGAAGGATGGAGGGGAGAAAGACGCGAGGAAGACCGAGGGCAATGCTGCTAGACTGGATGATGACAAAAGAAGAAGGATACAGTGGACTGAAGAGAATAGCACAAGACAGAGAACGATGGCGTCATTGGTCATACGAACCTGCCGGTGGGCAGAGAACATAAAGAAGAAGATCCCATTATAACCGAGAAATTGAGATCTTCCATAACAGACCAGGCTTGGAGTTTTAAAATGACCTTGCTAGAAGCAAATCATAATATAACAATTTTCTTATAGGTGTTTCTAGACTAACTTGACCATGCTGAAAACGAAAATTGTGGTTAGGAAGCTGGATTTTTAGCGGTTGCATGGAAAACAAGATGGCGTCCGAAATGGAGGCCAATATCTTCAAATGGCTACAAGAAAAGTCGTGTATGTGATGGAAACATGATTTTAGAGTCTAAATTAACATTTTCAGGTTTAAGGAATGCGTCGAAACTAAAGACACATAATTATGTAACACAGCCAGAAAACAAAATGGCGGACAACATGGCGGCTAATATCTTCAAAAGGCTATATAGGTAATGTCATGTATATGATGAAACCACGATTTGAGAGTCTAAATTAAAATTTGTGGGATCAAGGAATGCGATGGCACTAAAGCACATATGTAGCACTGCCGGAAAACAAAATAGCGGACAAAATGGCGGCCAGTCTGGCATATTGTTTTCTTGGTTAAAGAATACAAACGAAATAAAATTCGATTAGCAACTTCATCAGGGCATGTCCTAGCAGATATAGCTTGACATATAGGACCATTGTACAAATACAAATACTTCTGATCGTTGCTTAACTCGGCATTATCAACCACACAGAAAATTGTCATGTGCAATTGCAGTAAAGAGAACTATTGGTGTGTTTTCACGTGCTTCGTTTGCTTTACCAATAGGACCAGACAACGTTCTACTTCCATGTGTTACAATATCCAGTTTCTGTAGGATATGTCTCAAAGGCAATTTGTTTGCATGCAACAAACAAACGAGCCACTGCAGTGGTCTCCCTATCTCAATTTCAAGCAAGGGGACCCATGCATCCACAAACACCTCCTATCTTACCGGTATTCACATTTGTGACATTGCACCCGACAACAAGCAATCTGTTCGTTGTAATTCCTTTTCAGCAGAGTAGATCTGAAATTCCTCTTACTATATTTGGATGGTGTTATGCAAGAGTGGACCAACCCACAAATTCATTATTGT
The DNA here is from genome assembly GCA_963556255.1 of Allolobophora icterica. Taxonomy (NCBI): domain Eukaryota; kingdom Metazoa; phylum Annelida; class Clitellata; order Crassiclitellata; family Lumbricidae; genus Allolobophora; species Allolobophora icterica. The sequence continues at coordinate 8,928,972 of OY744604.1, read as the reverse complement.
CCAGAAAATAATTTTTTTTTAAATTTCTCTTTCAATTATGATGGAAAATGTTTAAAAAAATTTATGTATGTGCAAAAACATACATTTGATATTAGGGTAATATTGTATTAAGCAATTTGTTACAGAACTTTCATCTAAAAAATAAAATGTTGGTTGGTCCATTTGAATCCTAGGAATTTTAAGATATTTTGGGTTGGTCCATTTGAATCCGAGAACATTGTGCGTTATTGACCACATGATTAACCTATTATTTTCATGGTTACTCAGAGACGATGTCAATGAAGGACAGACAGGCTGTAATGACTGAACTTCTCTGAAATTGTTTGATCAAATCCATAGCCTTAGGCTATTGTTAAGCTTAAGGTTTAACCCAAAGCTGTCAAATTTTCGCATGAACTATATATTTTGTGACAGTAATCATTGTATAAAGTTGGCAACAGACAACATTAGGCAAAATTATTCATAATTTTTATAAAGTATCTGATAAATGGTATTGTATTGTATTGTATCTAGAAATTTATAAAGCGCCTTTCGCAGAATAACTATTCAGAGACGCTATCAGCACAGAAGCGCCGGGGAAACAGAAGTGCCTTTAAGGAACGCGAGACCGATGAGATTCGTCCAGTCATTAGTTTGACCCTGAGCAGAGGGGGAAGGTCATTCCAGATCGTGGGACCCACTACAGCAAACGCCCGGTACTGGGCCAAGGCGGCTTTAGTCATGAGAATAAAAAAAATCAAGCGGATTTGCAGACCGCAACGAGCAAGAAGAAGATGCAGATAGCGGCTTTCACAGATAGTTCGAGAGAGATTTCGGAACAGTACCCTGCTGAGATTTAAAGACTTGGAGGAGGATCTTGTAACGAATGCGTGCGACAATAAAGAGCCAGTGCAGAACATCAAGCATGTAAGTAGAGATATGGACAAAGCTGGGGAGTCAAGCGATGAGCCTAGCAGAAGCATTTAGAACAGATTGAAGGGAGAGAGACGCTGCTTAGGGAGTCCAATGAGAAGTGAGTTGCAGTAGTCCAAGCGTGAGCAGACAAATGCCTGAACTATGGTTGTAAAGACAGAAGGTGAGACCGAGCGTCTGATGGCCCACACTTGCAAATGAAGTCCAGTTTTTTCGGTACTCTCACGAAGAAACAGGAGTGGAAAGAAGTTGATTTGAAAAAACGAGGAAACCCATCAGCAACTCTGGGTGCCACGTCGTGACGTCCCAGTCTGCTCTCTACGACGGACCGCTGCCAATTGTTCCCTTAAGACTACAGACCTATAATATAGCCTTCAAGGCTTCTACGACTAATTCCACCGTGTTATCACGAGTTCTATTCCTCCATTCCTCATTGGACATCAACTGTACCGTAGTGGTCTTCCCGATGTGCTGGATTTTGATGTCGATGACCCGTAAGATTTGCGGCAGTTGATATTTCTGTTTAGAACTTTTGCAAACAATTTAGCTGAATAAAAGTCTAGTGTTTAGTGTGCCACCATGCAACTGAATTTGCCGCAGAACATCTTTTACATACCCGTACCGAGGGCCTCAGTGCTTACATAATAGGCCTACAGTCTGGTAAGATTTCTAACGGAGATTGCATCCTCTGCAGCATCCTCCGCCTTGCAACTTTCTGCTGCTTGACACGGTCGTTAATGAAGGCCAGCTTTACACACCTGCTACACCTGCGTACAGTTCATGCATATTTTGTCTATCTGCAAGGTTGCATTTTGCAACACATTCTAGTGGGCACTGACAATCAAAATCCTTATCTGTGTGCTCCTCTAGGCCTACCTCTGGATGCAACAGGATTTAGTCCAGCCGCGTTCATATTACTTTGTCTGCGCAAATGGACCAAGCCACGGGACTCGGCTTGGAACCAGCGACTCTTGTATGCACAACTGGACCATGCCACGATTCTGTGGCTTGGTCCAGTTGTGCATAAAAGAGTCGCTGGTTGGTCCAAACAATTTTAGCTAATTACTTAATTACCTGATTACCTAGGAGCTTGATCCAAGTATGCATATGTGCAGAAAATGATTTTGAATTTAATGGAAAAATAAAAATTTTTTTGATAATTTTGAGGGTTGGTCCACTTTTGCATAACACCATCCATTTTATCGGTTTCCTGCTGATGGACTGAAATGACATGCCTATTTCGAATTGGGGTTCTGACACAACTGTAATATGCTCTTCAGTTATCGTATTCGTATAATACCATCTACATTTTTCACTTGCACTCTAGTTTTGTCTTTCCTTCTATCAAAATATGACCCTGTTATGGATTCTCATTCACTAGCTTGCAAATCTTTTCTTACTCTCGTTCTCTACGAATTTTATTCCGCTTTTTATCCTGTGATCTGTCATCTTCATGCAATAATCTAGCAGCTCTTCGATCAGAAACATCGTATCTGTCAGATTTAGTTGCCACAACACTCAGAGTTGTTTACATCTGCTACTGCTGGATCAAATACTCTTTCATCTCGCTTCATGTCATCAGGAACAATTAATAAGAACTCCATCATGTCAGCACATGTTGGAAGCACTGTTTGAGACAATTCTGAAGGAACACCAAATACTGGAGAGCTACTAGTTTGTATTGCTTTTGGCTGTTTGGCTTACATTTTTGCAGTCTACCTTTCAGTCTTCAGTATATGTTTACAATAGGCATCACCAAAATAATTCACAACAGAGAAAAAACATCACATTGCAAGAATAAAAAATTCATGCCATCCATTCAATATTTCGGGAAATCGTCTTTTTTGGGTGGCCTTGGGACACCTCAAGCATTTAACCAAATTCAGTATTATTTTACATGCAGGTTACTGGGCACAGTAGACAAAGTTTGCACACCATGCCGATTCTGAAAAGTTAATTTCATTTTTTCACTCCACCCTATTCTACATGTCTACAAGATTGTCACGATTGTACTTATAAAAGTTGTGCCTGTGTTTTTCAACAACTTGTAGAAGAAACTGTTTCTGTAGTTTGTTATTGTTGAATTATATAATGTTACATACTGCATAAGAGCAAAACAACGTTCAGCATCAAGCATCAGCAGCGACTTGACACGAGAACCACGAGTGGATGTAGATGTTGACTACAAATCTGTTAAATCCTTGGGTGACCAGAAATTCACGGGCAGTCAGCTGGATAACCAATTCGTTTCCATCAAAAAGCAATTCAGTCTATTGCCTTCGCCATCCAATTCGCTCTGTGAAGGGCACCAGACTTGTGAACTGCTCAATCCCAACCATGGATGCCACGATTTGGAGAAACTCTCAATAATGATTTCAAGGATGGCCAAGTTGAAGCTGTCCAGTAATGAACTCCTTCAATTTTGTCAGACGCAGACATCAATGGCATTGGTTGGCGGTGGGACAGGTTGGACCATTTATCTTTAAATCACTTGAAGAGAAGAATGTCAAGCCCAGTTGAATGACAAACTTGACCAAGGCACAATAAGAATGCATCAGACAATTGTTACAGGACTTCAAACATGTGATGTCGACAAGCCATCCACAGCAGATTACGACAAATGGCTGTCTCGAGAACAGTGTAGGCTGCATTAACTCTGCCAGTATTTGAGGGCGTTGCGTCAAAGCACATGCCGATACAAATGCATTACAGTGCCATGACCTCAAAAGGTCCAGAACTGCTACCGCTGCTGCCTGTTCTAACCCAGAGGCCAACTTTGGCACACTCAGAAGTAGTAGTAGCACTTCTATCAACTAGAGAAGAAAATCAGGACTGGTGATCTGTCCACTTTGTCCTCGTGCACTCCACTGATGTCAGAGATAGCAGCTTGTCATCCCAGTGCACGACAGATTTACAGGCTCGAAATTCATCCTTGTTTTGCTCGGCAGCTTCACTGCGAAAATGCTTCGTTGGCGGTGAACAATACTCTTAGAAAGCACTGCTGAAGATGTTGAGGAGCCCGTTTTGTTGACTAGAGATGCTAGGATCATTGTGAATAATATTTGAGAATGTATGTTAAACTATTGCAAAATACACATTGAAGCCAATAAATCTTGATTTTGTATGTTTTTGTATTCTTCATACTTGAAACTTCATTCATATATACAATAAGGTTATATGTTGACATTGTTTGCAGATTGTACTATTTAAGAGCTTTCTAATGGTACCAAGAATTTTTATATAGGATCAAACTGTGGTCCGACGACAATTTTCAAACTCAGAGACATCACACATAAGTTAGGACAAACTACCCTAATTCTATGAGCCTTGGGGGACCCCTAAATATTTTTAAAATGTTATAAAATTTTGCAGGTGTTTTTATGGGAACATAAAGAAACCTTTTACAGGGACTGCATCAAAAGTTTCATAACATTTTTTCCCTTGTTTGTCTTGGGACACCCTAATATTCATAGCGTGTCTCATCTCTCCCTATTTAAGAAACATTTGCGTGCTCACTTACTTTAAATATGTAACTACTTTTCATCCCTTGTTTGTTTATTTAAAAACTCTATAGCATTAGATAATGCTAATTATGTTATCATTTTCAGTTGTAAATTCAAATCACTCCCACTTTAGAATATTATGTAATCAGCTTCCACCTAAACTTGCATTGGTACACAGGTGCATTGGTACACAGGTGTACCAATGCATTGGTACACAGGTGTACACAGGTGCATTGGTACACAGGTGTACCAATGCTTAGCGGGATCGCGGTCCCTTTAGGTCCTCCTTTTGTATCCCAATCTAATACTACTGTGATATTTGATAATGTGTTATTGAATATCTAATTTCTTTGAGAGCAATAAAAAACCTATGTTATTTTTTTTATTCCGGATATTTCTCTCGAAGTCTACTACTACTCAGAGGCGCTCCCGACTACAGCATTTGATACTGTGCCGGAATTTTCACGCCGAAGCGCCACGAGCAATTGCGAGTGAAGGACTTGCCCAAGGTCCGTACGCAGCGACTAGAGTGGGATTCGAACCTGCAACCCTCCGGTCACAAGGCGCCGAACTTACCACTGAGCCACCACGCCCCACGCGTTATGTTATGTTATGTTATATTTGTACGGTGTGAATGAGGCTTTACTTTTATGCTGTATTTGGAAGCCTTGCCGACACTTGTTACAGAAGTCTGATAAACCATAGGAGGGTTTTAAAAGGAATCACGATTCGTATATTTACATCCGGTTCTTGAAAAGCTGTTTTTCTTGTGCCAGCGACTTCAGCACATGTATACGAACGTATAATTTTTTTTCACATGACTGAATTTTTATGAGGCCCCACAGGACACGTCTTGGTCAGAAAATTCTGTGCGAGTTGATTTTTTTATAAAATGCAACAGGTATTTGGAATAACATTTCGCATGAAGGACTTTCGTAAGTACGAATTCGGAATTCTCTGCGGTCTGCATTTAGAGTTGTTTTAGCTCGAAAAAGTAACAGACTCATGTTTCTATTAAAATAGACAGCAGTCCGACTTGACAATCTTTTAGTATGGAGTAGAAGTCTGGATTATGATTAATTGTTTGGGTCTTGGTCTCGGTCTTGGTCTCAGTGGCGTACGGAGCTAAAATGCCACCCGGGGCGAGGGCCCAAAATGCCGCCCTTGGCAACTTAATTTTCAAGATGGTATCTTCTTTAAGATATTGCATGACGACCGAATTACATATACACTTTTATTTTATACAGTGTATATCCTTTCTGGGTTTTCACTTTTCACTGTATTTTGTAATTATCCCTTTTAGCTATACATTACATATACACTTACATTAGCTATACATTACATATACACTTACATTACATATACACTTACACTTACACTATACATTACATATACACTTTTATTTTATACAGTGTATATCCTTTCTGGGTTTTCACTTTTCACTGTATTTTGTAATTATCCCTTTTAGCTATACATTACATATACACCTACATTAGCTATACATTACATATACACTTACATTACATATACACTTACACTTACACTATACATTACATATACACTTTTGTTTTATACAGTGTATATCCTTTCTGGGTTTTCACTTTTCACTGTATTTTGTAATTATCCCTTTTAGCTATACATTACATATACACTTACATTAGCTATACATTACATATACACTTACATTACATATACACTTACACTTACACTACATATACACTTTTATTTTATACAGTGTATATCCTTTCTGGGTTTTCACTTTTCACTGTATTTTGTAATTATCCCTTTTAGCTATACATTACATATACACTTACATTAGCTATACATTACATATACACTTACATTACATATACACTTACACTTACACTATACATTACATATACACTTTTATTTTATACAGTGTATATCCTTTCTGGGTTTTCACTTTTCACTGAATTTTGTAATTATCCCTTTTAGCTATACATTACATATACACTTACATTAGCTATACATTACATATACACTTACATTACATATACACTTACACTTACACTATACATTACATATACACTTTTATTTTATACAGTGTATATCCTTTCTGGGTTTTCACTTTTCACTGTATTTTGTAATTATCCCTTTTAGCTATACATTTCAGCTTACTGAAATCTATTTTGTTCGATAATAAAACACTTTATTGCATGACTTGCGACTGTCGCTGACTCGCTGTGATGTGTAGGCTACAGTACAGTATATACATTAGGGTGGATCGAATGCATATGCTAAAATATTTTTTCTTATATAACTATATTTAATAGTGGGCAAAAGTTGCCAATTGGTATGACGAACACACAGTAAAAATTTGGTAATTATTGTGCATCATCTAGAGGGTCCCCAAGGACTTTGAAATTTTGCTATATATGGGCAATATTATGGATTATTGTGAATTGTCAGACGTGTCAACATCTTGCGCACTAGGCCTAGGAGCGCCTCTGAACGGTTCACCCTACTAGAGGCGCTTAATAAATGTTTCAATACATAGGCCTAACAGGATCGACAATACGTTTCTGTTCAACTGTAAGATAACGGGAATGCTGGACGGAGTGGAGCAACTGTCATGCACTGTCTTTGGACGACAGCTTAGCCTTGATACTGAATCACGTCGTTGCATACATCTTCACGATGAATGCTGCAAGAATCTGCAAGTTGGCTGGTGGTTCAGCTGTTGCAGTGTACAAAATGTGAAGTCGATTCGCAGTCGTAAGCCACATTGAATGACTCAATTTTCCGGGGTTTCGTTTAGATAAGTCATGTGGACAGTGACCCTCAGAAACAGCGTTGGTTATTTCCCACAGATATTTCTGGTCTGTACCGAGTTCCTTTAAGTTGACCTTTGGCAGTGGTTTTATTAGCTTCATATACTTGTCATGGTAAGAAAATATACCTAACTGAGGATCTGCGTGCATCCTCCCATGTCTGAGAGACTCTGAGTTCATGCTCTAGCTCTCTCTATGCTCCGAAAGTGTCAAAGGCTCATGGACTCCTGCTCGGGCCTTATTATACACGGTTGATGGTGCGACCACAGTTGCTCGGCTTCTCTATGCAGCCCCGCCGTGATGGGGTTGCGCTACAGCTGAAAACCGTGCCCGCCTGGAGAGGTTTCTGGACCAAATGCGTAGAATGGTTTACCTGTCGTGGGATGTGGGGGCGAGGTGGGCGATGCGGATGACAGCTTTCTGCTGTCGGTCATTTGGTACAGGACCCATGTGCTCCGTCTCATTTTCTCATCTACGGTTGTGCGTCGCTGTAGTCTAAGACCGAGGCCGCATGACTTTTCCCTGCCCCTCAAAGATGACACAAACTTCATCTCTAGGGTCTTGTATAAAAAAAAACAGTAGCCATGTCATCAATGTTAACCCTTGCTGGAAGAGTGTCTTAGTTAAATTGACTTTAACTTAACCAGCTCTACTCTTATCGTAATGGTTTGCGGTGTGTCAGGCCACTGATTGGATATAAACGAATGTGTGTATATACCAAACAGGAAATAGAGTAAAGATATAAAAGTAGTAGATATAAGAGTAGTAGAGTACATATTCTAATAGATCTAGATTACTTCAGCTGACATACGATGCAACAAATGCAAGGAATGAGCAGAATTTAGTTAAAAACTGCCAGCGAACCATATTTTTTTTTCTATTACAGCACAGACGATTTTTGATCTCGTTGGGGACCCTCAAGATACTGTCCAAATGTAAAATAATTTTACGCAGTTGTTTAAGTATGCTAAAGGCAACTTTTGGTCACTATTAATATTCGATACGACAAAAATATTTTTTTCGATCCACCCTAATATACATGCCTACATATAGGCCTATATCATATTATGCTATAATAACCATTATGTTATAAACGTTATCTTGAGAGCTGTTATGGCTGCAAAATCATTGATGACATTAACAAAATTAATTGTTTCAGCCGTCTCTCTTTCCACTGGCGTAAAGTTGTCCAAAATATTGGGAGGGGGATTTGGTTATTTATTCTACACTTGTTGCATTGGATGTACAGTCCATCTCATTTATTGGGGGACACGCACCCCGGCTCCCCCCCCCGAATCTACGCCTGTGTCTCTTTCAATGGACAGCGTGGCCAAATGTGTCGATCGTGTCTGGCTCATTGTGCACCTCAAAGCTCGAGGGTACGTACCATACGTATTCTATTTTTTGAAAGGTACGTACGTTTTTTAACGTACCCTATTTTAGGGTACGTAAACAATACAAAAATACGTTAATCACGTCATTGCTCATTATAAGAATGTTCAATTTAATTTAAGCAAACAATCACAACCCAGTATACAGCGTAGTAAATTGCTGCAATGCTATATTGTAGGTCTATATTTATCCAGCATACATTGCACTTAATGTTGACGTCAAATTATACGTAGGCTATGGGTCGCCGAGTAAACCATAAATAAAAGTTTCGTGTATGATACGTACCATACGCGTATTGTATTTTTTTTAAAGGTACGTACGTATTTTAACGTATTCTATTTTAGGGTACGCGTACCCTCGAGCTTTGGTGCACCTTAAGCAAGTTTTAATCAGTTTCAATTTTGAAACTTATCTCACAGCGAGTAATCGAGATATACACATATTACAACTGAACTCTGTTGGAAGGATATCTCAAATGACAAAATTCTGTTGGAAGGAAATCTCAAGTGACAAAATTCTGTTGGAAGGATATCTCAAATGACAAAATTATGCAGTCAATATCTGAATTCGAGACCAATTTTAAATTTATTTTAAAAGAGGACTTAACTAGGTGGTGAAAGGCTGTGGTGGCGATATTGGTAGTTTGTGATCAAATTATATTCTAAGTCATTAATTCGTTTAGATATACACATATACAGATATAGGCGTGTATATATTATGATTATGAAGGGCGGCATAACAAGAATAATACTATTATACTAGTGTATCTGACTTCGAACAGGAAGCAATGGAAAATGTGTATCATGACGATCGCTAGAGCTCCAGGAGTTGACAGCACAAGGTGATGAGTGTATTTGCCCGTCATAATTATGACGTCATATTATAGGCCTATAATTATGTATTGTTGATTATCACCGTCGCCAAGACCGCCGTCGTCAAGACGGCAGGTTTATGTTTCACAATAGAACAGAACCGGTTTGTGACGTAGCGTCCCCCGACAGACGGACTGTAAACCTCGAGGGTAGAGAGGACGGGGAACCAACAGCTGTGAGTCGTCCGGTGGAGTCCTGACAGGATAGGAGCTCTCTCCTACATGTCTGTCATCATCATGGGGGCTGGGTCTAAATTCTATCATTGGTGTGCGACTGGAAGATAAGCGCTTCCCCCTGCCTTCTGCAGGTGGGACTGGGCTATGTTGTCGCTGTGGAAGCCAGTACCTTGCGGGCTCCACTTGGGGTTCACGGGATTCGAACTCCACGCGTCTCTCATCACGCTGCTCTCTACCACCCTTAGTTTGGTTGGGCATCGAACTTCCCTGAAAGGTTGCTAAATTTTCAGTTGAAATTGGAAGTCCGACCCCTACCTTCCTTAGTCCGTTATTTATGATGGAGGCTTCACCTGTCTGTGGTCTGGGGGAGGGGGACCTTGTTCTCGTTACCACATCTTGAAGGGGAAGTTTATGTCTGGAGGGATTTGACTGAGTACGAAGTCGTTCACTTCTCCTCAATATCGGGGGCATTGATTCCATGACACTTTCCGGTGGTGGCCGTACTAATGTCTGGGACCTTGACGAGTGGACCTGAGTGGGTAGGCATTCGGATGCCGAGGTGGGATCATATGCATTCCTGCATACAGGGTTCGGTTCCGGACTAATCACTCTCTCAATCGTTTGGATTCGGGACATCAAGTTTTGGACATCATTAGACACATCAGTCATGTTCTTGTTTAGGCCATGCACACTACTAGTCATGTTCTGTGTCAGGCCAGCTACATCACTGTGTAAGCTCGTCATGTTACTATGTAAGCTTGCCACATTACTAGACATGCTTACTTGAGCTTGTACCACACTTCCTATGTTTCCACATAACTCCGTAATCATCTTGTTCATGTTCTGCATAAGGGCGTCGGGCTTTGGACTGAGGGCTGCTGACTCACTTACATTACTTCTGTTGTCATCATCGTCATCATGCAACACATATAACGTAGTTGAAGAAGAAGACATTATCTGTGGTGTATATATATATTATCTCTGTATATATATATCACCTTTTCCAATGTAACAATGTCTCTATTCTAAACACAATGCAATCAATCTAATTATTATTATCAGGGCAATCTCTCTGTTTCCTTAGAATTATTATTATATTCTTTATATATTAAAGGGGCTGTGATCTCTCTCTCTTCCTTCAAACACACTCTCTCAGGGACGGAGAAAAGGGTATTCTGTTACATACCGATCGCCATGTTTGTCCAATCTGTGGGCTGATCCAGGGTCGTGAGGCGTATAGATATATATCCAGGGTTAACGTCGTCTGCTCTGCGTGTCGGGGGAAAACGATTCTCTTTCTTCGAGTTTAAATCCGTTTTTAGTCGCAGACAGAAATAATCCTTTCGAATCGCAAAGTCTTTCAACTTTTGGAAATTTTGGCCAGGACTTCGTTACTGGGAGGGGAATTCATATCCGTATTCGGTCGTTTCTCGCGTTGTCGCAGCGTAGAGATAGGGGAAGTTCACACGGTCGGCGTGTGGATTTGAACGCGCGTCTTGCGTTCTTTCCGTCGGGCTGGGTCGATCAGTAGGGAGACGTTGATAGCTCATCTGTCGTCGGCTGACATCTGGGGAGGAACGACGGCGTTCGGAGCTGACGGGCTGAGCTCAAGTTTCGTAGTCGACGACGCTGCATCGGGCTCGGTCACTGTCGGTGACTGTGTGGGTACGTCGGAGAAGCAGAGGCAGACATCGGTAGAGAGACACGTCCGTTTGTGTCCTTCTGGGTATGGGTAGATCTGCTCTCGGCTGGTCTTCTCCTCGTCTCGTAGGCGCGTCCTCGGCTCTCGTCGTAGGGGGCTGTTTACCGGAAGCCACAGCATGTCGTTCTGGCAAAAATCCTTCCTTTTTATGCGTTCCTTTAACATGGCAGGTATAGGAAAGCGGACTTTGTACTCAAACGCCATCTTGAATTCTAAAGTAGCGTCTCTCCTTGGTCTGAGTTTGGACGTTCTCGCATTCGGCTCCAGACCTTCGAACACGTAACAGGTCTGCTCTCTTATGGTGGATTACATACACGGATTACTAAGTCTCGAAATGTTAAGTCGGCTCGTGCGACTAATACTGGTGGATACATACTTGGAGTATACCTTGGATTATATCGAGTATTCTCTCTCTGGCGTCGATGCGATTTCATTTATAAATATACTTCGACTTTCGACTTAGTTTAAAATGGCAGGTAGGTGGATATTCAGTCTTGTGATGGTGTTCTACATCATTACACACTCCACCACTACTTCTTAGTTGGGAACCATGGTTACCAGCGATCAATCAGTAAGGTTCCATGTCTTCGGCGGCCATTTTCTTCTGAGGATACTTTTTCTATGGGGTAACATCCTCTTGAAATCGCTGTCTCTCGAAGTCGGGGGTCATCAGGTCATCTTCTTCAGTTGCGAGCGGGGCTTGAGAGGCGGCGCGTTTCATCTGCTCGATCGGGGTCATAGGGTCAATCGCGATACGTCTCGCGAACATCTGGCAGGGTTTCATCGTCTTAATCTCCGTTTACTCTTCATAATCAAATCATTGCTTTCGTTCAATCTTCTCTTGGCAAAGCACATTTAACACTAGGGACACATACAATTACGGCCTAACTGTTTACCTCAGTTACCATACAAGTTTTATATAGGGACAACGTGATATCATTACCTTCTTTACCTCTCACACAACATCAATTAAAACGCAATTCTAATAAATCGTATTAGATAACGCATGTATCTAAATGTCTCTACATCGCTCTGAAAAATAAAGGGAACACTAATGCAAAGAAGAAAGTGCCGTGGTTCTCTAAGTTAATGTTCGTTTCCTGCAACGCAACGGGGAATACAACTAATGCAAAATTTAAAGTAAAGGGGCGAAAGTACGGTGGGAACAGTTCATATCTCTGTTTTTAATAATAATACCGTCTTTCTTCAAGGCTACATCGTTCAGCTTCAGAATCGTTTTCTGTAAATCGTCGTTGAATAAATGTTCCTTCAGTCACGGGTCTGGCGGAATACAAACGACCAACTCCACACAGATTTGTAGACAAAATAGAGGACACACACAATGGTCCGCACGACCCACGCTTCGCTTGCTTCGAAATCTTCCGACAGGCGAGCAATGAACTCCAATTCGCTTCCGGGCTGTCTCTGCATCAGGAAATCATTTATTAACGGGATGGTGGCAGTCCACACCCCGTAGCTCCAGAGACTGGTTTGCATCCATGGAGTTATCCTGGATCCATCGTACGCGGGGAGGGGGTCGCTTCCTTCTAAGATCCGTCCATCGTTTCTTGCCCAACCATTAAAGACACTATACGCGCCTCGCATGCTATTTAGCGACTGCAAGGTGGCTACAACGACGGGGAGTAGTTGCTGTTCGTTATCGGAGGGCGGGATCAGGGCTCGCAGACTATCCATTCCTGCGGCATCGATACTCACGTTTCCTCGTTGCTGGAAGAAGTCCAGAATCAACCACAGGAGTCCATAGGTTTTGTTGCGTCCGACTTCAGCACTCATTTCTGTGGTCAGGCGTCGAATCGTGGCGCGAGGGGGAGGCAGAGGCGGTTCCTGGTCCATGACGAGTTCATCACCGGACGAAATGGGTGAGTATCTCGCGGTAGCTTCCTGGGGCTGGGGGGTGAAGTTTCCAATGTCACGTAGTCTATGGTGTCGTCATCAGCACGGGCGGAGGTAGACGGTCGGGGATCATCACTGATGAGGTCTGCAAACGTCAGCATCGGCATGTCTATCAGTGGTACGGTTGGTGAAGTAATGCTCTGGCAGGCAGACATTATCTTGTCCAACTCTTCCGCATAATCTTCGGCTTCATCAGTTAATTCCACCGCTGTATACGACTCCATTGTTTCTCTTACTATCGTTTTAATTACTGTTTTCGCGAATCCTTCGTTCTGTTTCTTCTTCCTCTTTAAGCGAACTGGGGCGATTCTGCTGTGTGTGGGTCTTTTATCTCCCAATAAGGCACATTGTTGGGGGATGCGGGGGGTGAGGGCTGTGGATGCAAATGGCGATACACATTCGTTCATGGGTATGACATCTCTTCCATACGCAGAAATAGGTGTCGGGTAACACACCTGTTGTTCGCTGTCTGTCAACGGTTGTTGGTGGTCGCAGCGCTTAAACGATTTGTCAAGTTGACCATGGAGTCGGGGAGAAGGCTTGTCGGTTATTCGGAACACATGTCGGGACGAACGGGGACAACTTAACATTGGTATCCTGTTTCCTCGGATTCTAATCTCTTTTTGCCTGAAGTTCCAAATCATGCCACACTCGTACATGAATGATGATCCGATAAGGAATTCGTCAAGTTCTGTCACAATACAGGGTAGAACGAAGTTGAGGTTTCCTATGGTGCACGGGACGTCGGTCTCTCCGTGTACCAGGATCGGGGTGGCACCTGCAGTAAATAAAGTTTTATTCGAGGGGCGGATTCTTCGGTTTCCAATCATTTTCCTGGGAATGAGGGACTTCTTACTTCCGGTGTCCAAAATAGCCAGGTGGGGATAGCCATCGATCCATACTTGAATTCTTACTTTTTCAGTTTCGTTTCTTGTTTCTGCATCTGTTCTGAATTCACTTTGCCACTGCTGATTCACACTTTGTTTCTTCAGCTGTCGATTGGAGACTTTCTTTGGAATACCTTCCATCAATGGTCTGATGGGTGGGCGGGCATTTTCGGGTTCTTTGACATTCTTTATCATTCCGACAAAATAATCATAATTTCCGGGCGGGTGATGAGGTCTGTAGAAATTATTGGGTCGTTGTCTTTCATACCTCCGTGGACAAAACTGCTGTGTATTTCTGGTCTTCACATGTCGAACATTTCTCACGTGACCAGGGGGAGGGGGAGGACGAACATTTCTTTCAGGACAAGGGGGAGGGAGGGAACGAACATTTCTTGCTCTTTCAGCAATCTGAAGACTCTCCAGTTTCAGGGCAAACGAATAGGCGGCGGACAACGTTGCTGGCTCTTTCTCACAAATTTTAGCTGCAATCGTCCTATTCTTCAATGCATCAGTGAAATGTTTGACACCAGGCCTACCATCTCACTATTTTCCGCGGACAAACTTCTGTATGATAAAGCTAGTAGTCGTCGTATATCAGCCACGAGCATACTCAAACTTTCGTCATCACCTTGACGACGGTGCTGCAAGACACTTTGGAACATTGAGGTCTTATCTCTATTATCATATCTTTCCTTCAATTTCTCAATGAGTATCTCAGCACTTACAATAGCTTCAGAACCATTCTCGACCAAAATATAGTCTGCGGGGGAAGCTAGTGCACAAATAAGTTGGCCAAGTCGCTCGGGAGGGCTCCAATCGTAGTTTCGACTGCATATTTCAAATCTTTTTAAGAACAACGTAATGTTTTCTGATTCTCCTGAAAACTTATCTAATTTCAGGTTACTCTTCATTTTTATCGTCACATTACTCTTTTGTCTTTCGGACGACTGATCAAGCGACACATGGGTTTTCGGTAGCACATTTCTATCTTCAGACGGACTGTTAAAAATAACGCTTGGTGCAGGCGCTTGAGGCTGTGTGGGATATTCTTCGCTGTTCGCTAGGGGCGGTAGTGGACGGTGTGCATTTGGATGGGTAAGGGTCCTTTCCGGCAACAGGGGCGTATTCGGACGACATCTGGCGAATACTTCTTGACGAGACGATATTAGGGACGGCTGACATCTAGCGAAGGCTTCCGTATACACTACATGTGGGCTGTGCTGTGCATATACAGTACTTGATAGGCCTATTTGAGGACTTCGGTTCGTATACACATGCGCGTAGTTTCTTTCATTCGACTGTTGATTCATTGACCAATGAAAATTAGAAGTAGTGGGACCAACTGAACTTCTAATGGCAGGCATCTGTTCATTTCTATCGTTTCTGAATAAACGATCACGGGCATCCAGCAGATCGTAAGAAGACATTCTTCTTCCATACAAGTCATTTCCTGCTGTATTCACATTGCTGGGGGGTCGGTCATAATGAAATCTCCTTGTGTCAATCTCATTGTGTAAGATTGCCATGTCTACATCTCTTTGAGAGGTTCGATCGCCATGTTCTTCAGCATGTACCTCTGCTTCAACAGTAAATCTCTGAGATCCATTCGGTTTTTGGGCGTTATCTCTTGACTTACTACTACTTCTTACATCATTCCTCTCTTCCGGATACGGGAAACGATTAAAATCTGGCGCTAGAGAAATTCCTGGGGCTTGTCTAATGTCAGTATCCAAACTTCTACTAACATCCCTACCAGCACAATGGTTTTCAAAATCAAACACATTCATTCTTCCTCCATCATAATGCAATACATTATTATTTCTGTCATCCATTTCATTTTCAACATCATAATAATGCATCAAAACATCTGCATCCGCGTCGCCACAATGTAAACCTCGAGGGTAGAGAGGACGGGGAGCCAACAGCTGTGAGTCGTCCGGTGGAGTCCTGACAGGATAGGAGCTCTCTCCTACATGTCTGTCATCATCATGGGGGCTGGGTCTAAATTCTATCATTGGTGTGCGACTGGAAGATAAGCGCTTCCCCCTGCCTTCTGCAGGTGGGACTGGGCTATGTTGTCGCTGTGGAAGCCAGTACCTTGCGGGCTCCACTTGGGGTTCACGGGATTCGAACTCCACGCGTCTCTCATCACGCTGCTCTCTACCACCCTTAGTTTGGTTGGGCATCGAACTTCCCTGAAAGGTTGCTAAATTTTCAGTTGAAATTGGAAGTCCGACCCCTACCTTCCTTAGTCCGTTATTTATGATGGAGGCTTCACCTGTCTGTGGTCTGGGGGAGGGGGACCTTGTTCTCGTTACCACATCTTGAAGGGGAAGTTTATGTCTGGAGGGATTTGACTGAGTACGAAGTCGTTCACTTCTCCTCAATATCGGGGGCATTGATTCCATGACACTTTCCGGTGGTGGCCGTACTAATGTCTGGGACCTTGACGAGTGGACCTGAGTGGGTAGGCATTCGGATGCCGAGGTGGGATCATATGCATTCCTGCATACAGGGTTCGGTTCCGGACTAATCACTCTCTCAATCGTTTGGATTCGGGACATCAAGTTTTGGACATCATTAGACACATCAGTCATGTTCTTGTTTAGGCCATGCACACTACTAGTCATGTTCTGTGTCAGGCCAGCTACATCACTGTGTAAGCTCGTCATGTTACTATGTAAGCTTGCCACATTACTAGACATGCTTACTTGAGCTTGTACCACACTTCCTATGTTTCCACATAACTCCGTAATCATCTTGTTCATGTTCTGCATAAGGGCGTCGGGCTTTGGACTGAGGGCTGCTGACTCACTTACATTACTTCTGTTGTCATCATCGTCATCATGCAACACATATAACGTAGTTGAAGAAGAAGACATTATCTGTGGTGTATATATATATTATCTCTGTATATATATCACCTTTTCCAATGTAACAATGTCTCTATTCTAAACACAATGCAATCAATCTAATTATTATTATCAGGGCAATCTCTCTGTTTCCTTAGAATTATTATTATATTCTTTATATATTAAAGGGGCTGTGATCTCTCTCTCTTCCTTCAAACACACTCTCTCAGGGACGGAGAAAAGGGTATTCTGTTACATACCGATCGCCATGTTTGTCCAATCTGTGGGCTGATCCAGGGTCGTGAGGCGTATAGATATATATCCAGGGTTAACGTCGTCTGCTCTGCGTGTCGGGGGAAAACGATTCTCTTTCTTCGAGTTTAAATCCGTTTTTAGTCGCAGACAGAAATAATCCTTTCGAATCGCAAAGTCTTCCAACTTTCGGAAATTTTGGCCAGGACTTCGTTACTGGGAGGGGAATTCATATCCGTATTCGGTCGTTTCTCGCGTTGTCGCAGCGTAGAGATAGGGGAAGTTCACACGGTCGGCATGTGGATTTGAACGCGCGTCTTGCGTTCTTTCCGTCGGGCTGGGTCGATCAGTAGGGAGACGTTGATAGCTCATCTGTCGTCGGCTGACATCTGGGGAGGAACGACGGCGTTCGGAGCTGACGGGCTGAGCTCAAGTTTCGTAGTCGACGACGCTGCATCGGGCTCGGTCACTGTTGGTGACTGTGTGGGTACGTCGGAGAAGCAGAGGCAGACATCGGTAGAGAGACACGTCCGTTTGTGTCCTTCTGGGTATGGGTAGATCTGCTCTCGGCTGGTCTTCTCCTCGTCTCGTAGGCGCGTCCTCGGCTCTCGTCGTAGGGGGCTGTTTACCGGAAGCCACAGCATGTCGTTCTGGCAAAAATCCTTCCTTTTTATGCGTTCCTTTAACATGGCAGGTATAGGAAAGCGGACTTTGTACTCAAACGCCATCTTGAATTCTAAAGTAGCGTCTCTCCTTGGTCTGAGTTTGGACGTTCTCGCATTCGGCTCCAGACCTTCGAACACGTAACAGGTCTGCTCTCTTATGGTGGATTACATACACGGATTACTAAGTCTCGAAATGTTAAGTCGGCTCGTGCGACTAATACTGGTGGATACATACTTGGCGTATACCTTGGATTATATCGAGTATTCTCTCTCTGGCGTCGATGCGATTTCATTTATAAATATACTTCGACTTTCGACTTAGTTTAAAATGGCAGGTAGGTGGATATTCAGTCTTGTGATGGTGTTCTACATCATTACACAACTATATGGATATTATATAAGAGATTATGCTCTAAAGTAGCCTATGCTGTTGACAGTTTTCTAGATAAATGCAATTCCGCTTCCTTTTCTGCAAATCTGTTTAGTGTTTAACGTAGACGGCTGAGAATGATGCCGCCCCAAACGATCAACGGAAGCCGACTTGATCAAAGTGACGGTTTCTTTCTTTCCTTCTTTTTCTTTCTTTCCTTCTCTTCTACTTTTCCATTTTCATCCAAAATTCACTCCTTTTTATTTTTCTTCAACCCAATTTTGCCGCCTCTGCAAAAGTGCCGCCCGGGGCTGCCCCCGCTTCGGTACGCCACTGCTTGGTCTTGAGGTTCAAAGTCTTGGTCTTGGTTTTGAGGTTCAAAGCCTTGGACTTGAGGTGTAAGGTCTTGACAACAAGACTATCTTTTCGTCCGTGAACCATATAAATTTACCACGTCAGCAGGATTTCGATCTAACAGTTTCCTTCTACGCTCAAGGCGTGCGTATTTCTTGGCTTCAGTTAATTCCGTCGCTCGACGTTTCTTAAAACATTTAAGCCAAGGTCTTTCTTGACAATATCATGCACGTTAGGGTGGAGTGAAGAAATTTTTTTCTCGAATTTCTAATTCTAATAGTGATTAAAAGTTGCCTATGGTATCACAGAATTGCTACAAAAAATTTGGCATTCCTATGTTGACGTCTTCTGCCCTCTACCGGCGGTAAAATATTTACCATATAAAATTCTTTGAATAACGTCAATGTGGTGCATTATTTTTCTTTTTCTTCAACTGACTGTCTTCGAACGGTTACAATTCATGAAATACACGTTCAAATCAGTTGCGGAAATCGCCTCTGGTGTGTTACAGGATTATATAATTGTAACCAGGGGCGTAACTTTGGTCTAAAAAGTGGGGGGTACCAATTTCTTACATACAAGAAGCAAGGCGTTGACTGCGATCTCTGGGAAGGCAAAATAATAAAATATTGATTGGCATTGTTCATAAAGTGGGGGGTACGGTACCCCAGCCCAAAGAGTGGGGTGGGGGTACGGTTACCCTCGTTCCCCCGATAAATTAGGCCTATGATTGTAACGCCTAATGAATGCAGCGACATTACTGAAAGGAAGAAAATTAGGAGAGTACCAAAGCTCTGTTCAAACAGGATGCGCCAGCATACGACTGTGACTGTTGAGGGGGTTTTCCAGAGAGTAATCCAAAAGAGGTCTGAGTCTGGTTGGGGGGGGGGGGCAGATCAAGAGAGGAGGCAGAGCAGCTGTGAAGGCGGGTGTTATTTAGGGCGAGGAGAATTGGAAGGTGAGACTTCAGTTTGGAGTGGAAAGCCCGGAGATAGATCTATAGAGGAGCACGAGGAGAAGGATGGAGGACGGGTTGGAATAATGATGGAGGAACCAAGAATCTGCGGAATTCAAGGGGGAGATCGTTCCAGAGGCGTGGTGCTCTGTTGTATTATTGGATATTATCCAGCCCAAGTACCTCCGTGGTCTCTTCACCAACCAGGCAACCCGCTCCACCCGATCCTCCTCCTATTTCAGTATTTCTCGATCTGCGGTCACTACTCATCTCAAGTTCTCCAACCCAGCATATCCAACATAGCATCACGCCTCTGGAACCATCTCCCTCTTGGTTTCGATGAGCATATCGATCGAATATGCTGTGGGGCCAGGCAGTCTTTGCATGCCTTCCGCGTCTTACTGCCCATGGTCTTGCTGGCACCAAGCTGTATGATGTGGTGCGAGCTACTACGCTGTCACGTCTGCTGTATGCCGCTCCGGCATGGTGGGAATATGCTGGACAACAAGAAAAAGGAAGGCTCCAGGCAGTTGTAAATAGCCTAACACGACAGAGGTACCTCCCTGGTGATTGCCCGAAGATCGAAGAGATGTGCCGTTTGGCCGATAACCGTTTGTTTTCGGCGGTTCTCGAAGAACGGGGACATGTCCTTCATGGGTTGCTCCCCCAGTTAAGCCAGCGGTTTACAGCCTGCCCCCCAGACGCCATGACCGGGTGCTGCCTAAAGCAAACAATCAATGAGGACAACATTTGTAGTCAGAATGCTGTTCGCTTATTAATTTATCCTGATGTATGTATGCTGATGCTTGTTCACCAGAGTGCTGTTTGGCAGCTGGTTATATTAATAGTCGGGTCACTATACCATCGGACCCCCAAAAAACTGCAAGAAAACGTGTTATGCTGATTTAAGCGTCCATTAGGTCTGGATAAGAACATACTAAAAGTTTACCGAAATTGGAACACCAGAAGGGGTCTAATTATAGCGACAAAAAAGATGGCTCCAACGGGGAATGAATGACTCAAATGTACACAACTTGCTGAAATTTACAGAAGCAAATCATGTAAAAATTTGCTAACAGGTGTTTCAGCAACCTTAACCCTAGCTCTAAAACTCATTAAAAGCTGAAAACACTGCTCTTTGACCAATTGTATCCCGATTCATCCTCTTCTCATTACCTCTCTCGTTACTCGTCACTTCATTATAAAGACCAGCAACCGTAGCCGTCTGACTGTCTGCCTGCCTCCGTCTTAAAACTTGACCTGGAACCGATTTGACCTTACCTCTGCGTTTCGATTTTGTTTTGATTAAGTGCTGGTTCACGCGACATCCCATTTGGGGGCTTTAGAAATCTCGATATTACGCTACCATGAACGATTACCAACAGCTCTGGTGATGACGATTTGTACGCTAACGATACTCAGCTATTCAGTTTAGTTGACAGTCTCACGTCTTTTTATGCATTCCAACTTGTTACCTGTATTTTAGTTGACGTGCGATCTAGAATAGCTGGTAATAAAACTTTTTTCTGAATTCTACTCAAACTTAATTCCTCCCTTTGACACAAAGACTCATCCAAAACAGGTTTATCGCCT
This sequence comes from Allolobophora icterica, assembly GCA_963556255.1. Taxonomy (NCBI): domain Eukaryota; kingdom Metazoa; phylum Annelida; class Clitellata; order Crassiclitellata; family Lumbricidae; genus Allolobophora; species Allolobophora icterica. The sequence goes on along the minus strand of OY744604.1, from coordinate 8,907,781 downwards.
CAGCCAGCGCATTTCACCCTAAAAGCCCGTCGCATTTTACATTCAACTCGGATGTCAGAGGTGAGTGGAGAGCCATACCCGCAGTAACTCAGATTATAAGGACTTGGTTAACGATTGACTGCCCGGCTCTATTGCGCAGGGATACAGTAGAGTAATGTTATTATCAGTGCTAGGCACTAAACTATTTTTGTAGTTAAAGTAAAACTATTTTCCAACTAAAAATAAATAGTTTAACTAATGTTGGCAACTGATTTTGGAAATTAGTTAATTAAACTAAAAAAGTAGTTAAACTTTTTCCAACTTTTTATGACAAACATTTTCACAATAACAGAGGTTAAGTGAACTGTAATAATGCAGAGCGTACATGACAATATCACCTTCAAACTATGCAATGTGTACTGTTGTAGCATACAGATACAGTACGTACATGTAAGTAGTGTATGAATTTGAAAGCACAGGCTGTTAATGCTAAAACCATACAGTCTTAATCAATAAGTTTCGCGTTCAGTTGTTGACAGTGTTCAATGTTCATTGCGGAAAATAGTTGCGTATTGCTGATTTTTTAGTTAAAGTCTTTAGTTAGCAACTAAATTTCTTTAGTAAACTATGATTTTAACTAAACTATTTTTAACGTTAAACTTCATCCTTAACTAAAAAAATTTAAACTCAAAGTTAGCAACTTTTTAGTTAACTATTGCAAATCCCTGGTTACCATTACTCTATCCCCGTCCCCAAGTATTGTGGATGACCTAGCTTTCACCATTTATTGCATTTTGCAGAGCAACAAAACTGCTCTTAATAAAAATTCAATGCCCAACTAATACAGACTTAACCATGTCAGTATAATTTGGATGACCTGCAAGTGTGGTAAACACAGCATTTGATTAAGCTTGTTATCATCTATTACCCAGATTAAGTGCAGCTGAACAGTGTTTAAATTGCTTAAGTGCCCAGGTTTATGTAGGCCTGCAATTCCCATATATATGCCCAAATGCACATAGAGCCCACCGCCCTCTAGTTCAATGATATTGTGTGATCTTGGTGCAGTGCTCAGCAGACTTCAAGCATCAGCAGGGAGATCAGGGTGGAGTGGCTGTAGTATTTTCAATAAACCTGTGACTGCAACCAGAGGTATACCAAATTGTGTAACCCATTGAACTAGCTGAGATCTCAAATTTTCATCAGTAGGCCTACTGATATCGTCATCATCTTAACCTAATTCAGCAGGTGATTATACAATTTTCAAACTTACCAGTGGGTGAAACTATTTCACTCAGCACTGAAGCTTTCAAAATCCTCAGATGTAACAATTTCATCACTCTCAGTTGATGACATTTGTTCACCCACCACACTATCCACATCATTTGATTTATCAGAACACTAAGTTGTTACCATACAGAAATGATGCAAAATCCTCTCTGATTCTATAGCGCAATAATAATAATAATTTTTCGTTCATTAATTCAAGCTGACAAGTATGCAGTAAGATTACACAATCTTGTAGTAACAGACGATAACAAGTTTAACACGAGTCGAATTTAATTGTACAGCAGCCAGGCACTTATCTGTGTACTTCTCGGTTTACAATTGCTGAAGAAGGCTGAGTCAACCTTGTGGGGCTAACGGGTATCGAACCCGCGTCCTTCTGATCTTCGTGCCAGCATGTTACCATTTAACCATCTTCCCACCCCAATGTACAATAAGAAGTTTTTGCTACCTTATTCGAAGTTCTCCTCACAGCCTCTGTCTGGTGTGTCTTGGATGTCCATACATATGTGCAAGGTGTCTGATCTGTAACAATTTAAGATGAATTCCTAAAAAGTTAAAATAAATTTTTTTGGGGACATGAATTCATGAAAAAAGGTCATCGACCAGACCATGGTCGACTTTGTCCCCCCCCACCTCTCAGACAAGATCGCCGCCACTGACAGCTCTACTCTATGCACCTGATACTCGACTTTAGATGCAGCACCAGTTGAGGAAGACAGAATGCGGAAAGAAGACAGAAAATAATGTCAGCATGTATGAAGTCTGTTCGCCTTGCGTCAGGGAAAACACGTGCTGCCAAATATTTTAGCAAATAAAATATTCCTTAATACATATTAAATTTATATGAATATCTGCATAATAATAATCTTAATTAGGTATGTGAGCATTGTACCCAATTTCAGTCTGGGACGAAGGCATAAACAATAATTTTAAGAGCGGAGGTAATTAAATTAATTAAGCACGTGTATGCAAGATGGCCAACAAATCTACCGATGTCTGCCCGATATGCGATTGGTTATTATTGTCCTACCCGGGAATATTACGCAAAGAATATACAGCCCGAATCCCCGAAACCCGAATCCCCGAAACGAATTTCGGCCGAATCCCCGAAATCAATTTTAGACTAAAATTATAAATAAACAGGTGAATAGGCAGTAGGCCTATATCGCGATACATCAAGGCCACGCTAGGTCTATGTCATGTACCAGTTTACAAATTAACTTTGAATAGTTTTCGAGAGTTCGGCCGCTTTCTATAAAACTGTTTTCGGGAAATCGGGCTTTTGTGTATTTTCAGCGTTTTCGGGGATTCGGGTTTCGGGGATTCGGGTTGACCCCCTACATAAAGAACGGTTAATTAGACCTTGTGTAACGCTACTAATTAGTTAAAACTTTTTAATAACTTAGAAACAAATCTAAGACACGACATACTCACCCAGCATAAATTCACAAAAAGAACGATCTTGTTCATGAGCCCGCAGATTGGCTATCGCTCGGCCCACGTGGTCTAACTTAACGCTGGCAGATGTCTACGGTGATAAATTTTGTGCTGACCCGGCGGCAAGTCGTCAGATTAAAGGCGAATCCCGATTATCCACGAGAGCCCGATGTAGAAGACGTCGGACAGACGTAAATCCGACGGGTAGTGGTTTACTGGGTACGCTACAGTATTTTGCGAGTATACGCAATAGTATTTTAATATAAATAAATATAAATATTTTGTGAGGTGAGTATACGGTCTCTAGAGGTGAGTATACGCTGTATACCCGCGTATACCCTCGACTACAGCCCTGACCTCAAGTGATTACTTGCAACGCATAAATCATCATCTCGTAACAAAATACTTTTGATTTATTGTTGAATAAACTTTATTTACATTATCGCATATTTTATAAGCCTTGCTTATGTGAAAGAAGCCACACCTAGATACCTGTTTGCAACATATAAGATCCTTTGACTTATTTCTGCTATTTATTCAACTGTTCTTATTGCTGTTCTATTAACCGACTGGAACATTAAGAATGCGTGTGTCCGTTGCTGAGGGTGGGGAGGTAGCCATGTTTCTGTGCTTTAGCAAAGAAAACATCATTGACCTCCACTACGGTGTTACAAAACTTGCGCTTTATAAATCTTTATATAATATAGTAAGAACCGATTTTGTGACCAGCCATAAAATTTAATTTCGTAATGTGTACACGTGAAATTGTCTGAAGTGCTACTTATAAGCTAAGCGTGAAGCACGGGTTTAATCACGATTGGCGCCTGAAGTCAGAGAGTTTGTACAGCGATTATACCACACAAAGAAAAAGATCGATCCAGTTGCAAGAAGTAAAAAGAAATTGAAAGGTATGTTTCTTTAATACGATGTGGATATTTAGTTTTCAATGAGAGTCCGATGAAAGATATGTAGATGGATTTGAGACAGATGATGGTAGGTGATGTGAACCAAGTGGTTACATTACGACGTAGGCCACTTTTAACCATTTCTTGGTATCAACAACACCCGAGGTATTTGATGTCGGTTATGATAGAGAAAGTGAACAGTCACTGAACAAAGAGCACAACGGAATATGCATTGAAAGCGCTTGAGAGGTACCTGAATGGTACTATCCTAAGTGTTTTGATAGGTGCATTCTTAAATTAATGCATACAAACGCATATATACTTCAACATGTATACACGCATTAAAAAAACCTACATACATACGTGCATAGATACACGCATACATATATTCAACCATACTTGCACACGTAAATTACACGGTTTTGTTTTGCTAAAATGATATAATAATATATCCTAAATGAAATTTAACATGTTTTTACAATTACCATTACATACATGAATACATGTGTATACATACATGACATGGTCAAGCCATAGAGGTAGTCCAGAGATCCTACGTACGCACATACTGACTCACTAAGGCGTAATGTAATTCGACCAAATTCGACTCATTTCGACGTAATTCTGCGATCTACGGGCATAATCGTAATCGTAATCTCCAATTTTCTAAAGCGCCACTGTTAAGCTGAGCGCAAAGCACCAGCTTATTCACGAGCGCTGCGACGTATCCGAGGGGTTGTCCAGAAATCGATGTCCGTTGGTGGTCCGAGTCCGGTTGCCTGAAAGAGCAAAGAGAGGCAGAGCAGCTGTTACGGAGGGTTTCGTTGAGGACGGCAGAGGATCAGATGGATTAGGAAAGGAAATCTTGAAGAGATGAGTTTTCAGTTTGGAGTGGAAAGCCTGTGGGGTGATGAGTAGAGGAGCCTGAGATAGATGACGACGAGTGAGTGGCGGTATTGGTGGAGGAACTGAGAAAATGCGGAATTCGGGAGGAAGTTTGTTCCAGAGTTGAGGTGCAGTGTGGGATATGGATCGGTTGGAGAACTTGAGGCGAGTAGTGACTGGGGGACGGGAGAGAGTGAGATGTTAGGATGAACGGGTAGACCGGGGTGGCTGGATAGTGAAGAGTTCGCGAAGGTATTTTGGCTGGGAGCATTGTAGTGTGTTGTAGGTTAGCGACAAGACTTTGAAGTGGATTCGCTCGGGAATTTTCAGCCAGTGGAGCGATTTAAGAACAGGAGTGATACGGTGATGCTTAGGTGTCCTGGTGACGGCTCTGGCGAGAGAATTTTGGATGAGTTGTAGACGCTTAATTTGGGTGGATTCAAGGTTAAGAGAAATGGAATTGCAGTAATCAAGCTTAGAGTGGACAATGGAGGTAGCGATAGTGGATGCAGTTTTAAAGTCAAGCATGGGTCGGATGCGGCGGAGGTCACGAATATGCATGAAGCAGGTGCGCGAGAGGTTGGAGATGTGATTAGAGAAGGATAAATGTGGATCAAAGGTAACGCCAAGATTGCGAACAGGTGAGTCGGAGGTGAAAGTGAGAGATGAAGAGCTGGTGGGTAAGTTTATGGAAAGGTCGGGGATTTTCTTGATCTGGAAGGCCAAGGATAATAAATTCAGTTTTGGCAGGGTTGAGACAGAGGAGGTTGGAGGACATCCATTTAGAGATTATGTTGACCACATCGAGTAGTTGAGCAATGGAGGTGGAGAAAGAGCTAGGGGAGAAGGAAACGAAGAGTTGGGTGTCGTCTGCATACAGATGGTGGTCAACAGAAGAGGATTTTATGAGATGGCTCAGGGGTGTAGTGTAGAGGATGAAGAGAAGTGGACCTAGGACGGAGCCTTGAGGAACACCACAAGAGAGTGGAAGGGCTTGTGATGAGTGGCTGGAGGCTTTGACAGAGAAGGAGCGTGAAGACAAGTAAGACTGGAACCAAAGTAGAGCATTGTCAGAGACGCCAAACCAAGAGGACAGCCGTAGGAGAAGTAGTTCTTGATCTATGGTGTCAAAAGCGGCAGAGATGTCGAGGAGACAGAGACAGGAGACTTGTTGATGACTTACAGCAGAGACCAGTTTATTATACAGAGAAACAAGGAGAGTTTCTGTGGAGTGGTGTTTGGTAAAGCCAGATTGGTGGGGGTTGAGGAGTGAGTTACAAGAAAGGTAGTCATTCATCCGGGTAAGAACAATGCGTTCAGTTACTTTAGATAAAAAGGAAAGATTGGAGATGGGGCGATAGTTTGAGAGGTTTTCCTTGTCGAGATTAGCTTTTTTGGGGAGGGGTGACAAGAGATTGCTTAAAGGCAGTGGGGAAGCGACCAGTAGAGAGAGAGAGGTTGATTATTTTGGTGATGACAGGAACCAGAACAGAGGCACAATTTTGAGAAGAGAGGTGGGAATAGGATCGAGTTCATACTGTTTGTTAGGGAGAGAATTTAGTAGGCGTGACACTTCTGATTCAGGGGTTGGGAGAAGAGTTAGGAGAGAAGACTGAGAGGCAGGCGGAGTGGGATTAGGATGATACACTGATTCGGTTCTAGAGAAAGATGCAGATGCAGATTGTGAATTGAGTAGGGACTGCAAGGAAAAGCGAAGAGACGAAATTTTGTCAGAGAAAAATGAGCAGAAGGTATCAGCGATAGAAGGAGAAGGTAGGGAGCTTTGTAGTGGAAAAGAAGACTTACGATGAAGAAGAGAGTTAACGGCTTTCCAGAGAAGTCTTGGATTGGAAGAGCTGGAGTGGATGAGTGATGAATGATACTTTTTCTTAGCGGCAGCAATAAGTTTATGGTATTTGTTGGTGACAGATTTGAGAGTGGTAAGGGCTGCAGTCTTGGCAATGGGGTCAATGGTGCGCTTGTAGGAGTGTTCGAGACGTCTGCGAAAGGTATTGAATGCCTGGAGATAGGTAGTGATCCAATGGTTATTGTTGTGTGTGCTGTGCTTGGCATAAAAACACCTTCAACAAATACAAATGTGTTGTTAGGAAGGTCTTTCGGTATCTTGCTAGACTTTCGACTACTCGCGACTTGTCGTTGGTCTTTCAACGTCTTGCTAGGTGGTTTTTCTACTGTTCGCGACTTTTGGATGGTCTTTCGAGTACTCGCTGGTTGTGGTTGGTGTTTCGGTATCTTGCTAGTTGGTTGGTCTTTCGATCTAGTTCGGTTTTCCAGCGCTCGCGACTTGTGATTGGCCTGTCAATGAATCGCAGGTTGTAGATAGTCAATCAGTATTTTGCTTGTTGAGTTTGTTACCGCTGGCGACCTATGGTTGGTCCGTCGAGTGCAACTCCACATTTAACACATGATCTCATTTCACAACTGTTTTGTATTTGTTTAAGGTGTTTGAAACAGCATTGCCCAATGCATTTACGAGAACAAAGAGTTGTCTTACCGAGCTTTAACCACGAGCAATAATTTTCCACAATCATTATCTTTTTCTATACCACGACTAAACTTTTTTCAAATGGCCTTATAAGGCCTATAAAATGGCACATTTCCTTTATTAGGTCTTATTTTTCTATCTATGAAACCGTTCGCGGACTAAATGGTGAATGCGTTAAGGCTTGCATTCGCGATCGTATATTTTGATTTAAAAAAACATAGCTTTAAAGCCATAATAGCTTCTGTGTTGCCTTAGAGGAAGGGGTTTATAGGTTGGTGTCACCTTCTTATTTTTATGGAATTAACGGGTGGCGCAAAACGCCACCATTTTTTATTAAATAAGATGGTGACGTCAGACGCCCAAAATATAGGGAGTTTTCACCGTCTTATTTCATAAAAATAAGAGAGTGGCAGAGATTTTTTATAAAATAAGAAGGTGGCGGAGATTTTCATAAAATAAGAGGGTGGCTCCAAACACCCCTGTCAATCTACTGTAGAAGTTAACTTATGAGGGATCGGGCTGGAAGGCGTATGATGTCTATGCGTTGGTCAACGGTGTTATTAAGTACCAACCATTTCGCCGCAAGAATATGGTCAAGGATACTAAGTAAAGGCGGTAAAACGAGTCCATGCGTTAAATGAGGGAACAGTGTAAAGACAACAATAGGGGTAAACAGGGATTGTGGTTTTTATGTTGTAAAGGCAACAATATTGTATAGTCAGGTTAGAGTTCTGAAACGAGTGGAGACGTTTATTATCGATGTTGCTCGAGAATGAGAACTAAAATTAATATCAGAGAAAAAACTAATACGGATGATGGTTCTTAAGGATTTTTTTATTTATGTATACAAATCCAATAAAAGAAATATTCAATTACAGACATATCCAATTTTTATGCCCCAAGGGACATATGATCCCTCGGGGACTTAGATATTACTTTGTTGATATGTTATTTCCAGGAAATCAGGCCTCGTCCTCCACTAAGTCATTGAATGTGCCACGGAATGCGATGGCATTATAACGTTGAATCCTAATGGAAAAGCCCTGGAAAAAAAGGTGTCCTCTAGAGGCTCCCTAGAAGCGGCCGAAAGGCGCCAACCGACCTCGCGGATGAAATCGACCCCGCCTGCGTTGATTAGACCAAACGTCTCGAAGGCAATGGGAAGAAATAGGTGGTAGCCCTGAATACTTCTCGGATTTACGAATGGCAGCCTTTACTGCAGCGGCTCCCGTTGCATTTGCTGTATGAGCAAAGTAGGATGCCGCACAGGTGTGTATCACCGTGGCACCCCAGGCCAAGTATTTACCCGTAGCCCACGGAACCATTGTGGCCCCGTCCGGTTTCTTGCCATCCGTCCTAATATCCAATTGGTTGTATTAATACAACACGGATGATCTCAGTATAAGCATGGATGAGTATATTTAGCAATTGCTGGATGAGTTTTAGGGGCCTTTAGCTTTAAAGGCTATTTTGAAGAACATTCTAGATGAGCCCATTCCAAAAGCAGTCAAACGGCGCTTGTTGAAGCCATTGATTCCGAGGACAGTTCCTCGACGTTGGCAGTCCATCACGCTAACCACCAGTCTAACTAAGCTTTTGGAAAATCGTGTATTACGTAGATTCAGAGAAACATAATAATGTTCTGTGTTGAAGGACCTAGAAGAATTGCAAGTCATGTGTTCAACGTTGTCAGGAATGCACTGCAGAGCAGTAACTCTCTTGATTACATTAGCAACAGTGCTCTCTCAGTCTGGTAAGAACAATTGATAAGATTTTCTTTATCAAACAGTTTTGTCTAAATTGTTTTTATCTTACTCGAAGCACATGATCGCTTGGGTTTAATAGTACAACGAGAAAAGCTTCACAGTTTAAGACTGAATACGGATGCCAATTGTATATAGATGACACAATCATGCAAGTAGGAATGATTAAGATTCAATATTTTCAAAATCTAAGTTTCTGATGTCTTATTCGCAAGAGGGGACACCCTCTTGTCCTTCCCGTTGTTAGAACTGAAATGTTCAACAGCGGTGGCGGCTCTACGGGGGGGCGGGGGGCATGAAAACCACTGCTCCCGACTGAGTTTATGCCCCCGGTTTAGGCCGATTTATTATGAAATCTAGTTCTATGGCAGAGGTCTCAAACTCAAAGTACCCCGAGGGCCAAAGGAAGACCAGTATGTGAGCTTGCGGGCCGCATAAGCGAATGATCCTACTCATTCAGCGACACAAGTGACAAAGTTAAGCAGAAATGGTGAAATAAAGAGTAGCACTGTATTTTGTTTAAAGTTAAGTTATTATCTTTTCTAAAAACTAAAAATTAATACATAAGGACTTACTTTTAGTAATTTAGTCAATTTCGTTGGCTACTTAACTGGCAGTGTTTTGCCTCAACCAGAGCATCAATATTAGGATTGATATCCTGAGATGAAAGCAATCTAAGAGACGCTTGTAAATGTTCATCAGTAAGTCTTGACCTTGATACAGAATATATAATTCTTCATGAAAGAGAGTAACTTTTTCCTTCCAGAAAAAGTGAATAAATGGGGAACATCTTCTCTTGAAAGAAATTTTTAGAGTTCTGCAATTCCAACATTCTTATACTTTTGCTAGAAACGAAGTGAATTGCCTATGTTTCAGTCCTCGTGCACGTGTAAAATTGACGGTTTTAGCAACATACTGTTACATATTTCTTCGTTTGAAAAATCCAGCTTTAAGTTGCTGGACTTTTTCACCTCTGACTTTGCCTGTGATAGCGTAATATTTCTCTCTTGATGCATAGTTTCATAGTGCCGACGCACGTTATACTTCTTCGGAACAGCAATTGTTTGCTGACAAATAGGACAATAAACTTAATCACTTCCGATCAAGATGGCGGTATAACATGAGACCATTATCCAAAGATTTTAAGATGGAATAAGATGAACTACTGATGACGAAAGTGCGAATCTAGGGCGCGCAAGGGCTTCTGATCTATCCACAGGTAAAACAACGAAAAGTTCCTATACCTACCATGTTAAAATCCATCAGTTAAGCGTCGTCGAAACTCCGGCCTCTTTGTTTTTAGTTGTTACCAACTACGTGGCGGCTGCCATGCGGTGATAATTGTAGGTGTTATTAAAACGATCCAAAACGAGAAAATTCAACGCGGTTGATTTGACAAGCATCAAAACTATCTAAAGTTGGAATAAAGTACTACCAATAAAAATTCTATATGATTTGGCAATTACGATACTTTTCGTATAAAACGACTCTTAACTGATGGGTTTTAACATGGTAGGTATAGGATATTTTCGTTGTTTTACCCATAAATAGACCAGAAGCCCTTGCGGTTTTACCAGAATACATCATCCGCCTTAGATTCGCACAGCGCAAGTCAAATTTCTGTAAATGGGCCATCTTGTTAACTTATTAAAATCTTTGCCATTATCACGAGAGAGACCATCGAGCTTAATTTTTAGAGAAAAACGGAGTAAGTCAAAAACATAACATAGAGTTTTATCATTATTTTTTTTATTAAAAAGTAAACCTATAGACTTTCATTGTGAAATATTTAAGAAATTCTGAAGGCCGTCGCGGGCCACAAAAAAGGACTTCGCGGGCCGCGTGTTTGAGACCCCTGTTCTATGGTATTGTTTAATGCTGACATTTTCAAAGGAACCGATTTCTTGCTGTTACATGATGCGTTATGAAACCCAATATTATTTTAATTGTGGTATTTTCACAGATACAACTCTCCGGTGGTCATTTATTGTATCACTCGGAACTAGATAGACCATTCTCTGACCATTCACTTATTGGAGGCCTCAAGAGATTTCTGGGGAAAAGAGAAGCCAAGAACGTCTGATGGTTCTTGAGATTTCAGTTGGATGGAGAAGACAATAACCATTGAGTTTTTGGCACCTTTACAATCACTATGGGTGCGTCATCATGTTGCTTGGTTTAACAATGTATATTGTTCACGGTTCTGCTCTTTGCCAGATCTGGTGGAGACAACTATGCTATTGATTTTACCATTGCATCACTGCGGGCTGGCTTATTTGTGAACTTGGCTCAGACCTACTTTAGTATCTGATTCCGAGTGCCGCTCTTTCTGCCGGACCATAATTATGTTCTGTTATATATATTGCAAGTAACTGTATCTCTCGTCTTGTTCTTGGTGCAGGTTTGCGCAGTACATCTTCAAATACATGTAGTCAGTTATATCTGTATCTGCTTCTGCTACTTCTCTTGGGTGGTGACATTGAAGTAAACCCTGGTCCGGTTAGAATTCACAGTCTAGGCATGCGTTCTTTTCAAAATAAGGCTGCAGTTTACATTATTTTCTTTGCGAACATCCTTTACAAAGACTTGCTCTGAAACGAAATATCAGCATTCATTTCTGACATGACTTTCTCAACCTTGTCTATCCTGAATGAACCCCAGTCCAGTGGTTAAGGTGGGGGCTTGCTTTACCTTCCGAATCATACCTCCCACTGCATTAGTTCACTTAGCCTGTTTCAGCACCCAAGTCATTTGAAGTCTTAGCTGTTTCGCCCACCGTCCCTCTCTTTGACTGACTTTTTTTTAGCGAATTCCAGTCACTAAAATGAGTACTTGATTTCATCTCCTTCTCGAATAGCTAGCTATTATGGGTGATTTTAATATTCATGCATATCAAAATTCTTGAACGGATAGTCATGAATCGCATGCACACTCACGTATGATCAAACTCAGTCTTCACTCAACAGAATACGCACTTCTTACCGTTCATAATGACATCATGACATTGTGCTCAATAAACAGGGGTAAGGTGACAGCACTTGTTGTTAATTTGTCTGCTGCTTTTGATACTGTGGATCATTCTCTTCTTCTGTTTCGTCTCAAGCCCTGATTTGGTATCTCTGGTGAGTAGTAGTGTTTAGACTATACGGGAACAACCACGCAATAACGAGATGCATCATGGGAGATCTACCTAATAACCACCTAATAACCACGCAATAACCACATGACGTCACGACCATCGTATGAGTCATCGAAACTATTGGAAATTCCCGCAGTTTCGATGAGGCGCTTATGAGTCATTAAGCCTAAGGAATAACCGGTAGTTTCTAGTTTACAAATTAACTAATACATCATTATCCACCCACGAATTGAACGAGTCCGAGTACCCAAACCATTTAACGAGTGATTTCTTCCCACGTTTTCTAATCACTTTTTCGATCCTATATATTTCTTGAGTTGTCTTCTGTAGCTCCTGTTCATAGAATGAGCCCTGTATCTCCTCACCATTAGAATCGGTAATCTTGTAAGTTGGCGGATCTGTGTATTGAACCTGGGATACTATAAAAACTTCCTCCGTCCATCTAGGGAGATATCCTTTCGAAAAGATATTCTTCTTTTTAGTTATTCTAACTTTATCTCCGATCGAGAATCTAGGCGCAATAGGCTGTGAGACCTCTTCGCCGTATAAATTCATAAATACAGTCTTTTCATTCGTTTTCATACTAGCCTTAGCCGGAGTCATTTTGATGGAAGAATGTCTCGTATTGTTATAATTACTCACCATTCCGTCTAAAACGTCGATATATCTTCTCGTCGAATTAGCTGTAAAGTACTTAAACATTTTATCTTTCATCGTCCTGTTCCATCTCTCGCCAATGCAAGATTTCTCTTCATTCTCAGTAGAATATAACTCGAGCAAATTCTTTACGTCTTTGTTATAAAATTCCTTACCATTGTCTACCCATAATTTAACGGGCTTTCGTCCGCTCTCGAGTATCTTCACGAAACCGCTTGCTGTAGATTTCCCACTCTTATCATTCAAGGGCACGATCCAACCGTACTTGGAAAACACATCTATAACGGTTAATAGGTATTTCGCACCATCGTTTTCTTTAGCGAAGGCTTGCATATCTACTAAATCAGCCGCCCATATCTCATCTATCCCGCTAACGTAGACTTTTCTCTTTCTAAAATGTTTTACCACTGGTTTATGTAATTCATTCGCTAATTGATCAGTCCATTTAGGATCGGGTTGTAATTTTAAGCTTTTTTTAAACCTAACCCGAGACTTACTTTAGTAGATAATATAGGCTTGACTATAGCCCTCTCTATTCGTTCCCGCAAGCTAGGAGTAGGAATACTATTCAAATCATTAATCATTACTCTATCGGCAACATGCCTAGAAGCCGTATCAGTGTGTCGATCGTAAGCCAAATCATGATGGTAAGCCGCATTATCTACTCTGTTGATGGGGTTACTCCAATCTTTAGGAGTGCCGTCGGGATTCAGTCTCAAATCTAGTCTTGTCCCAGGTCCTGTAAACGGGTGACCTGGAAGATGCATCTCACCAGGATATTTAGCCCAAGGTAACTTTATCTTACTAGTGGCTGCATTCAACGAACCGACTACATCTCCACCTTTCGCAGCGGTTCCTTTTACGAATTGAGTTTTTGTTTTCCCACATACAACGCATACACCTCTTTGCATAGATCTCCCATTCTTAGCCACGGCATCTTGTATATCTTTTGTTTCGGTCTGTCTTTTACACTTTACGCAATACATTTCAGTTTTAATATAGAACTTTTATATATTTAAAATGGAAGTGAAAGACTTAACGTGGAACGATTTACAATCGAAGAGATTTAATAACAACTTATTACCAAAAAGTATAAGGGGTGTAATAGTAGGAAAATCGGGATGCGGTAAGACGACGTTATTGTTAAACTTACTTTTGAGACCCGGATGGCTCGACTATAACAATTTACAAGTATTCGGAAAATCTCTATTTCAACCGGAGTACAAAATTCTTAAGAAGGCATTCGAAGAAAAACTACCTAAAGAAGCGATCATCGGGCTGTTTAACATTCGAGACGAGATAATGAGGTCTAATATTTCTCCAGAATGCGTTGTAGAAGAGATACCGAAAGAGTTAAGAGACAAGTCGGATATCGAATGCAGGTTTTACGAATCAGCGGAAGATGTGCCCGATCCTAGAGAGCTGAGCTGTGAAAAGAAAAACTTGATGATTTTTGACGATTTACAATTAGAAAAGCAGAACAAATGCGAAACGTATTATATCAGAGGCAGACATAGTAACGTCGACTGTTTGTACCTCGCCCAGAATTATTTTAAATTGCCTAGACAGACTATCAGAGAGAACGCAAACTTTATTTGTTTATTTCCACAAGACATGAAGAATGTTTCTCATATCTACAACGATCATGTAAGTACAGACATGCCTAAAGAGGAATTCAAAAAACTATGCGAAGAGACGTGGAAACAACCGCATCAATTCGTAGTTATCGACTTAACGAGCAAGAAGAGCTGCGGTAAATACCGGCGTGGATTGGATGAATTTTACATCCCCAATTCTGAATTAAAATAATATAATATACTAGTAAAAATGGAAGAACTCCTCGTGAAGATACAGGTGAACACGGCACAGACTGCGACTAACACGAATCCGAAATCGTCGTTTTACATTTTAGTGGGCAACGAAAAGGACAGAACCGCACGAATTATGACGAAAAACAATCCGGTAATCGAACTAGATAAAACCAAAAAGTACGAAATGGCTCTAGTCGATTTATATACTTACTACGTGTTCCCTAACATAGACGCGAGCAACAACAACTTCCGGTATTCGCCGGACAGTGGCGCGACGTGGTTTGACGTAGATATCCCGGAAGGGTCCTATGAACTCGCGGATATAAACGACTATGTGAAGAAAATTATGAAAGAGAACGGTCATTACGATGCCTCAAACGAAGAATATTGCATTACGTTAGAAGCAAACACTAATACGTTGAAGGCGGTGTTAAACATTGCGCCGAATTATAAGGTTGATTTCACATCAGACAACTCGATCAGAACGGTCCTAGGTTTCACTCCCGGGACATATATGGAGGGTTATTTCGAATCGGAGAACATCGTGAACATAATGAACATAGACAGCTTTAGAGTAACTAGCGATATAATCGGGGGTTCGTACTCGAATGGATCGACGACGAACGTGATCTATTCGTTTTTTCCTACCGTTGGACCCGGTTATAAGATCATCCAAATCCCAGCTAATTTAATTTATCTCCCCGTTACGATGAATACGATTTCATCGATGGAAACGAGACTTACCGACCAAAATGGAAAACTGATTAACATTAGAGGGGAAGCGATGTCGATTAAGTTTCATATTAGAGAAGTGTGAAGACTATTAAAAGTTTATCTTAGTTATATATAAAATGACTCAGTACACAAACTTCTCTGTTAATATTTCAGAAGGACAAAAAGACAAGATTAAACGAGCGCTCGAAGCGGGAATCGATGGCGTCAGTATTAGACTATCTCACGATGATATGGATGGAGACCACGTTTTAGCTTTTACGAAAGCGCAAATTAACAAAATGGCGAAAGCTTACCAAGACGGAAAGGGCACGACGATCAAAATGAGTAAAACGCAATTAATATATAACGCCAAAGTCGAAGGAGGATTCATCGGAGCTATTCTACCTTTTCTAGCTACTGCTGGGAAATTCCTTCTTGGAAGCGTACTGCCTGGTTTAGCACAAGGCGCTCTAAGCGGATTAGGTTCAGCAGCTACTTCGAAAATTATCGATAAAATAAGCGGATCGGGAGTTGTGTACATTAACAAAGGCGGCCTGGCTTGTAAAGTAAGACCGGATGGAAATGGGTTGTATCTGTCTCCGTGGTCGAAAGGCAGTTCGGTGGGATCGGGATTGTATATGAAAACGGGTAGCGGGTTGTATATGAAAACGGGTAGCGGACTTATACTAGGCCCTAATTCGCCATTCCAAAATATTCCGATTCTCGGTATGTTGCTTTAAAATAATCCTCGTATAAATAAAATGTCGGGATTCAACAGGCCTATTCATAAATTTATAACGAGACCCACTCGTCGGATCGAAGTTAGAACCCAACCGAAAGAGGTGCGTTGGACGTTGAAACAAGCGACGCATACGCCCTGCAGACAACTGGGTGGACTAAGATGGGAGATTTTTGCGCAAGAACTGATAACGATTCAACCTAGAGAAACAGCTACAGTGGCGCTAGGACTAGGAGTTCGAATGACAAAAGGATCGTGTCTTGTTTCGCTTAGACAGGAAATCGAAGCGAGCGGATGCAGTCTACGAGATGGAATCGTTACCGGGCAAGTAGAAGACATCGAAATTACTATTCAAAACGACACGGATTCGGTAGTTAGTATAATCGAAGGCGATTCGCTATGTTTCGTTAATTACCTAAAATAATCGCAGTTTAAAAATTATGTCCTGTATCATAAAAAGAATGGAGATCCCACTGAAAATCGATGGAAGCGCCCACGTTTACCGACTTTCGAAAATCACTGAAATTCAAGAAGAGATCGACCGGGAACTCAAAAAAAGAGAGACTCTAGGTAAAAGGTATCGTAAAGGCGTTAGGATTATCAACGTAGTAGATGGTATATCGACTCTAGTCGCGTTAGGTACAACTGCTTCAGCGATCACGGTTATGTCTACGATAGTCGCGGCACCTATCGCGCTGGGTCTACAAGGACTGGCGGTTGGAGCGGGTGTTTTCAGCGTGATCGGGCGTGTGATCAACAGAAAGCTCACACCAAAGGCGGAGAAGCACGAAAAAATTAAAACGTTAGCCGAAGCGAGACTCAACGCCATCAGTCACTACATCTCGAAAGCTTTGGAAGACGGTAATATTTCGGACGAGGAATACTCGTTAATTCTAAACGAACGCGTGAAATTTAACGAAATGAAAGAAGAAATCAGAAAATCAGTCCAACAAGAAACTATAGCCGAGTCGTTGAAGGACGCGTTTGGGAAATCGATGAAAAACGAAGAACGTAAAACGTAAAACGTAAAACGTAAAACGTAAAACATAGAACATAAACGTAAAACATAAAACATAAAACGTAAAAAATCACGTTCGTTCCATATGAATGTTTTAACGCGTGTTCCAAAAACGTGTTAAAACATTATACCTCCTATTTAAAAAACAATGTCATTTCTAAAGATTAACGATCCCGCTAAAAGAGACTTTATCGTCGAAGAGTTTCTCAAGACGAAGAAGAATATTCAACGAGATTATTTATCCGAGAAACTAGGTGATATAGGACTGCAGCGAGATTTAGTAAAGTTGTACAAGCCGATCGTGGACTCGCAATCGACCATATCGAAAGAACAAAACGCTTTGTTGTCAACTATTCAGGAAAACTCAGCAGCCACGACTAACGCTCTAAATGCGCTTCCCGCGTCTATATCGTCGTCGTTAAAAGCCATACAGCTTCCACAGTACCCCTCGATAGAGGCTTACGAGGATCCCGTAGAAGACGTTAAAATGTTAGAATTAGGAGATCTGGCAACGAAATACCTGAGTCAATACACCTCTAAAGCCAAGTCTACCGATACGACGTTCGGTCTAAATTCTAAAGACGGGAAATTTTATATCGGAGACACACGCGTATCGTTCCAGAACGACGATATAATAGTCGGAGAGAAGACTTATACAGGTACTCCGGGACTTTGGGAGCTAGTGACTATGGCTAAACCGAACAGTTCGATTTACGACGATAACGATATGTCTGATTACGTCGAGATTCTAGACGCGACGAATGCTATGAGACAACCTAACAATCCGAGTAAACCAAAATCGTCTAGAAGCGAAAAGTATAGAAATATCATTAAACCGATATGGGAACTGAAGACTGGAAAACACACGCCGAAGACGGGTAAAGGAGTCGTCGTAATTCCGCAAGATCCGAATGCTTTAGTAGAAATGTTGAGTCTGCGTTTGGCTAGCTACGGCGCTGGTAATACAGGAGTAAGAAACGAGATCGTTAGTATAGGCGATGAACTATTAAGACAGGGAGAGATCGGTAAAGAACAGTATAAAAACTTAATGTTGCGATTATAAAACATGCTCGTCATCGCTAATAGAAGAATTAAGAGAAAACACGTTATAGGAGGAGCGGGAATAATGGATACTATTACAGGAGTTTTCAAGAAGCTCTTTACATCCGGCGTCGCTAACCGAGCTGCATCGTCCGCCCTTAGCGCGGGTAAAGACGCCGCGAGAGAGTTGGCTAAAAAGGCGCTAGAAGTTGGGAAGAATACCGCCGTAGAAGCTGGTAAGCGAGTGATGGAAAAAGCTGCCGCTAAACTCTTAACATCGTCGGTTCTGGCGCCTCACGTAGTCAAAAACCAAAAGGTCGAAACGATACCAGCGCTTACGCAAGAGAATGCGGCTATCTTAGCACGGCTAATCGATAACGATGTAGGAACTACTGATATTAATAAGATACTAGCCGGTGATGGACTTAACAGACCTTCTTCGAATGCCGTGTCCATTCGAGATCTCGTGCGTGGTCTCAACAACAATAACAAAAACGGAGCGGGATTGAAACTCGCGTGAGTTTAAATAAATAATCTTTAGTAATTAAAATGCAATCGAATATTCTAAACATTACAGCACCCTCAGAGGTCGACGAAGGAATCGAAAAATACGAATGGCACGAATACGAACCAGCAGCGAGAACGACTTTTAACACGCCCGGCGAGATTCGCATAAATATCGAAACTCAAGATCTATTTTGCCATCCCGCTGAATCTTACCTGCTTTTCGAAGGTAGGTTGGTTAAAGGAGATGGAATGAATACGGCGTACGGTAACGGTGACGCCGCAGCCCTCGCAAATAACGGACTCTTGCATCTTTTCAGCCAAATCGCGTATTCCCTATCGAATCAAGATATCGAAACGGTATTTCACCCAGGACAAGCAACCACGATGCTGGGTTTGCTTAAATATCCGGACGACTTCGCCAAAGCGCAAGGTCTTAATCAATTATGGTGCAAAGATACTGATGCAACCGCGGTTATAGCGGATAACGCGGGTTTCGCGATCAGACAGGCGTATCTTATTCGAAAACCAACGACTAGGGGAACGTTTAGTTTCGTCGTACCCCTTAAACATATTTTCGGATTCTGCGAAGATTACGATAAAATAGTGTACGGTTTTAAGCACACGCTAACGATGGTTCGCAAATCAGACGACGACGCTATTTTTAGACACGCTACCGCGGATGCTGGAAAAGTCGACCTCGTGAAAATCTCGTGGTTTATGCCGCACGTTATTCCTGCGGATATGGAGAAGATGCAATTGTACAAAACTATCGAATCGAAAGCATCGGTACCCGTCGCATATCGAGCGCGACAATGCGATACAATAGGGGTTCCTCAATCGACTACTTTTAGCTGGCGTCTTAGCGTCAAGACGGCTCCGGAAAAACCTAGGTGGATAGTCGTAGGATTTCAAACCGCTCGAAGCGACGGCAACCAAGAACATAACCCCTCGATTTTCGATCATTGCAACCTCAAAAACATGTACGTCATGATGAATCAAGAGAGATATCCAGCGGTCGACTACGACCTATCGTTTCCCAACCAGAAATTTTCGAGAGCTTATAGAGACGCGGCGTCGTTCAGCGAAAAGTTCTACGGAATGGATCCGTTGATTACGCAAAGCAACATCACTCCAGCCGATTACAAAGATCTATATCCGCTCATAGTTTTCGATGTCAGTAAACAATCGGAAAAACTGAAATCGTCGGTCGTCGATATCCAAATCAAAGCTACTTTTAGCGCCGCAGTCCCCGCTGATACGCAAGGTTACGCGGTTATAATTTCGGATAAGTTGCTAAACTTCCAGTCCGATGGACAGAAAATGAGCGTGGTGTACTAATCATCTGTATGAAAATAAGTTTCTTGTTTAAAGACAATCTTGTAGTATATAAAATGAAGCTGCCAGAATTACACAAGTTAGCGAAAGAGAATAAGATTAAAGGTGTCACTCATCTCAACAAACCGGAATTGGTAGAGCTGCTGATCGAGAAAGGATTGATTCCTGAGGACAACTCCTTGGTAGGTAAACCGAAATTAACGAGAAAAGAATATATGCATGAATATCAAAAAGAATATTGGAAAGATCGTCGAAAAGAATATAATGCCGATGGTAGATACGATAGATTGAAAGGTATCAGAAACAACCCGAAACGAGTCGTTATTTTTGACTTGGAAACGGGTGAGACCATCGAGTATTCGTCGATGCACAAAGCGGCTAAAGCTCATAGAGAAAACGCCCGTTTAATATTGTATTATAACGGAAAAGTATGGAGAAACAGATACGAAATTACGGTGTACCACGGAATCTACGAGATCGATAAAGAGACTTCGAGAGCATACGATGAAACTATCGATGCAGTCGCACACCTAAGCGAAGAGTCTTCTCAATGATAAGATTTCTACATTTTTAGAAACCTATCGTTTGTATACACGCGATAGGTTTCTACAGTTAAAGTTACGGACTTAGTTTATGGTCGTAAGAATGCCGCTGAAAAGTCTCTAGCTATTATGTTTACAGCGATGGATGAATAAACTAATATCTCGAGGTAATCGGTACCGGTTAGAAAAACTATAGTACTACCGGTTGAATTGTTATGCGCAATTCCCGTACCCCCTCCGCCCGCAATTTGCATATGCGACACCCCGTTTTTATACAGGTAGACGTTACCATAAGAGGTATTACTCGCGCTACAAAATTCTATGAACGTCGTAACGATATAGTATCCGGCTTTACCGGGAGTGAAACGAGTCGGTCCTGTACTGTTATCACTACTATCGGTATTGAATCTTACTCTATCGAAAGAAACTCTTGTGTGAGTTGCAGCGACTATGGCTTGGTGAGATGTAGTGTAAACGCTAAACGCGGGTCCGACTGCAGTCGTATCAACATATTTTTTAGTCGCTGCATCGCCATCACCGCTGGGATCGCGTAGGCCTGTAATGTAGGCGCCATGCATAAAGATGGGCTTATACACATGTATGTTAGAAGGAGGAGTGCCATCCGTCGACTTAACCATCTCTAAGATGGGTTCATCATTTATTCTAAAACGAAATCCATCCGTCGATTGCGATATAATTGGTTGGCTTAATCGACCTTCTATTTTATTCGTTGTATTTCCTAAAAATATAATAAAAGCTTTATTTCCAGCCAAATCCTTACATCCCATCCTCCGCGTAAGATCCCTGCCGACGCTTAAAAGTAAGTCGCCAGTCATAGTATCGCCGGTCTTAGACACTTTTAGATTATCGTTGGACGGTACATCGGCGCGATTCGTTATCAAATCTATGGCTTGTCCTCGACTTAGAGCCTCATCCATTCCCGCTTCCGAAATGTTCGTCGTAGGTAAACCTTTAATGCTGTGACCGCTCATATTTAGATTTACAGTCGCTGGGTTTGCTCCATCCATTCGAAGGAAAGCAGCATTTACTTGACTAAGCGTAACACCTCCACTAATTATTCTTTGCGTAGATCCAGAATCTGTATGTCCAAATTTATCTACTGGCATTGTTTTTAATAAGATTAGTTATTAGTTTAATGTAAATCGTTCATGACTTCTTGAAATTCGCATTCGTCGTTCATCGCCTTCTTTAACACGTACAAACACAAATGTCCGCAAAACACTTCGTTATCCGGCTGTATTCGCTCGCTGTTGTAAAGCAGCGGTCTTTGGAGATATTTTATTAATTCTGTAGGAGGAGGAAGACCGTAACTATCAAAATATATTTTCTCGCTACCGTTCTTTAAAAAGCCGACCCAGTGTTGTCCTACCCCATTAGAATCGTCTAAGTTTAATATCCCACACTCATTCCGGCTAGGTTTCTTCGGTAGGGTGTCTCGTAAGAACACGCCTCTAAAATTCTTGATATTCAGCTTCTTCGCAGCATCTAATAATTCAAAATTCGTTAGCGGTTGATTTGGAAGAACTACACCTTCAACATCTACGTTTTTCACAGTTGTAAAACTCATTTTACTATTCGGCTAATACTTTTATTGGCGAAGCGAGTAGTGGCCGTAGGCTAAAGTGTGGATACCATCTTCCAGAATCACTCGTTTGTCATCGTCGGCTGAAAGAGCGACCTTATTTACTTCTTCGGTGTAAATGTCGTGATGATACGACCGAATAACGTTCATTTTCCTTAACTGTTCTCTTCTCGTAAACACACACTCTTTATAATCTTCGTGAGTTATCGTTTTCTTAACAACGTTCTTCTTGACTCCTTTACACTTCTTATGATCTTCACCAGCCATCTTGTACGAGTACAACTTCGACCGTAAACCCACGAATTCTTCGATCTGTTTTCCTGCTGCCTCGTCTCTGAACATACCAATGACCTTTTTATTGATCCCACTTTCTATACCAGATGGATGATCTTTCACGTAGTCGCTCGTGTCGAACCTACTTCTAATGTCTGGAGCGATATCGGTGTAAAAATCGTCGGTCTTTATTTCGTACGCCAAAGAATCCGTATCGGTGAATAATAGCTTAGCCCTATCTCCGTATTTGGTCTTGATGTAATTATAATGAAAATCGTAGATCAATGTCTTGCTTGAATCTAAAATACACATTCCTAGATATATAGGCTTGTTATAAAACAACTTGGTCTTTTTCATGTGAACGGCGATTAGATTTTCATCGAAAATAGTTCGACCGTCGTAATTAGGTTTGGCCGCGAGCTTCGTAGCTTCCTTCTCATCGCACACCAATCGTACATCAACTCGATTCTCGATACATTCCATAGTCTTACCGAAGACGCTATTATTCATCAACTTGAAAAAGTCCTTCTCGAAATCGTTAGTAGCTCTCGTTCTCAATTCCGTATTCAGGTTGATATACTTTTTCAGCCAAGCGCTTTCTTCGAATATTAACCCTCGATGTATTTTCGTTATCTTCAAACCAAGACTTTCGTACAACTTTAAATTACCGTAATGAACAACGTACTTCTTTTTATCGTTTAAATTTGGAATTAGTTTCGTTACATCCGATCCTGCAGGTTTTATACTCTCAGGAGCTAGAGGGTAATCGTTATGCAGGTGGTGTAGTTCCTTAGAATACTCAAGATCGACTTCTAACACACACCCAACCCCATCTCGTTCGGTAATGCTTCTCCAATCGTTCAGCTCGTTATCGCTCATCCATTTAAACCCATGAGTTGGTAGAGCTTTGCTCATCGCCCATCCGTACAAGTTATTCGCGTCTAAGTAAGGAATGAATACCGAAGGCTGGCTACGATCGAAATCTTCTCCCATGTACTCGTTGTTCGCTTTCGCGTATCGTTTCGAAATCGTGCTGACTCCCCCTCTTATTCCTTGCTTGATCATTAACAGCATGTCGTAGTCGCTCAACAACTCCAACTCTACGCCGGTCAACTTTAACGCAGCGTCCCATGCTAGTCCGGGTGAAGTATAATACCACGCGGGATCGAGCCTATAATGTTCGATGCACACGTCTCTAAAGTTTTCGAATACATCGGCTAATAATAAAACATCCGAAAGATTATACAAGTCGTGATATTCTCTTAACGTTTTACAACGAAATACTTTCCATACATTTTTGGCGTGCTCGTAATCTTCATCGCTGATGTCTGAATCGTTCAGTTTAGAATAGAATTTATGCTTCGGAGGCAGTTCGGTCTCGTTTAATCGTTCAATGCCGTCAACGTAATCATACGCGTAAACACCTTTTCTGAGCAAAAGATCTAACTTCTCACCTTTAAAAATATCGCCTAAATTCTTACACTGTTCTTTACGAAGGTTCTTCGATAACGCGTCGAGACTCGAAGGCATGAATCTAAAACTATCGATGAAGCGTAATTCGCGCTTGACCGGTATCTCTTTTCCCTCTTTATTTACAAAGTTACCGACTACGACCTCTCGGCTAAACGATATATACTTTTCTTCGTTATTTGGAATACAGTTAATTTTCTCACCATTCTCACCTCGCAATTTCTTCACGAATACATGGCTGTCGTATCCGGATAGATTATGGAATACAACCGGGAAAAACTTGGGGATTTTATAGTTCATATTACAAATGTTATGTGCGGCGCCTCTGAATTTACCGCTTAAATGACAGTGATCTCTAACTCGATCTTTACCTAACTCTCCTTCACAGATATGACAGTTAGTAGCTTCGTCGAAACATTTCTTCTCAGTTTCGCTGAATATCATCTTCTTAGGGAATTCAAACTCGTTATATATTTCTTTTATATTTTCTACAAGAGAATCTATGAATATCTGAGCGACATCGTCGTCTTCGTTTTCAGCTGTAAACCTCCTTGGCTCTTGGGAATAAACACCGTCGTCGTAGCATTTTATGTGATAACAAAACGAGCTAGGAGTATGCTTCTGATATTTATTGGTGTAAGACGTGCTAGGATCGGGTTGGCATGTATCGATAGGTTTAATAAAAGATTCAAAATCGGCGTAAACTATAAACGGCACTCTCATCGATTTAAAATAATGTTTAAAACTTAGCATGGTTCCTGGTTCGGGAAGAACTATTCGTTGGGCGTCTTGCCTCGAACAGTACTCGGTATGCTTATTCAACGATTCTACGCTTCTGTAACCGAGTAAACATCTTTTACAATAGTGCATCGAATTTACAGATTTTTCTGTTCGTGCTGCCATCAATCTATTAAAGTTCTTGATCCAACAGTAATGCTTCTTTTCACCGTCGGAAATAAGCATTAGATCTACACAGATATCGCTTTCATGCTTCGATATATATAATGGGTATACATCCTTTTCGTAGCCGAATACGTTAACGCTAACGTTATTATTACGTTCAAACTTATTTATTACGTTGGCGTCGGCAGCGACCGGGAATTCAATACCATTCCAATCGAGTTTCTTAGATTGTTCTTTAAGATCTCTAGTGATTCTTTGCGGATTGTCTTCCGCTGGATTCAACGCTCTAGTAACGCACCACTTGAAACATTCATCATCGTCGTTTTTCAGGTTAATAATAGCCTGTTTATTGGCTAAATACTCAGGAAGAGGAATATAAGAACTACCTTTCAATGGCTTATATACCACTGTATCGATATCCAACTTCGCAACGGCTTTAAACCTCCAATTACTACCTCGCATCTGAAAACTTGCCATGCTCTCCTTAATTTTATCCACTGCGTTGCTATATATTTCACACACGTCGGTTGCGTCTAAAATGATATCGGTCTTTGATTTAAAATTAGGTTCAGCTTCGACTTCTTCCCCGGATTTAATATCTACTTTCTTCATTACGCAACTAAGATTGAATAGAACTTTTACCCCACGATTTTTCGCTAACAGACTGACCACTTGGGGCCTTACAGCGTTGAGAAAAGATGTGACATCGATGGAACTGGTGGAATCGATCGTGTATCGCTTAGTAAAACCCTTAATAGCCTTCGCAGTCTCTCGGATTTCGAACTTGTTTTTATTAATTTTACTGAAAATACTCGAAACCCTCGACTTCAACGATTCCAATCTTTCATTCACGGGTTTCTCTACCTTAGGAGGAATGTAACTAACTAACCAATCCGCAAAAGAATTAATACTAGACCTAACCTTATTCTTCACCTCGTTCAAAACGGTACTAAAAGAAGATTTCCAAGTATTAGACGGAGGTGTATACTTACTTGGAACAAGCGTTGGAACTTTAATGTCCGGAACCGGAGCGTCTAACGGATTGATCGCAGACCTCGGTGACATTAATGCTATGAGTTCCGCTTTTCGCAGTCTTGAATAACCAACTATACCTCTCTCTCGAGCGATATTTTGTAGTTCTTTGACGGGTTTTGACGAATAGTCCATTTTATTAAGGACATTTCCTTTAAGCGATTTTATGAAATCAGATTGTGTATCCATTTTATTATGGACATTCACGCCTTTAAGCCCTTTCATAAAACTAGATTAATAGATACTATAGGAAATTCCCAGCTGCGCAATCGTTCAATGACTCATAAGCGCCTCATCGAAACTGCCGGAATTTCCAATAGTTTCGATGACTCATACGATGGTCGTGACGTCATGTGGTTATTGCGTGGTTATTAGGTGGTTATTAGGTAGATCTCCCATGATGCATCTCGTTATTGCGTGGTTGTTCCCGTATAGTCTAAACACTACTACTCTGGTGATACACTAAATTGATTTAATACTTATCTTAGTCCACGCAATCAATCAGTGTATTTAAATGGTAATTATTTATCTAGTACTTTGTTGGCATGCGGTGTTCCTCAGGGTTCTGTGCTTGGTCCTCCTTTGTTTACATTATTCACCACACCATTAGGAGCACTGCTGGATAAATCATTCGCTGGGATATCATTTCTAAGCCGATCATAATAAAATCTACATTTCAGTTGACATTTTGTCTTGTAACTCATCTCTAGTATTCAGAGGTAATGGGAGAGGCGCTATAAAAGTGTGGTGAACGTCAGGAGCGCCAGCGTACCGGAAATTGAAGGTTACAAAACAGTGAAGTGTTGAAGGACACGTTTGGGGTTAAGATAACTAATAACTGATTAAACATTACACTCATCTGGGCAGCTGTTGTATTTGATGAATTGCAGTCTTGTATATCAGCCAATGAACTCCTCCTTAACCCATGAAACACTGAATTTCGGCTACTGGGTACTCCACAGCAACTGAAAAAATTTGATTTACATAAGTCATTGATATTGGGCGGCTCAATTGTTGAGCTGGCACGCGCTGCTCCTAACTTAGGCGTTCTTTTTAATTCTACGATGTCTTTCACTGGACATGTAAGCAGTATGTGTAAGTCAGCATTATATGTTCATTCGTGACATACACAGAATTAGGAATTATGTGCCCATGTCTGCAAGGATATATCTGGCTAATGCATGTGTTTCAAATCGTGTAGATTACTGCGACTCGCTTCTTCCTGGTTGCAATAAGTCAGATATACTGAAGCTGCAGACAGTTCAGAGTTCTTTGACTGGAGCCATAAATCATATATCCAAATAGGAACACATAACCTCTGTGCTTAAATCTTTGCATTGGCTTGCTGTTCAGCAAAGAATTAGTTTCAAATTAGGGATATTAGTTGATAAAACTTTGAACTCTGGTCAGGAACGATACTTAAAATCAGTTCTCATACCTCAGACTTTCAATTATTCAACGAGGTCATCTGATTATCTTTGTCTTGTCATACTTAAATCAAGAACTGTTCTTGGTGAAGGAGCTTTTACAATTGCTGAACCTACATTTTAGAACTCTTTCCTTATGTCAGTGCGCTTTGCTTAGTCGATTGTGTCATTTCATTCTCAACTTAAAACTTACCTCTTTCAAATTGCTTATCCACCATAGTCTTACGGACTGATTTTCTGGATATAGACGTGATTGGTTCTGGCGTGCCATCGGTTGATACCTTGTGCATGAGACACCCGCGCAATAGAAGTTACTAATTACAATTACTGCTAGGATTGGTAAATTGGCAATTATGTCAAATAGCCTTTCTTAAATTATGATAATAATTATAAAGTCGTGTAGATATTTTGTAGGAGAGCGCGATGAATGCTTTCATTTCAAGTCCTAGTTGCCATCTAGATTGCTTCCATTGGACAAAGACCAGCAGTGTTGCCCGCATTGGATAATTTGAAGGCTGTGATTAATAGAAAATTTTCCAGTGTGTTGGCATGAAACTGTGCTTTTAGGAATTCAAGAAATGAAATCTAACTCTGGTAGAATTTTTAATTCACGGAGTCACATTGCATATCGTAGTATAAGCCTAATATGTTATTTTCAAATTCTAGCTGGAGAACTGATTATTGCACCTCGTGATACTGAATCAAAGGTTGGCGACACAACCTATTTGAATTGCTCTACGAATCTTACGTCTGAGGAAATATTTTGGTATCACGGGAACAAATACATTTATAACGGGTTTGGGATTCTTGAACCGTACAATGAAAGATTCGAGATTGACAGGAATGCGTCAATTGGATCACACAATCTAGTGATTCATTCAGTAGAACCTGGAGATGCAGGAGAATACATCTGCGTTGACGATCATGGGCTTGGAACAAGTCGATCGGCTGAACTCGTTGTGCTAGGTTAGATTAAGAAAATAATTAAGTTATGTAACTAAAGCTGCAAATTCAAAATCTTAACGCTCATCATATTACTTAAGTAACATTAACACAAACTTCAATAGAATGCAGTAGCAAACCATCTCTTTACGAGATGATTTGCAAGCTTTAATGTCTCTAAATATGCTTTCTGCCGAATATGTTATAGGCCTACTTTGTAATTAATTTGAATGTCCCGAAGCGGAGTTCAAATGCTAGTAATCACTTAGTGAAGTAGTAAAACTGTAATTTTTCGGTTAAACAATACCTGTGTATTTATTTATTTAACAATGCGACTTGAAAACGATTTAGCCTACTTTGATTGATTCTTAATTATGAGTCGCTTTCGTCAAGACCAAATTTATTTTTTCGGAATTATGATATGAAGCCAATTTCTTTCCTGCGTTGAGTTGTAAAAACAGGACTTTTCCAGTTTTTACTCATTACCTCATTGCTATACTAATCATGTATTCTCACACATTTGCCAGAGAATGATCCATCGTGCCAATCGAACATACTACCAGACGGAGTTATTGGACGAAACGTCTTCAAGATACCACCGGATGAAGTTCAGCTGACATGTGCTGTAACCTATCACGGTAACATTCCTCCTCAGATGGAGTGGAAGAAGATTGGAGATAATAGCTCCATCAAATACAATGTGACTTCAAAGTTTACATCTAATAATCGCTTAATACGGACTTTGAAGTTAAAAGGTGACATCTCTCTGGACAAATCTTCCTACGTTTGCCAAACAAAGAGGACAACACAGAACCAATACAAGTGCACTTCAGAAACCATTAAAGTACTATGTAAGTAGAGATTGCGTTGTAATCTAAAAGTACTTTTGTTTGAATCAATGAAGAGTCATATAATTTTGTTGAGCTTTTTGGCTTAATAATTATAAGGCCTAATTAATGACTTCAAGTTTAATGTGCTAAAAGTTAAATATTTATAAGGATAACACTGAATTTAGACGATCTGTACAAAACATCTTTTGAAACACGGTTTCGGGATTGAAAGATCCTAAGTCTAAGAGTGAATAGCTACGACAACACGAGAAATAATAATTACTATATGTAAACTGTGAAATATTTCCGAAACGTCAATACTTTCAAAATCTTACTGCTGGAGTTATTTGAATTATTGTTGACGCTAATTCCCATTTTCAAATATTCAAATTTTTGTCATCATTTTCCATGTACGCGGGCGTGCAGAAAACTAGAAGAATGGCATCCACTGCACATTTCATATTTACTTTTAGTTCTCCGTTTCGCGGACTAACACAATAAGACTTAGTATATCATGGACTACGGTTCTTCACCAGCCTTCTGCACAATATCACGCTATTCTCTGTAAGGTATTCCTCTTCTTGTCGTATCCAACATATTTCTCAACAATACTCTTGCTTTCTCTGTCGTTATAACTCTGAACTCCTTCATATTGCATCAGAGCACAGAGGTGTATAACGGGAAGCCCTCTGGTGGCTATCTTGCGCTGTGGAGAAACCTCTTACCGTGGTGGACCTCGTAGCTAGAGGTAACCAGTTCAAAAATAACGTTTACAAGGAATTACTTAGGTAGAACACGGGCGGCTTGGCCAGTGGACGATCACTACGCCGGGTTGGAGGAGCGTTCTCTAATTTACTCGAGTGTACATGGTGTAATTCTCGACAGGGACCTACCAGAATCGCAGAAATGGCGTCCATGGTTCACGAGTAGGGGACGGCGATTGTGTTTAGCGACGCACAAGGGTCCGTTTTGGTCTCGACCACAGTCTTAGAGTCAATTTAATCGGGGAATCTCTTGGTTAGCACTAGCCACAATGTAGAAGTCCCCTGTCCCCGGATCGAACTCTCAACGGCTTTCACGCTTCTCTTCCACAAGAACTAATAGCATCGCCCCACGGCCTCTGTTGGAGGAGCTCTGTAAGTCTGCGAATTAAGGACTCAACGCTCACATTCGTGCCTCATCGCAGGATCAACCGAGACTAAGTCAAGAAGTTTATCATGATTCACATTCATCATTACACATTTGAGGAAGAAACATACAAAGCGAACAAAATCAATCTTTCTAATTCGTAACAGATCAGTCTTAAGTCAGCACAAGTTAAACAGCGCCAGAGAAAAAAGACTAGCCGAAATCTTTATACTTTAAAGCCTATATCGGTAAATTACAGGACCGTCTATAAATACTGAAATGTCGTAGAAAAAACTTAGCGGTACTACTCTGGAGCTTACAAAAAAAAATAACTCACTGTCTCAACAGAATTGGTCTGAATTGTACGTGACGCGGTGACTAGAAGCTCGCAAGCCCACAATGGCTGAGGATTGTTGAAGGTCAGCTTGAATTTACTTCCGAAATATCGATAGTAACACTGCCAGATTTCTGATCAAATATCTTACCGTCCTTCGAAATGGCCGAACCGAACTGAACAATTATTGCGTTTGAAATTTCAAACAAATTCTCAAAATTTGATCGTAGAAACGTGAACTACCGTAACATAGATCCACAGATCCGTCATGTGACAGTCAGAATATAAATTGTGTCCCCCAACGAGGAGCTAAAAATAGCGCAATGCTATGTATTACGAACCCAGGTTCACAACAGGTGCTTTTATGGTATATGCTAGACTTAGTCTCATGATTGCTTCGTCCAGTCTGGTTGGAGGGGTCTGATGGAATGCTCAAGCAATTCTCTTTTAAAAACTTACGACATAGGCCTAAAATACAAAATGTGTTCCGAATCCCTGTGGTTTCTGTACTAAATAACAAAATATAACCTTTTTCGAACTTTTAGATTTTGCAGAGAGAAATACGACAGAAGAAAACGTAGTCATAGGAGGCGAGATAATTTGTATCGCCGGAAATAACACTTTCAATTGCAGCAGCCAATGGTATCATGGCGAGTATACATGTCCCTTGTCATGTGATGAAACTATTACGACACATTTACTGGGAGAATATCTGTGTACAGTGAAGTGTCGCGTTAGAGGGAAAGACTACTCGTTTGATGCTCTGAAAGTGACTGTTGTTGCTCCAACGTCTCCGCCACCGTCAACATCGGGCAAGTTTTGCTGACATTCAATCACTTGTTTAGAGAGAACGTACTCCCACTTTCTGAGTTAAACACGACATGCTGATCAGAATGCGGATCTTCTTCGAACATCTGTTTCGTAAATCTATGGTTTCTAGTTAGTGAAATAAAATAAAGTCAGATAACATCAACTGTTTTCAGGAGGCAACAAATTGGTACTCGTGATACGCACTAAAGTTATTCTCTCCGGTATACGTAGGGAGTAGCCATGACTCTCTTAAGGGTCCAATGGGTTTGCTCTAGACGATTAACCCGCAGAGTAATGCTAAGCTTGACTAGGGACGGCCTAGATGGCTCCCGTTGTTCCCGTAATGTCTGGTGGATGCTCCCCGGCCTCTAACGGTGCCATTTATTAAGTGATGGCTACAACCCTAGTGTGCCAACCGGACGATGCAGTCAGTTGCTCTTTGTTGATTGTGTTCGGTCAATCAGAATTAAGATGACGTTGCATTTTGAGGCATTCCTATTCTTAGAAGTCGATTGGCTGGATGCCACCCGAACGAAGTGACGAGCAGTTCCTGACCTACTACCTCGTCGTTTTGAGAATGGAAGATATAGATTGCGGGTGGTGAGATCGACTTCGACCCCCTGGGCGAGGTGCAGCAGCACCCGTCTACTCAAAGCCGAGGGTCCCGTTTGTGGTACGGTACTCAGTGATCTGTCTCAACAGGTGCTAAGTGGGTCTCTGTTGCTCATGCCTGTCGACCATGTTTTGCCTGGAATAGGCGGGGTAATGGTCCCACAATTTCCCTTAACGTAAGTTGTGTCTGTTCGGGTGCCAACCATCGGTGCAGCAGTGATTGTACCACTTTTACTGGCCGTTGTTGGAATTGAGCACGTAAATCGGGGCGGAAATCTGCCAACACTTACTGTTGGAGGAACCGCGAAAGAGTTGAACCTGTGAGGAGGATGTCAGGTCTCCGCCAGCGAACAGGAGAATGGTATGCAGCCGCCTGCCAGGCAAGTCGTGGTCCGGAGTGGCTGCGCTGTTGCGCGCAGGGTGAAAACTGGAACCCCCCGCCCCGGGAAAGGAAGGCCAGGACGCTACAGTGACAATGACATTGAGCAGGCGGCGGAGACTGCATGATAACATTCGATGTATGATCTGTGAATTGTGCTTTAGGCCCAGACCATGGACGAGGCTACGTTGTCCCAGTCGTTATTACTGTCCTGATTACAATATGTGCGATAATCGTCGTCCTAATTTTTTGCCTACTGAAGAAACGACGCCAGAAGAAAAGTAAGACAATTTTGATAAAATTTTACTTATGAGATTTTGAAAATAGGGTTTGTTTGCGTAATAAACTTCGATTATGTTCGTCATTTTCATTTCAGGCAATATGTCAAATTTTCGTCGTCTGATTTCAGGGATTTTACAAAATCCCTGGTTTTTTCAGGGATTTTGTAAAGTGCCTGAGTGAATCAGGGATTTTACAAAGTACCTAAAAATTTCAGGGATTTTACAAAATCCCTGGTTTTACGAATTGCCTGTAACATATATATATATAATGTTGCTTGGCCTTTTGGACTTGTCTTCGGCGTTCAACACGGTGGATTATGGCATCCTTATCGAGTGCCTGTCTAGGACCTATGGTGTCTTTTCCATAGCGCTGGACTGGTTCGGCTCATATCTCTGTGGTCGTATAGTGAGTCGGTGATCTTCTGAGACGAGTCACGTTGGACGGAATGTCGGCAGATGCTTTAATCTGCTCCGTCTAAACAGGAGCTGCGTTGAAGCTGCGGGTCTGTTTCGGCTGTTTCGTCGTTTCACAGATTGACCCCTGAAACAGTCTGCTATCCGGTGCGCCTAAATATCTTCTTCACAAACTACAGTCGGTGCTGAACGCAGCTCCGCAGCTTATCTGCAACAGGCGCAGACTCGATCATGTCACTCCTACATGTGTTGCACTGGCTAATTATGCCACGTGGCGTTCAATTCAAACTTTGCCTGCACGTCTTTAAGGCATAGCATGGCGCGGCGTTCGATTATCTTAGGACATCTGCGTGGATATGCCATCATCAAGTGTCAGGCTTCGGCGAAGTTAATGTGTGAAAGGTGCGTAGGTCGAGGACGTGTTGCGGGGGCTGTGGTTTTCAGCCGCCGAACCTAATTGTTGGAACTTTCATCCGCGTTCGATTCGTTTTGCTAACTCAGTTAAATCTTTCAAGGCTAAACTTAAGACTCTTCTGTACACTAAGACTAATCTCGATTGGCTTTTTGTTGCGATTTTTACTGTGACGAGGCCCTTGCTACGGCATGGCTGTGTTACGGCGCCTTCAAAATTGTCGATGTCATTAAAGGTGTTTTGCTGGTGCAATGATGTGTTCATTTTTGCACTACAGTCTAAAGAGATTTCAAATTTTTATACTACGCTTTACAGAATTAATACAGAAGCGTGTTTTGTTTATGCATTAAGTTCTTGGTAATTTAGGGAACGAAGATTTACTGATGGAAGAAACTGAAGGAATGGTCAAAGTATGTTTGCAGCTTTCTCTGAATCAAAATTACTATTTCAGATTAATCTACTATCACTTATTTCTCCATAGACGCTTACAGAAAAAATACTCAGAGGCGCTATCTGTATTAGCCGACATAATGTTAGATATTATCAGTGATCCACGAATCCAACCAACGGATTCCTATCCAAATTCGACAAATGGTATCGTGTTCACTGTTCAGAGTCTTTCAAAAAAGCTGCATTAACCCTCGAATGTAATTTTTCGTACAAGAATGCCCAAGGATGGTGTCCGACCGGATCCCAGTGTTTTATTGTAATGTCTGGAGAGGGGATTGGAATATTGTAATGAGATTTGGCTCGTTATAATTCAAGTTAAATTTGCAATCGACTGATATATGGTATTTCACAATAGCGCCACCTGGTGAAACCTTTATTTGAACTTTATTGCTCCTTTGTAGTGTTTTGCAAGTTTGCAAGAGACTTTTCACATGTTTTCAATTGTACGGATTTAGGTTTTGCCTGTATAACCTCGAATAGGCAGCAGACCCTACAGTAGATCAAACTGTATTAGGCCTACACTCAGCGTTGAATTCGCCGTCCAACGATGTCACATAACGTTCGTTGACCAATTTATTTCTGGGTAGGTAACCATTTGTCCCCATGACCATCAGCCGCATGTCTTGCGGTGTCCTTGGTGCATGCTATTGTTGTGGGGTATAAGGAGTGAGAATACTCACGCAAAATATATCATACAAAGCCAAATTGATGGCTTTAGGATGTCCTAAAACCATTTTTATAATATCAAAGCTATTCATAAGTTATCCGTGGAAAAACGAGTCTGGGGTCCGGTCGGACCCCCTATGGCAAGTGTTAATAGCATGGAGCACAATAACAGACGGTAGCATCTGCGCACTCGGAAGAGCCGTCACATTTTAATGCTTTACATTTAAATGGCTTTCAAATCATTTAATATTTGTGTTTCAGGAAAGACGAATATCATCCATTAACGAAATTCCGGAACATTGGACTGAGATGCCTTTCATAAATAACGTCTCGTTTCGCCTAATACATGGGCCATTCATCTTTCGAGACTCAAAATGCATGTGTGAGATTATTTTGATATTAGAAGTTCGAGATGTTACAGATGACGAAATCTGTTATGAAGGAAGACGTTGGATGGAACTGGATCACAGAAATGTACTGAAGTTTTACGATGTACTTTTCCATTCTCCGGACTTATACGTAGTGATGGACTACGCAGAGGGTGGAAGTGTAAGGAAGGTCCTGGACTCATATTCAGAAGATCTGGAAATCAGTGTGGTAAAGGACTGGGCGACGCAGATTGCTGAGGGTATGAACTATCTTCATAGCAAGGACATCGTCCACAAAAGCCTCAAATCCGCACATAGTAAGTTACCTGACCCATCAGTTTTATTTGTAAGATAAGGCGCCATTTCAATACAAGCCACTTTAAATTGTTCTGTCCCTCTCAAAGTACAATAGTCAAATATCAATAGGTAAATTAACTGTTTATTACGTTCCTACGGGAATGTTAGAAATGGTGTTCCTTGAATCATACAGCAGTAATTACATAACGACTTAGGTAGTCTGAAATATTTCAAGATTTAGTATTGCTCACGCAGGTCAAATGCCGTGACGAATTGAATCATGATTTGTAGTTTAATGCTGAAAAGAAAAGATTTTAATTAGGGCCTAACTCAGTGTCATGGTAATATACCGAATACTTTGACCACTCCACAATCAATATTCTTTTGTCTTCTGTAGTATTGATAATGGAGCAATTTGATCCAACTGGTTATTCACCAAAGATGTTGAAGATTACTTCATATGAAAGCACCACGAAGAGCGGTCATTCTGATACAGATTCATTTGCTTGGCTGGCTCCAGAAGCTTTAAGAGGAGAGGCGGTCTGCAAGGCCAACGACGTTTGGAGGTAACATTTTAAAGGCATTTTTGTGTGTACTTTATTGCACAGCGGTTCTGACGAAGACACACAATTTACAAGTGGTTCTTGATTCTCAAAGGTTGAGAACAGCTAGTCTAGCATATATATATATATATATATATATATATATATATATATATATATATATATATATATATATATATATATATATATATATATATATATATATATATATATATATATATTAGGGTGGTCCAACCTACCATGTAAAAAAAGTAACTTTCAAATATGAACGTGGGTCATAGTTGCCCTTGTTTCTATATACCAGAGGGGCTTACAGGCCAAAAATGAAACGGATTCAATAATATTTAGAGGTGGCTCAAAACTCAACATTGTTACTGACATTATGAAAATAACTAAAGTTTCTTAAAAATTTATTTTTTGCTTACTTTTTTAATTTTAACATTTCATTTAGGTTGGTTTTTAGTTATTTTCACTTCTGTTATGTTTTCACTTCCTTTTATGTGTTTGATATTTGAAAAATTACAATTTAATTTTAGAAATTGAATTTTTAATAATATTAATTAGTTATGCTATCCAGCGTTTTTGCTTCCACAGCCTTCGGAACTACCAGTGGACCAGATGTAGGCTTATTCAAACGATTTCAAAAAGAATGACCAAAGTTTGACAAAACCAATTATTACACTGCTGACGAAATACTCTTCAGTTGGTCCATGATGCGTCTCCATAATGAGGTGGTTACAAGGTACCAAGATGCTGTGAAAAACCAGCACCAACGTGAAGATTATGATGAGCTTCTGCAATTGTGTCTCATCTTCCTTGGTAGGTGTTCGAGAGAAGAAGTGTGATTTCGAGCTGGGGCAATGCACCATGTAAGGTGGATGGCCAAAGGCATCTATTCTCTCAAAATCCTTGTTTTCAAGAATCAAATGACTCTCGACACAAGGGGGAGAGAAGCTTTAACAGAATCTGATGTCAGCTTTTTTGTCTCCCTTGTCTATGGAAGATTTTGGCATGCAGTTTGCCTGGCAGAGATAGCTCCATACAATGACTTGAAACTGTTGAACTTGTTGGACGTCTACACCTGCAACAATATTGTGAAAAATGCAGCCATAACTGCTTTCAGGAGACACCTCTGGTATTTTCCAAGCATTTAATTGACCTGGCCTTTTTTGACCACCGCGTTGATGTTAATACAAGGGCCACCATGGTCAAGAATCTCAAACGTGCTGAAAAGCAGATACCATCAAAGAGGATTGACAGTAAAGCATTCAACTTGGGAAATCCACTAGAATCATTATATAACAAGCCGAACATCTTGGCTCTTCAACTTACTCATTGACAGTTGGGCAGAAAAGGCCCAGACTTTCGTCTCGACACTGCCAGACTTTTGGCAGTTGGGTCCAATTTATCTCCAATTGACAGAAAAGCCAGGCAGATGAAAGCAGTAAATGACTGTGCAGAGAGAGGTATTTCTTTGATCTAGATGTTCAACTTTTCTATTACAAAAGACAAGAATAAAAAACAATACCTTCTTCAAGTTGTCAGCGCTCATTGGAAGACCATTCCAGAGCATCAAAGTCTCTCTTAAAGAATATCTCAAAAAGACTTCTTTTTAATGTTGTTCTTATTAACTATAAACTTACTACTATTTAACTACAAATTTACAAAACAGTAAACACTAAACAGTGAGTTTATTTTTGTTTTTATTTTATTTTGAAACGTTTTTTGTTCTAAAATTTGAATATACAAAATCTGAGGAAATTTCTTAGTAACAACATTTATCGTTCAAAATTGAGCCACCCCAAAATATTCTTCTAGAGACACAAAAATTGGTCCAAATATTCCTTAAACTGAATAGAACAAGAACAAATGTGACCCAAATTAATTTTCTAAATTTTACTTTTTTGGACCAGTCTAATATATATATATATATATATATATATATATATATATATATATATATATATATATATATATATATATATATATATATATATATATATGAGTATGGATGCACGCCATGCATTCTAAGAAACATTCAACGAAACCCGTATTAGCACCTTTTCTACCTCCTCTCCTTGGTCTCTCTGGTAACCGGACTCTTAACCAACTCTGGACAACACCTCTGACATGACTCATGAATAGTCTGGTGCCCCACCCTTACCTTTAGAATAGCGCGTTAGAATTTTAAAGTTTACGATTACGATTACGAAAGACTAATTGACGTAATTGTAATCATAAACTCCAAATCATTACTCTAGAGCTAAGCGTAGAGCTCCAGCTTATTAACGAGCGCTGACAAGTACGTTAAGCAACTATATGAATGACTTTAGCCATCAGAATGACAGTAATTGTGTTACCATAAAATGCATCAAGCTTCGCAGCTATGACCTTCCTGAGTGGCTAACTGTCTAAAAGTAGTAAAGCTGGATAAGTTGAGACATTCTAAATGTATCGCCATTTGTCTAGGCCTATCTAAAAAGGGTCGTGCGTTCTAAGCATACTTTCTGAAAACATGAAAGCAGCATCTAGGGACATACATGTAGACTTCCTAATAACTACTACTGACAGGAAGTCAATTTTTCTTTAAAAATATGTTTCCAAAATGAACTGTAAAAATCTGAAAGGACGTAATAATAATTGTTACATAGACTTCGCCTTTTCGAAGCTGTGAATTTGCGGATATTTGCTCTTGTCACACAAATACTTGAGTTATAGGCAATTCTTGATGGCGCTAGGGCCTCTATTGCATTAATTTTTCTTCTCACGTTCATTATTTGCCGTTGGCAAATCTCACATCATGCATAAGGTTAATATAAGCTTATATTGGTGATACGGCTTGACCTCCCCGGACTCTGACCTGGCACCGGAACGGATAAGGCGGGCATGGCTATTGCGGACTTGATTTGATATAGCGCCGGTGAATAAGCTGGTCTCCCTGACGTGGGTTTTGTGTGGCGCTGAGAAATTTCAGAGATTTACATTACATTACATGCAGGTTTCTTCCGTTCCGTTCAGTTAATACAACTGGCTGTGGAATCTGTTAAAGGCTTCCAATATTTCATTGTTATAATAAATCTGGTTTTCAGTTATGGTGTTACCGTTTGGGAAATATTGACTAAAGCTACACCATACAAGTATGTGAAACCAACTGAATTAAAACATGTCCTATCCGAAGGAAGTCGGACTCTATCCGTTCCAAGTCGATGTCCAGATGCTATCCGTGATATTCTGAATGGTTTGTACATTATATAAAATGTTTTGAAGATATTTATTCAATCCGAAATAGAACAAATATGATAGGAAACTGCATAAGAACGTAAAGTATGGACCACTGATTCGAAAATGTCTTCATCTGTTGCAGATATTTTGAAAGAGGTTGAATAAATGGCGAAAGGAATCATGACGAATAGGTCTAAGTTCGGGTTTGGGTCAAACCTCAAAGCACTTCTTAGATTACTGTCCTCTGCATTTGCCAGTATGTGGTTGCCACTTTCCATCACTGGCCATATTCCGGGTACTCCAAATGTATCGCAAAAGACCTCTCGAGTCCAGAGGTCTTTTGCGATACTTTTGCAAATTTTCTTTAGGCTTTAGATCACAAGTGATATGTATATATATATCTCTTTCTAACCCTGGACACCGGACTTCGTCTTTTTTGGCAGAAAGTGCAATAATTAGTGAATTTACGAGGATTTTTTCTTACTTCAGAATGTTGGCAGCGGGACAAGGACAAGAGACCTACGTTTTCTCATATCGTGTCCAGTTTGCATGCAGCTTATGGTATGTTTTACTTCAATAGTCTGCGTGAATGCCAAAACGTCTTTAAGCCAAAGTCTGTACGAATTCTAGATGATATCATGCGGCGAACATCCTGAAATTCATAACGGGCTACAATTGTGCCGAAAACTCGATACTGAATGATATATGGATATATGGTGTAAGGAAATGCTGTAGCACATCATTTTTGCCAATTTCCAATTTACCAATATTAATGTTTTCTTTGTCAAATAATGAAATAATTGTTTAATATTGCCTTTAGTTTACCTGGCCTAAAGGTCCTTGCTCATAGTTTACCTTGTCTA
This sequence comes from Allolobophora icterica, assembly GCA_963556255.1. Classification (NCBI taxonomy): domain Eukaryota; kingdom Metazoa; phylum Annelida; class Clitellata; order Crassiclitellata; family Lumbricidae; genus Allolobophora; species Allolobophora icterica. The sequence continues at coordinate 8,868,234 of OY744604.1, read as the reverse complement.
ACAGGTCCTAACTGTAGCAAGTAATGGCAACCATTTTTATGGATGGTATTTTAAAGATGAACAGAAGCTTTTCAGCCAACCATTTCAGGTTACTGAGACAATTACGTCAGTTTATAGTACTGGTGCATTTTTCTCGTACCATCATAATCTCATAGATCATCATGTGTCAACGCTTGTGTTGAAAGAAGAGGAAGAGCAGTCCCTTTAGCCGGCCCTGAGTCAGCCATGGTATGAAGTGTTAGCGACTACATTTTCTTAGTCTCTGCATAAGAGGGCGGGTGGCCAGTCCTCTCCCTTGCCGTCTCATCTTCCAACTGACAGTGTACAGTCAGTGTACTCATTCTAACTTTTATAGACAGGCCATAAAATAGAGGGTATTTAGGTCAGTAATCGCTGTGGACTGTACTTTTAAACGACGACTTTCAGTAGACTAGATTGCGACGCAACAATCGTTGCACACAGTAATGTGGAGAGGGTAAATTGGAACTGGCATATCGAGTGACTATGCGGGCGTCACGGATTGCCAAAATCAAAAGTGGGCAGCCCTATAATATATATATATATATATATATATATATATATATATATATATATATATATATATATATGTCTCTGTGTGTGTGTTTGTGCGTGAGTGTGTATCTGGCTATTATTTTAAATTTTATTGTTATTATTATTATTTTTTGCCCTGAGGTACTTAGTTTTCTCAGGGTCTTGGATGTTATACGTGTGATGAATCTGGAACGGCAATATCTCTTCGATCGCAGGCAGAGATTTAATAAAGGAATCGCTAAAAGCTGTAGCATTGAACCGTTGGACCGTCACAGTTTCTCGTAAAGGAAGCTGGTCCCTCGAACTTCGCCTGTGGTCTGTGTAAGGTGGATGCCAATGTCTACAATGAGAGCCAGGCCTACGTCGTCGTCGTCTACATCATCATCATCATCATCGTCGTCGTCGTCGTCGTCGTTTTCATCAACATTATCATCATCAACATCATCATCATTATCATTATCATTATCATCATTATCACTATCATTATTATTATTATTATTATTATTATTATTATTATTATTATTATTATTATTATTATTATTGTTATTGTTATTATTATTATTATTATTATTATTATTATTATTATTATTATTATTGTTATTGTTATTATTATTATTATTATTATTATTATTATTATTATTATTATTATTATTATCATTTATTATTATTATCATTTATTATTATTATTATTATTATTATTATCATTATTATTATTATTATCATTATTAAAATTATTATTATTATTATTCGTAGTGGTAGTAATATGAGTCGGAGAATTAGTTGTAGTGGTAGCAATAGCAGCAGCAGTAATAGCAATATATAACTTCATGATTTGAGCAAAGACACGCTAAAATTGCTCTGTTTTTTCGAAAAAGACTGAGATTGCGATGACATTGGTTTGCTCTTCATTTCATGTTTTTAGCAAAGCAGTTGAAGAGGCGTTGAACTAGTAGTAGCTTCAGATCAATGTCTCGTACAGGTTTTTGTCCGAAAGCATGGAATTTTATTTTTCTTCCTCGTCTCAACGCAGTCTTAATGATGGACTTTTCCAAGTGGATGGCCCAATGCATGAGAAAGCACGATGCGCTCGCATCGTAGTGAAAACGCGGGGTCCAACGGGGGGAACAATTTACTTGATATGGTGTAAAGGATTGACCTGAGATGATGAATTATGCCCTGGTATGTAACAGAGTGTTAACGAGCACTGCCGGGCCTTTGAAAACACACTGGTAATTATTCAAAATAAAGTAGTCTTTCCCGACTAGGCAAATTACACAAGCACAAATTTACGAAAAAAAAGTCTATAATACAGAAGTAGTGAAGAAATGGGGTAGTGCTTTTGTAGGTGGATTATGTATGCTATGCTTTTCGTCGACGTTGACTGACTTAATCGTCGAAAAGGCTGAGGCCATCCAAGGTCTCCGACCAATAAGAGATGTCGGGAAAATGCTGTTATGGCGACCTCTGAGACTTCCTTATCTGGGTAAATAAGGATTGCCTTCAAGAATTGAAGATCGTTCCTTGTGGCTTCATTGAGTGACGTACAGGTGAACCAGTTGGCCTACTTCACGTAGGTTGTGGTGACGCGCCATCCCAAGCGCGCGGTGAAATGCCTCCGGGTTACTGAACTTTATTTCTTTCCGTAAAATTCCTCATTGGAAAATGACTGTTAGTTCTTGTAGCTCTTCATAGTGGTTTCTGTGGTGTTCAGCATTCACTTGCTGTAGTGCGAAGGTGATGACATTTTCTCGCATTTCCTTTACACGCTGTGCTACGTTTTTGTCCTCCATTGCTGTGGAACTTGGCCTGATTGATTGACAGGCCAGAAGTCACGGAAATGAATGAAGAATTTCAGTTTTGGAGACCTTGCAGAATGATGCAGTGAAAACATCTCATCTAGAACAATTTCAGAAACATAATATCGACAGGCAAGGTTCAAGAGGTCCATTCCTAATTCCGTTCCAAACTTGATGCTTACGCTTCCCTTACAGCCAGTGTAACTCACCGCTGTGTCGAATCACATGACCACGATTCTGTCTTCCAAGCCCCAACCACACACGCATCTGCCATGACGACATCACACACTTACCAGATACCGTTATTGAAAGGCCATCAACGAACCATCGTCCAGTTCCTGTAAAGTCTTGCCATCCCAGTGGATAGTTAGGGGAACCTTTTGATCAAAACATCGTCCTTTCTCATGCTGTACTTTCAAAAACTGCCGATCCTCATCTGTCTTGCATATAATCATGGCATCTTAATGGGCGCTAGTAAAGAGTTCCTGCAAGGATTGCTTGAAACATCCACTTTAAATCCCTCTTGAGTTTCAGATTTTCTCTAAATACATTTCTTGATGTGTTCCCATTGCTTACGAAGCTTATCCAAAACACTATAGTCTTAGCCCTCGTTGGAATCCGTGCTCTTTCCCAAATTGGAAGCACCATAGCCAACGTTTCTTTCACGATGGCATCCTTGAGAACCTCTCCTTGTGTACTTAGTTAACCGAAGTAATCTTTATTACTGCCAATCAACCAAATTTCAGTCTTTTTATAGTCAATTTTGCCACCTCAAATGCGAAACAACACATTAATTAAACATAATATTTAATTACTATAGGAAAAAGATCGAAAACATGAAAAACAGACATGGTAATATCAAAATTTTGGCCATAACGAAGAAGATCACTGGGTTACTAATTTCGGTCAGCCTGCGCAAGTTCTAAATGGTCAGCTATCGAGATATAATTTCGGATGTGGAGTTTACATGTGAATTGGCATGATAATACGACCCCAGCCGTTAAAAAAGCTTTGAGTTGAAAATGTCATGTGTACCATAAAAACACCCTTATACATATGTATATATATACGAATGTATGGAACGTAGGTCGGTGTGTGTATATGTATAATATATATATATATATATACACACACACACCGACCCACGTTCCATGCATTCGTTGTAAACGATATATCTATATATATTTCATTCATTCGTAAATTTATATAGCGCCACTTCAGGGAACTACTCAGAGGCGCTCCCGACTCCAGCACGGCGAAAAAGAGCAGTTTTCAGGTGGTCATAGAAGGTACCAGAGGAAGACCTAGGATGTAGGCGCAGCTCAGAGGGAAGGCCATTCCATATGGTCCGGCCAACCACCGAGAAAGCGCGGGTCTGCATGATAGCAGTACGGGCAAACGGGACGGATAGCATCCCCCTCCCCACCGAGCGGAGGACTCGAGCAGTCCGAGAAGCAGACACAGGCCGGAAGAGATCCATCAGGTATTTTGGTGCGAGACCCAGTTGACATCGCCAACCAAAGGAGGCGATCCTGTATTCAATGCGCTGCCGTACAGGGAGCCAATGCAGGACCTCCAGCATATAATTTGATACATGGCCAAAATATGGTATTTGGCCAATAAGGCGTGCAGCAGAGCGCAGGATGCGGTCAAGGCAGTCTAGGCGTGCAGAATACAATACTTTAAGAATCGTTAGTAATTAGTCACTTTATTAGTCATATTTTATTAGTGCATATTTGTCCATAGTGCATATTTGTCCATAGCCTATGTCCATCTTATACTATAGTAAATAATAGGCCTACGCGTATACAGATCTACATTCAGATATTTACAGTCCACGCATTAGCGACAAACGATATTTCCATATATATGTTAGTCTATAGCTAATACACCTCATACTACAGATAATTAGTATTATTATTAATTAAATTTGTAACGCGCGCAAGGTCACACGGAAATGTGAATTTGAGGCGAATATCAGTAGGCCCAGGGCCTACTGCGCAGGAGGGGAAGGAAGCAGACTGCTTCCAATTTGTGCCAGAGGGGAAAAAGTTCCCCTCTGGCACAGTCAGTAATTTATAATAATTAGTGACTAATAAAGTGACTAATTACTAACGATTCTTAAAGTATTGTATTCTGATGTATCAGTATTATGGGCCATGCCATATTTGCAGAGGTTACCATACAGGGTCTAAGCAGCGTTATAGTGTATCATTATTATTTGTTTTGCTTAGCTATTGGCCATTATGTTCTGCTATTTTTTGTTGATAAAAAGATGCAAAAACCATTTAAAAAATTGAAGAAAAGCGTTCACAATCCTGTTGATTTAGAAATTTCCAAAATATGGGACACATGTTAAAATAGAATATTGGGCAATGTAGGACACTGTCAACCCTATCCTTCCGTTGACAATCCTTCTGATTAAATCCTTGTTCTCTTTCTTACTTAACGCCTATTTAATGTTCACCTTTTGAACTTGAATCTACGTATAAGTAGCTTTATTTTCTACCGTGTAGCCTAGCCTGAATTAATCAGCAACACAGTTTAATATCTTTTAATTTAATAAGAAACAAACAGACAGAACTCAATTCAATTACAACTCAACTAGTCAGCAACACTACTACAGCGAACACACGAATTCAAACTTCTCTAGTCAGCATAATTCTTCGCGCGCTCTTAGACACACCTGTCTTCTGTGCGCCTAAGCGAAATCTAATAATATACATATAGCGCGCCGCTGCCGATATCGGCCGGCCACGCGTGTCACTAAAACAGTACAACTAAACGTGATACATCTATCATATATACATATACACGTGAAACTAAAGTAAGCGCACTAAATATATACGCTAATATCTCGCACTGCAAGACTGTACACAAAACTCAGTTCACATTACCTCCTTCCTTTTTCTTGAATTGAGCAAATTAAATTTCAAAATTTGCGAAATTACCAAAATACATGAAACATATATATATCTAACTAATTAATAAACAGTCTTACGATTACTTATAACCTTGACAAACAATCAGCAATAACATTCAATCTGCCCTTCTTGTACTTCACCTCAACATCAAAAGTTTGTAAGGCTAACGCCCAACGCACAAGTTTAGCAGACTTAGACATTGACTCAGTCAAATATGTAAGAGGATTGTGATCAGTAAAAATGAATTTTTTTTATCCAATTATAATTTCTTTTAACTTGTTTAGAGCCCAAACAATAGCATAGGCTTCCTTTTCCACAGTAGCCCATCTCTTCTGGGTATCAGTTAATTTCTGACTGATAAATGACACAGGGCGTTCTATTCCCTTGTCGTCCATCTGTGTTAAAACAGCACCGACTGCAAAGTCACTACTATCGCAGTACAAATTGAATGGTTTTCCCACTGCAAAGACATATAACACTACTTTGGATCGCACAGCCTCTTTAAGTAAATCAAATGCTTGCTGATGTTCAACAGTCCAATCAATCTTATCAGAAACACGTTTACTAGTTAAATCAGATAAAGGTTTCGCAATCTGTGCAAAGTCCTTAATAAACTGTCTGTAATAATTAAAAAATCCTAGCAGTTGCTTAACTTGCTTCTTAGTTTCTGGGATCTTCAAATTAGTCAAACTTTCAATTCTGTCTGGATTCATCTTTATCTTACCAGACCCAACCACATGACCGATAAACCTTACCTCACTCTTACCAAATATGCATTTTTTCAAATTCAAAGTAACGTTATGCAATCTCATTTGCATCAAATATGCATCTAAATGCTGCAAGTGAATATTCCAACTGTCAGAATGCACAGCAATGTCATCAACATACGGTTCTGCAAAGTCACTTATAGGCTGTAAAACTAAATTTATCGCCTTAACAAAAGTTCGGCCTGAATTTATCATTCCAAAAGGAACACGAGTAAATTCATACAATTTCAAAATTGTTACAAAAGCTGTCTTTCATTGATCAGATTGTTTTACAGGACAAGTCCAATAAGCACTTCGACAGTCCAAAATAGAAATCACATTAGACTTTCCAACTTTGTTCAAAACGTCTCTGACAATCGGCATCGGATATTTACAATCCACTGTGAATGAGTTAATGTATCTGTAGTCACAGGCAAGTCTCAAAGATCCGTCTTTCTTTTTAACAATTACCAAAGGGCTTGCCATTCTGCTCGATGATGGTTTAATAATGTTTGTTTTTAACATTTCTTTGATCTGACGTTCCACTTCTGCTCGATAAATCAAAGGAATTCGATATGCTGCAAATTCCTTTCCATGAAATCCTGGTTTTAGTTCAATTTCATGTTCAACCAATGTACATAATCCGGGTTTTTCTGAAAATCTGTCACAGTATTTGTTCAAGACGTTCAACAACTGTTCTTGCTGAGTTACTGTCAAATGGCTAATTTGTTCAGGATCGAGGTTAAGTGAATTCTTGTCATCTTGAACCTCATTCCTCATTGGTAATTCAACCACTGAACCAAAATCTTCATCTTCTTCAACGATTAGACCACAACTTAATGCTCGAGTAATATATTTTCTGATCTTGTTGGCGTGAATTATTTTTCGACCATTTTCACCCATATCGACTAAATAAGAGTACTTTGATCTTCGATGTATGATCGTACACGGACCATGCCATCGAGAAATAAGTTTGTTCGTTGACGTTGGATACAAAACAATGACTTTCTCACCAGCTTCAAATTCTTTGTGCTTTGCTCTCTTGTTATACTGATTCGTGTATTGTAATTGCTTTTCTCGAGAGTAAGATTCTGCAAATAATAATGCTTTCTCCATATTTTCTTTGAGTTCTTTCAAATACTTTTCTGGTTTAACTCCAACATGAGGTGGTAAGTTTATTTCTCTAGTCCAACTCTCTTTTAATATTGCCAATGGTCCTCTCGGAATTTTCCCATAGACAAGCATATATGGTGATACTCCAGTAGTTGCATTCGGCACTTCTCGTAATGCCCACACTGTGAAAGGAATTATCTTGTGCCATTTCCTCGGGTTGTCTATTATCACATGATGGATCATCTTTTTAAATGTCTGATTCCATCTTTCTACTAATCCAGCAGCTTCTGGGTGTCCTGGTGTGTCGAATCTTGGACTACAGCCCATTAAATTGAGAAATTCTCTTGTCAAACTGGCTGTGAAGTTCGTTCCTTGGTCACTTGTAATCACGGACGGCACACCAACGTTCATGAACAGTTCCATCAACGCTTCACATACAGCCTTCGCTGTCAGCGATTTCAATAAAAAGATTGTAGGCCATCTGGTGCACGAGTCCACAATGCATAAACAATACTTGTGACCTGCAGCAGATACCGGATCGATCGGGCCAACGAGGTCCATCGTCATTCTCCTGAAGGCGACCTCTTCTCTTGAGACTGGAGTGATAGGCACTCTATCCATCACCAGACTCCTTGCCTTTAGTTGACACTTCTCGCAAGACTTACAAAATTTCACAATGTCTCTTCTCATCTTTGGCCATACAAAGGACAACTTTATTCGTTCTCTTGTTTTCTCTTCTCCTAGATGTCCTCCTAACACTGATTCATGTGCCAACTCCATCACTTTAATTCGTCTCTCTTTTGGTAACACTAGTTGATATATCGTCTGGTCTAATATCTGATATTTCTTATGCAATAAACCGTTGATCACACAAAATTCAGATTCTTTCTCTTGTGCTAACTTCCACCACGGTTTCAACGATTCATCCTTTCTCTGTTGCTCTTCGAACTTCTTCGAATCGGCAATCTGCACCTTTTGTTCTTCGTCCATTTCTTCATCTCTATACAAGTCTCCTATCCCCACATCACATTCATTGTCTTCTTCCTTTTCATTTAATGTGCCATTCTCGCATGCAACCATCTCTTGCTCATTCATCTCTGATGTTACACCATCTCGCGATAAGCTTCGTTGCTCATTACTTTCGTTTTCCTCATCACTTGAACTTTCAGTTTCATTCTTCTCATCAACATCTACCATTTCCTGTTTCCGACTCTGCGCTCTTGTCATTACATTTGCTCGTACACTCACATCTCCTTGTATCGTTTTAACTTTCATCTGTGGTACGGCTTTTAATTCGGCAATTATCTCTGGATGCAACAAGAATCTTTCTGTACTGCCCATCTTTGCAATACTAGCACACATCAAGGTGAAATAAGGTGTAAGTGAACACTGGATTTCACGCGGAAATCCCTCTTCTTCCACGTCACTACCACACAGTCTAACATCGACTTTCACTAACTTCGCAGGAATGGCATCTCCTGCCACACATTGCAAGTTCACTTTTCCAATTTGTTCCACCTTCATGCCTTCCAGTAATTCTTCACTAATCACCGGAATTTCTGCACCCGAGTCGCTCAGTGCTTTGACTTTCACTGGCTCTTTACCGTCTACTCCACGAATTTCGACCTCGACATATTGTGAGAACGATTTCTTCAATATTCGACTGTCATCTTTTCCTATGACTTCTCTCTGAATTTCAGCATCCAATAGAATTTCTTTTTAAATACCACATTTCATTACTTTACTTCAGTGTCTTGGTTTTCTTGACTCGCGGTTTGATTGTCTGTATCACTAACCACTTGAATCAAATTCACCCTTGTGTGTTCTTGATTTCTGCTAGAACTAGCTGCTGCCACTGGAACTCGACAAAATTTAACCAAATGTTTGTCTGAACCACAGTTGTGACAACGCTTCACAACCATACCTCGTTGTTCATTTCCTTCATTTCTCTTATACTGCGTAAACGATGTGTTGCCTTCCCTCTTGGGAAACGGCGCTGACGATTTGTTAAATCCCTGACGACCAAACGTCACTTCTCTAGTCTCATTGGGTACAGGGACACTAGCCTTGACTTCTTTACCTTTGAACTGATTCCCTGTTTCTGGATTACTTTTCCACTTTCCACTCTGGCTTTGGTTTACGGAACGTTGAGAAGGATAACTGTTTATATTTGGGAATGCAAACCCAATTCGATTGTTTACATGAATGTCTGCTAGGTCTGCCACTGCACTGGCTTGGAGACAGTCAGTTCCTTCCTTCGACAATACAAACTATTGTGGACCTGGCGGTAAACATTCTTTTAGCTTATCCGCTACCAGCAAATCAAAGAGCGTATCATACTCTCTGTTCACGTTTCGACTTCTCACGTAATAATTTAGCAAGTTCTTCAGTCTTGCCGTAAACATCGTATAAGTCTCTTCTGTTGTCTTCTTAGCGTCCACAAATCTGGCTCTGTATTCTCTCGAGGTCAATTTAAATTATTTTAATAAGTGCTGCTTGACTTTATCATAATTGTCTAGATCATCGAATGACAATCTATTCAGAACGGTTCGAGCTTTCGGCGTCATCAATGGTAGTAATAATTTCACCCAAAACGGCTTCTACACAGCAAAACTACGAAATGCGTTCTCGACTGTTTCAAAATATAATGGCACCTCCATCATATCAGTTGGCATTTGAGGCAATACATGCTTCATTGCATCACCTATTTTCTTAATTTTTGACACCAAAGTTTCACTTTCTTGCTGTTTCCTTCTTTCTGCTTCCCGTTCTTCTCTCATTTGCGTTTCTTTCAATGTCAATTTTGATTTCTCCAGTTTCAGACGTTCTTGTCTTTTTGTTTCTGCCTTTTCCAAACTTTCTTTCTGAAATTTGAGTTCTTCTTGTCTGATCTGTTCTGCGCGTTCCAACTCCAACGTTCGCGCTTTTTCTTTTTCTTCTTCACGCATTCTCTTTCCTTCAATCTGTTGCTGACGAACCTCTTCATCACTTTTTCTAGCTCTTTCAAATTCAATCATCTGCTCTAGTCTTCTTCTTTCAGCATCTTCCCTATCTCTTTTCAACTGTTCTAACTGAATCTCAAACTGATGCTTTTGCAATTCAAGTTCTGCCTTACGCAGTTGTTCTGCTTTATCTTCTCTCTGTCTCTGCAAGCGCAATTCTTCTTGCCTTGCAAGTTCCGCTTTCTCTTCTTTCTCTCTCTGCAGACGTTCTGCTTTCTCTTCTTTCTCTCTCTGCAAGCGCAAGTCGTCTTGTCTTACACGTTCTGCTTCTTGTCTCAGCTCTTTCTCTTCTTGTCTTCGTCTATCCTCTCTTTCTTTCTCTTCTTGTCTCCGTTTCTCCTCTCTATCTTCTTTCATCATCATCCACTGCATCAACATCTCCATAGACATAGGCGCAGGAGGTTTTTCAATAGCCTTTTCGACGGCACCGCCAACGGCACTGTGAACTGAGTTTTGTGTACAGTCTTGCAGTGCGAGATATTAGCGTATATATTTAGTGCGCTTACTTTAGTTTCACGTGTATATGTATATATGATAGATGTATAACGTATAGTCTTAGTGACACGCGCAGCCGGCTAATCTCGGTAGCGGCGCGCTATATGTATATTATTAGAGTTCGCTTAGGCGAACAGAAGACAGGTGTGTCAAGAGGCGCGAAGAATTATGCTGACTAGAGAAGTTTGAATTCGTGTGTTCGCTGTAGTAGTGTGGCTGACTAGTTGAGTTGTAATCGAATTGAGTTCTGTCTGTTTGTTTCTTATTAAACGGAAAGATATTAAACTGTGCTGGTGATTAATTAAGATTAAGCTACACAGTAGAAAATAAAGCTACTTAGGGCCTATACGTAGAATTAGTGTTCAAAAGGTGAACGTTAAATAGGCGTTAAGTACGAAGAGAACAAGGATTTAATCAGAAGGATTGTCAACGGAAGGATTGGGTTGACATTATTGGTGGCAGCGGCGGGATAAGAACTCACGGTGGATAAGAACTCACGGTGGATAAGAACTCACGGTGGATAAGAACTCACGGTGGATAAGAACTCATGGTGGATAAGAACTCACGGTGGAATAAATACTCACGGTGGATATAAACTCTCGGTGGATTAAAATTCACGTTATCACCTCCTTCGGCGGATAGAAGAATCTACGGAGGTGATAGAAGAATTTACAACGGTGATAGAAGAATCTACGACGGTGTTAGAAGAATCTACGCGTTGTTGCTGTGTGACGAGTTTACGATATCAACGACGGTGGAACACGAGAAAACGGTATAAAAATTTCGTTGTTTTCCACGAACAAATATAAAAGAAATCCCGTTTGTTTATCGATTCACACAACAAGAAAAACCGTGACTTCTTTGAAAAGAGAAATCACCAAAGTAAACAAGTAAGATGGAGAAACTAAGTGCTGAAAGACAAGCAGATATTAAGAAGATGTCTACGGAAAGGCTAAAACAGCGTTTGTTGAAAGCCGGTTTTAAAGAAGAACAATTAGAAGGTATGTCACGTGGTGACATGATACAGGAACTCGCTGAAGTGTGGGTGAAAGAAGAAGTCGAAGAAGAAGGTGACGTTGGCGGTGCCGTCGAAAGGCTATTGAAAAACCTCCTGCGCCTATGTTTATGGAGATGTTGATGCAGTGGATGATGATGAAAGAAGATAGGGAGGAGAAACGGAGACAAGAAGAGAAAGAAAAAGAGGAGAGACGAAGACAGGAAGAGAAAGAGCTGAGACAAGAAGCAGAACGTGTAAGACAAGACGAATTGCGCCTGCAGAGAGAGAAAGAAGAGAAAGCGGAACTTGCAAGGCAAGAAGAATTGCGTCTGCAAAGAGAGAGAGAAGATAAAGCAGAACAAGTGCGTAAGGCAGAACTTGAATTGCAAAAGAATCAGTTTGAGATTCAGTTAGAACAGTTGAAAAGAGATAGGGAAGATGCTGAAAGAAGAAGATTGGAGCAGATGATTGAATTTGAAAAAGCTAGAAAAAGTGATGAAGAGGTTCCTCAGCAACAGATTGAAGCAAAGAGAATGCGTGAAGAAGAAAAAGAAAAAGCGCGAACGTTAGAGTTAGAACGCGCAGAACAGATAAGACAACAAGAACTCAAATTTCAGAAAGAAAGTTTGGAAAAGGCAGAAACAAAAAGACAAGAACGTCTGAAACTGGAGAAATCAAAATTGACATTGAAAGAAACGCAAATGAGAGAAGAACGGGAAGCAGAAAGAAGGAAACAGCAAGAAAGTGAAACTTTGGTGTCAAAAATTAAGAAAATAGGTGATGCAATGAAGCATGTATTGCCTCAAATGCCAACTGATATGATGGAGGTGCCATTATATTTTGAAACAGTCGAGAACGCATTTCGTAGCTTTGCTGTGAAGAAGCCGTTTTGGGTGAAATTATTACTACCATTGATGACGCCGAAAGCTCGAACCGTTCTGAATAGATTGTCATACGATGATCTCGACAATTATGATAGAGTCAAGCAGCACTTATTAAAATAATTTAAATTGACTTCGAGAGAATACAGAGCCAGATTTGTGGATGCTAAGAAGACAACAGAAGAGACTTATACGATGTTTACGGCAATACTTAAGAACTTGCTAAACTATTACGTGAGAAGTCGAAACGTGAACAGAGAGTATGATACGCTCTTTGATTTGCTGGTAGCGGATAAGCTGAAAGAATGTTTACCAGTGTGATTCTCGTTAACGTTAACGATAACGAAAATGTTCGTTAACGAACCAAAAATGATTTCGTTAACGATAACTATAACTGTAACTAAAAAATATCATTAACTATAATTATAACTATAACGAAAATAACACTAACGAAAATTCATTGCTATTTTCGTTAATGCAATAAAAAGTGCAATATCGATTATTATTATTATTATTACTATTTTAATTTTTTTAAATTTTTTTAAATTATTATTTTGTTAGGGGGTCCTTGCATCTTTGACAGTACTGTTGTTGACAAGGGGGAAGAGATCAAAAACTGCCTAAAATATGTTGACATAATTAATCGATGACCCCATAGGGACCAGGCGTACTAACTAAAATTAACTAAAATAAAAGTCCGGTAACTATAACTGTAACTATAACTAAAAAATAATACTAACTATAACTGTAACTATAACTAAAATGAAAAACCATTAACTATAACTGTAACTATAACTAAAATAAAATCTGTAAGGAGAATCACACTGATGTTTACCGCCATTTCCACTACAGTTTGTATTGTCGAAGGAAGGAACTGACTGTCTCCAAGCTAGTGCAGTGGCAGACCTAGCAGACATTCATGTAAACAATCGAATTGGGTTTGCGATCCCAAATATAAACAGTTATCCTTCTCAACGTTCCGTAAACCAAAGCCAGAGTGGAAAGTGGAAAAGTAATCCAGGAATAGGGAATCAGTTCAAAGGTAAAGAAGTCAAGGCTAGTGTCCCTGTACCCAATGAGACCAGAGAAGTGACGTTTGGTCGTCAGGGATTTAACAAATCGTCAGCGCCGTTTCCCAAGAGGGAAGGCAACACATCGTTTACGCAGTATAAGAGAAATGAAGGAAATGAACAACGAGGTATGGTTGTGAAGCGTTGTCACAACTGTGGTTCAGACAAACATTTGGTTAAATTTTGTCGAGTTCCAGCGGCAGCAGCTAGTTCTAGCAGAAATCAAGAACACACAAGGGTGAATTTGATTCAAGTGGTTAGTGATACAGATAATCAAACCGCGAGTCAAGAAAACCTAGAGACTGAAGTAAAGTCAGTAATGAAATGTGGTATTCAAAAAGAAATTCTATTGGATGCTGAAATTCAGAGAGAAGTCATAGTAAAAGATGACAGTCGAATATTGAAGAAATCGTTCTTGCAATATGTCGAGGTTGAAATTCGTGGAGTAGACGGTAAAGAGCCAGTGAAAGTCAAAGCACTGAGCGACTCGGGTGCAGAAATTCCGGTGATTAGTGAAGAATTACTGGAAGGCATGAAGGTGGAACAAATTGGAAAAGTGAATTTGCAATGTGTGGCAGGAGATGCCATTCCTGCGAAGTTAGTGAAAGTCGATGTTAGACTGTGTGATAGTGACGTGGAAGAAGAGGGATTTCCGCGTAAAATCCAGTGTTCACTTACACCTTATGTCACCTTGATGTGTGCTAGTATTGCAAAGATGGGCAGTACAGAAAGATTCTTGTTGCATCCAGAGATAATTGCCGAATTAAAAGCCGTACCACAGATGAAAGTTAAAACGATACAAGGAGATGTGAGTGTACGAGCAAAGGTAATGACGAGAGCGCAGAGTCGGAAACAGGAAATGGTAGATGTTGAAAGTTCCAGTGATGAGGAAAACGAAAGTAATGAGCAACGAAGCTTATCGCGAGATGGTGTAACATCAGAGATAAACGAGCAAGAGATGGCTGCATGCGAGAATGGCACATTAAATGAAACGGAAGAAGACAATGAATGTGATGTGGGGATAGGAGACTTGTATAGAGATGAAGAAATGGATGAAGAACAAAAGGTGCAGATTGCCGATTCGAAGAAGTTCGAAGAGCAACAGAGAAAGGATGAATCGTTGAAGCCGTGGTGGAAGTTAGCACAAGAGAAAGAATCTGAATTCTGTGTGATCAACGGTTTATTGCATAAGAAATATCAGATATTAGACCAGACGATATATCAACTAGTGTTACCAAAAGAGAGACGAATTAAAGTGATGGAATTGGCGCATGAATCGGTATTTGGAGGACATCTAGGAGAAGAGAAAACAAGAGAACGAATAAAGTTGTCTTTTGTATGGCCAAAGATGAGAAGAGACATTGTGAAATTTTGTAAGTCTTGTGAGAAGTGTCAATTAAAGGCAAGGAGTCTGGTGATGGATAGAGTGCCTATCACTCCAGTCTCAAGAGAAGAGGTCGCCTTCAAAAGAATGACGATGGACCTCGTTGGCCCGATCGATCCGGTATCTGCTGCAGGTCACAAGTATTGTTTATGCATTGTGGACTCGTGCACCAGATGGCCTACAATCTTTTTATTGAAATCGCTGACAGCGAAGGCTGTGTGTGAAGCGTTGATGGAACTGTTCATGAACGTTGGTGTACCGTCCGTGATCACCAGTGATCAAGGAACGAACTTCACAGCCAGTTTGACAAGAGAATTTCTCGATTTAATGGGCTGTAGTCCACGATTCGACACACCAGGACACCCAGAGGCTGCTGGATTAGTAGAAAGATGGAATCAGACATTTAAAAAGATGATCCATCATGTGATAATAGACAACCCGAGGAAATGGCACAAGATAATTCCTTTCACAGTGTGGGCATTACGAGAAGTGCCGAATGCAACTACTGGAGTATCACCATATATGCTTGTCTATGGGAAAATTCCGAGAGGACCATTGGCAATATTAAAAGAGAGTTGGACTAGAGAAATAAACTTACCACCTCATGTTGGAGTTAAACCAGAAAAGTATTTAAAAGAACTCAAAGAAAATATGGAGAAAGCATTATTGTTTGCAGAATCTTACTCTCGAGAAAAGCAATTACAATACACGAATCAGTACAACAAGAGAGCAAAGCACAAAGAGTTTGAAGCTGGTGAGAAAGTCATAGTTTTGTATCCAACGTCAACGAACAAACTTATTTCTCGATGGCATGGTCCATGTACGATCATACATCGAAGATCAAAGTACTCTTATTTAGTCGATATGGGTGAAAATGGTCGAAAAATAATTCACGCCAACAAGATCAGAAAATATGTTACTCGAGCATTAAGTTGTGGTCTAATCGTTGAAGAAGATGAAGATTTTGGTTCAGTGGTTGAATTACCAATGAGGAATGAGGTTCAAGATGACAAGAATTCACTTAACCTCGATCCTGAACAAATTAGCCATTTGACAGTAACTCAGCAAGAACAGTTGTTGAACGTCTTGAACAAATACTGTGACAGATTTTCAGAAAAACCCGGATTATGTACATTGGTTGAACATGAAATTGAACTAAAACCAGGATTTCGTGGAAAGGAATTTGCAGCATATCGAATTCCTTTGATTTATCGATCAGAAGTGGAACGTCAGATCAAAGAAATGTTAAAAACAAACATTATTAAACCATCATCGAGCAGAATGGCAAGCCCTTTGGTTATTGTTAAAAAGAAAGACGGATCTTTAAGACTTGCCTGTGACTACAGATACATTAACTCATTCACAGTGGATTGTAAATATCCGATGCCGATTGTCAGAGACGTTTTGAACAAAGTTGGAAAGTCTAATGTGATTTCTATCTTGGACTGTCGAAGTGCTTATTGGACTTGTCCTGTAAAACAAGCTGATCAATGGAAGACAGCTTTTGTAACACATAATGGACTGTATGAATTTACTCGTGTTCCTTTTGGAATGATAAATTCAGGACGAACTTTTGTTAAGGCGATAAATTTAGTTTTACAGCCTATAAGTGACTTTGCAGAACCGTATGTTGATGACATTGCTGTGCATTCTGAAAGTTGGAAAGTTCACTTGCAGCATCTAGATGCATTTTTGATGCAAATGAGATTTCATAATGTTACTTTGAATTTGAAAAAATGCATATTTGGTAAGAGTGAGGTAAGGTTTATCGGTCATGTGGTTGGGTCTGGTAAGATAAAGATGAATCCAGACAGAATTGAAAGTTTGACTAATTTGAAGATCCCAGAAACTAAGAAGCAAGTTAAGCAACTGCTTGGATTTTTTAATTATTACAGACAGTTTATTAAGGACTTTGCACAGATTGCGAAACCTTTATCTGATTTAACTAGTAAACGTGTTTCTGATAAGATTGATTGGACTGTTGAACATCAGCAAGCATTTGATTTACTTAAAGAGGCTGTGCGATCCAAAGTAGTGTTATATGTTTTTGAAGTGGGAAAACCATTCAATTTGTACTGCGATAGTAGTGACTTTGCAGTCGGTGCTGTTTTAACACAGATGGACGACAAGGGAATAGAACGCCCTGTGTCATTTATCAGTCAGAAGTTAACTGATACCCAGAAGAGATGGGCTACTGTGGAAAAGGAAGCCTATGCTATTGTTTGGGCTCTAAACAAGTTAAAAGAAATTATAATTGGATCAAAAATTTTCATTTTTACTGATCACAATCCTCTTACATATTTGACTGAGTCAATGTCTAAGTCTGCTAAACTTGTGCGTTGGGCGTTAGCCTTACAAACTTTTGATGTTGAGGTGAAGTACAAGAAGGGCAGATTGAATGTTATTGCTGATTGTTTGTCAAGGTTATAAGTAATCGTAAGACTGTTTATTAATTAGTTAGATATATATATGTTTCATGTATTTTGGTAATTTCGCAAATTTTGAAATTTAATTTGCTCTATTCCAGAAAAAGGAAGGAGGTAATGTGAACTGAGTTTTGTGTACAGTCTTGCAGTGCGAGATATTAGCGTATATATTTAGTGCGCTTACTTTAGTTTCACGTGTATATGTATATATGGTAGATGTATAACGTATAGTCTTAGTGACACGCGCGGCCGGCCAATCTCGGCAGCGGCGCGCTATATGTATATTATTAGAGTTCGCTTAGGCGCACAGAAGACAGGTGTGTCAAGAGGCGCGAAGAATTATGCTGACTAGAGAAGTTTGAATTCGTGTGTTCGCTGTAGTAGTGTGGCTGACTAGTTGAGTTGTAATCGAATTGAGTTCTGTCTGTTTGTTTCTTATTAAACGGAAAGATATTAAACTGTGCTGGTGATTAATTCAGATTAAGCTACACAGTAGAAAATAAAGCTACTTTGGGCCTATACGTAGAATTAGTGTTCAAAAGGTGAACGTTAAATAGGCGTTAAGTACGAAGAGAACAAGGATTTAATCAGAAGGATTGTCAACGGAAGGATTGGGTTGACAGGCACCTTCCTCTTCGACTTCTTCTTTCACCCACACTTCGGCGAGTTCCTGCATCATGTCACCACGTGACATACCTTCTAATTGTTCTTCTTTAAAACCGGCTTTCAACAAACGCTGTTTTAGCCTTTCCGTAGACATCTTCTTAATATCTGCTTGTCTTTCAGCACTTAGTTTCTCCATCTTACTTGTTTACTTTGGTGATTTCTCTTTTCAAAGAAGTCACGGTTTTTCTTGGTGTGTGAATCGATAAACAAACGGGATTTCTTTTGCATTTGTTCGTGGAAAACAACGAAATTTTTATACCGTTTTCTCGTGTTCCACCGTCGTTGATATCGTAAACTCGTCACACAGCAACAACGCGTAGATTCTTCTAACACCGTCGTAGATTCTTCTAACACCGTTGTAAATTCTTTTATCACCTCCTTCGGCGATAACGAGAATTTTTATCCACTGTGAGTTTATATTCACCGTGAGTATTTATTCACCGTGAGTTCTTATCCCACTGCTGCCACCAATAATGTCAACCCTATCCTTCCGTTGACAATCCTTCTGATTAAATCCTTGTTCTCTTTCTTACTTAACGCCTATTTAATGTTCACCTTTTGAACTTGAATCTACGTATAAGTAGCTTTATTTTCTACCGTGTAGCCAAGCCTGAATTAATCAGCAACACAGTTTAATATCTTTTAATTTAATAAGAAACAAACAGACAGAACTCAATTCAATTACAACTCAACTAGTCAGCAACACTACTACAGCGAACACACGAATTCAAACTTCTCTAGTCAGCATAATTCTTCGCGCGCTCTTAGACACACCTGTCTTCTGTGCGCCTAAGCGAAATCTAATAATATACATATAGCGCGCCGCTGCCGATATCGGCCGGCCACGCGTGTCACTAAAACAGTACAACTAAACGTGATACATCTATCATATATACATATACACGTGAAACTAAAGTAAGCGCACTAAATATATACGCTAATATCTCGCACTGCAAGACTGTACACAAAACTCAGTTCACAGACACTGTTCATCAAATATATGGGGATTTTAAAGATTGCATTGTGAATGCACTTTTCTGGTGTAATGCACCGGTAAAAGGCTCCATCCCTGTGTTATCCAGCCGAAAATTATTTTGCAGGAATATTTCAAGACCTGATAATCCCATTTTCACTGCACTACACAACAATAATTGTAGCACTGAAATTGTGTGCCATATTTATTACAGCTAGTCCTGGGAGCCCTGCAGAAATTAATTCAACAGTTCAGTTGAACTAAAATGTATAGTCTTCCAAAGCCAGTTTTCTTTGTCAAAAAAATGCGCTAAAACTCACCTACGGCAATGTAGAAATCCAAAAAATTTTCCGGGGTGAACCCCCGGACCCCCACTTCAAGGGGAGGGGAGAGGAGGGGGAATGTACAGGAGGGGTAAAGAGAGAGCGGCTGGATTGGGTGGGGAATGGGAGGGGAAGGGAGTGGGGAGGTGTAGTGGAGGAAGGGAGGGGAGATATTGGGATGGTTTACAGTAAGGGGGATTGCTTCCTGCTTACTGGGGGATAGTAGGCCCTGAGTAGGCCTATAATAGGTTTCTTACTAAGGCCAATTCGTGACATCTGGAACGCGCCACTACAGTTAACAGGATGGTTTATTGCTCTCCTATGTGGAGGGGTTTTGCGAAATAGCCCGGGGAATGATGCGTTAGTGGTAGTTGCCTTCTTCATCATCTCCTTTATTTGAGACACTTTGCAGTAATACTGACGCTAGTCTCTGCTAGTATTTTGCACAATTCTTGCCTACATGTATATATGGCTTTACAGTCTATAGCGATATATATATATATATATATATATATATAATTATCTATTTTATTTATTGATATGCTAACATGGCAATCTAACAGATCTAAGGAGGTGTCTTAAGATGGTTTGAAAATATTTCGTGTGCCACCTTTGACGAAATAGTTCGTAAGGTTAATGGTAGACAATTATTCCAGGTGGATGGTCCAATGCAAGAGAAAACACCGTGTGCTCGCATCGTCGTACAAAAGCGCGGAACCAACGGATCTCCACGGGCCACTGAACCCTATGACCGCCAACTAGATTGACTGGAAACAGGAACACAGAGCTCCCGGATGTAGCGAGGTGCTACATCGACTAACGAAGCTCTTCCCGTGAGGAGAATTTTGAAGTGTATCCAGCACAGCGTCTCTAATTGTAGCACCCGGCGCTTCAGAAGAAAGAGTAGTCGAGAGTAACAGCGGCTTCAAATGATAAATTTTACCGTATGACTTTAGTATGACTTTAGTATGACGCATTTCATATAAACAGAAACTGCACAGAGAGTTGACATACGCCTCCAGAAGACCTATCCAAGACTCTGGACAACATGCTTCAGCTCACAGTCTGGAAATACCGCTGCTATCGCTTCTTTGTCAATTTTTGCTTTCGCCTGTCGTGTGCCCAGCAATACAAATTCTGTCAGTGGCACATTCAGTACAGCTGGACGTCGTCATCATACTGATGAAACTGGGCTTCAAGAGTGGAAATAATCTTCGTCAGATCGGCCGTGTACAGCATATGCCAGAGTAGCCCTAGGATTCAGGCCTGCTGAAACCAATCCAAGGGCTCGCCCACAATTCCATAGACCCCCTATGAGCTGTTATATAGATTCCATGAACTTCATTCAAGCTGCTGTTGTTTACAACTATTGGGCTCCGACGTCTCAATTGAGAATCAAGATGATTTTGGGTGTCAATTAAAACAAAATGATGGCATCCTGTCTTCATCATCTCCTTTGCATTAGTATGTCTTACTGAACTTCTCATTGTTTTGGTAAAACTATTATTCCTATTAAATTATTTGGAGAATAGTGCACACTTTTGTAACTAATGCATAATGAGTCCATCGAAGATAAGAAGTTATTTTGTGATGTTCTGAAGACGCAGTTTTGAAAACTTAGGGTCTCCATGCGTACGTAATATCCTTGGCACTATTATTTGTCTTATCGACGTTAATTCATTCATACATTCATTTTTGAAAACTTAATATAGCGCCCCCTCAAGTTACCTACTCAGAAGCGCTCCCAGCCCCAAGGTTCGACCGTACGTACGGTACGTACGTTATTTTTTTTCTATAACGTACGTACGGTACGCGTACGTTATTATGCCGTACGTTACCGTACGTTCACATCTGTTCATGACGAAAATAAAATACATAACATTATGCACAGGAAAAGTCAATAATAGTTGGTGATTGACGGTCGTAAACAATTCTAACCATTACATCAGTATGTATGTATGATCTCTACTTTCAAACTTTTAAATTCCAAATTGCTAATATTCTGTCTAATGTATAGGACCCCCTAGTGTGAAGAATATTAAGATTTTACGGCACACTTTATAGGATGTCAGTGCCAATGGTCAATTTATCGGTAATACTAAATTTCGGTACCGTTCGTAAATAACTAGGCCTGCGTACGGGGAGACCAATTATACCGTAGAGCTAAACTGATCTTTTTTGACATACGCGTACGAAACGCGTACCTTATAACACGATAGTTATATTGAGATTCTTTATGAATGATCAGATAAATTTGTTGGATTTTTAACGTACGCGTACGGTACGCGTACGTTATTTTTTTCGATAACGTACGTATAGTACGCGTACGTTATTCCGGGAGGTAACGTACGGTCGCACTATGCCCAGCCCAACCACGGCAATATAAACTAGACTTAAGTAACTTATAAAACATTAGAGAACATATTCTTAGGCAACAGGCGTATCTGCAATGGGAGTTGATTCCAGATGGAGGGGCCGACCACAGAGAAAGCACGAAGCTGCCTAGTTGCGGTGGTAGAACGAGGAACCAAGAGCTCACCCGCAGAAGAAGTGCGAAGAGCTCGGCTGCCAGTCACGTGAGAGACAAGACAGCAGAGCTCACGTAAGTAAACGGGGGCACAGCCAAGAAGGCATCCCCGGATCAATGCAGCTATTCCATAGTTGATTCGTTGCGAGATGGGAAGCCAGTGAAGTGTAACCTTGTATCTCTTTGTGTAGTTGTATTTAGATGTTTACGCCAGGTGCTGTATCTCTGTGTTTGTCCGTTTATATTATTTCCTTCCACTTACTTAACCTCGGTCTCTTTAGCAGCCATCAACGTTCGTTAATTCGATTTCAATTAATTTAATTGGATCAAAAGCAATCACTTCATACTATACGTATTGACGTTTTCGATACAAATAGAAATTTAAATAACTCTTAAACCATTGTAGGATTGCCAGATAAATACAAATCGGATCCAGTTTTAATCGCGACGGTCGGAGTAAAAACCTCAGAAGAATGGAACGAATGGGTCAGTGGATTGACGATTTTAGACGAAGAATTGTTTGTTGTCAGATACGGATGTTCAGAAATTGAAGTTTACGATTCGATGAAGTTAAGCTTCAGCCGTCGATTGAATTTGAAGGATTTGATAGATCCAAGGGACATAGGATCCTGCAACATAAATATATGTCTCTATATATTACATTCCCAAAGCTATTCAGGTGATAATGAAATTCTGAGAGTTGATCCAAATGGAAATTTAATAAAGAATTGGTCGACAGGAGACGATGATGGTTGCAGTCTGTCTGTTACCGATGAATCGAATGTCATTTTGACTGTTTTTGAGACAAACAAATTGAAAGAATATTCGTCAGAGGGACATTTGATCCGTGAAATAAATCTGTCATCAGACGCAGGTCTTTGTTCTCCAAGGCATGCTATAAAACTGACCAATGGTCATTTCGTGGTCAGTCATGGCGAACGTGATGATGAACTGCATAGAGTTTGTATAGTTGATGCAGATGGAAAACTGATGAAGTCATTCGGTGGAATATGTGGATCGAAAATTGGGCAAATGAATCTTCCGGTCCATTTGTCCGTCGATGAAAATGGATTCGTGTTGGTCGTTGATAAATGGAACAGTCGAGTTTTGTTGTTGGATTCAAATCTGGAATTTAAGAGAGAAATTCTTTCAGGAAAAAAACACGAATTACGATATCCATGGAGGATTCTTCTGGATGATTCAAGTAGTCGAACTTTTGTGGCTAATAGCGATTCTAATATTGCTGGACTGATTATGATTTTTCAATTCTGATCATAGGACAAATAAAGGAATTTATATTTAAGGTTTCAAATAATTGAAACAATAATTGAGACAAGAATACTGTCTTTGTAACTAGGTATCTTGCTATGGTAAATTATTTTCGATAATTTCTTATGAAAATTCAAAGTAAATCCTGTCATCGGAGGAAATGGAGTTACCATAAACGCTAGGAATGATTTGTAGCCGACTACCATCGCGTAATGATCTGCCAAGTTGAAGATGAAGAAGTTGAGTAAAAGATTTACTATGTTATCAGTAACTAGGTGGTTTACCCGGCGTTGCCCCGGGGTTATAAGTTTCAATCCCTGTAGCGAATAAGCAACAAATTTAGGTATAAGTTTCAATCCCTGTAGCGAATAAAATCCCTGTAGACTTCAAAACTGCATCCACAATATAGTCCACGCAAAATTAGATAACTGCAATGCACTCTTCTTAAACATCGACATCATTCAAATAAACCCCCTTCAAGCCATTCAAAATGCACTTGCCCGTGCTGTGACCAAAACTCCAAAGCACCACCACATCACCCCTGTCCTCAAATCTGTCCACTGGCTTAAAATACCGGAAAAAATAGAATATAAAGTCATATCACTTACCTACAATACACTCCAATCTTCCCAGCCTCCTATCTCCGACAGCCGTTCACGGTCCAACCACTCCGCTCAACCCGCTCCTCTTCTGCCCTAACACTGCTCCGCCCTTCTGTCACCTCATCACTAAAATTTGCAAATCGCTCCATAGCCATAGCTGTCCCACCCCCCTGGAAGAAACTCCCACCAGTACTGCGAGAACTGTCAGATCCATCCTACGAACTCACCAAAACCTCACCACTTGCTATATCTCCACAGTGACCGGTCTTTCACTCAAAACTGAAAACACTGCTCTTTCACAAATCCTATCCCGAATCCTCCTCTGTCTACCTTCCTCGCCGTCTAGACCCTAAACACCACCCACCTTAGCCGTCTTACTCTCTTCCTGACTGACTCCTTTGGATCTTGACCTGGAACCGATTAGACCCCCCCGCCTATCGATTTTGATTTGTCTAAGCGCCTGTGAATAAGCTGGTTCCCGCGACTTCGCTTTTTTGGGCGCTGTAGAAATCAGGAGATTACGATGACGATTACGATAAGCAACAAAAGTTAATGTGAAATGAAATCCCTACAGCGGCGCCATCTGACGAATCTTTAGAAATGCATGCCGGTGAAAAAGAATTGGCGGTCAAACACACAGAATCTTCTCGGGCGGAGCCATCCGGCGAATAAAAATAGGTCGACTGGAATTTGTGTGGACCAGGTATAAAGTGGAGGTTTTGGGCCGGGACACCATAGAAGCGGTGAAAACGGGGGAGGCGCAGCCTCACACTGGGTGTGTAATGCCCACCCCGAGACAGTAGTGAAGGTTTGGAGTGAAAAGGTCCAAAGCTGTAGAAATGCATCGCGGTCAAAGATCGCTGTGACAGACAGAGTCTTGTCCTTATAGATTAAAAGATTCACGTTGTGCTGATTTTGTCATGGAAGCTGAAGATTTATAAGTAAATATTGACATAATTTCGACCATATCGAATATTATGGACCAAGCTTATCTATACAGTCAATATTTCCTAATGTGCCGTACGTTAAACTATTTCGAATGCCTGTAGTTGGATACTGATCTTTTATCTGTATGAGCGGAAAGACGAAGTGCGCAGTTTAAATTAGTAATACATGAATTTTGCCGTTATGTGAACTAATTTATTTGTTTTAAATGAGTCCGACACCATGTAAAATCGTGTAGAGAGCACCTCTGATTAGATTCATCTCAGGCCTGTTAGTATTACCCAATAGGCAAACTAGGAAGCTGAAGCACCAGGAAGCCCAATCCTGAACATCATCCCATCTGTCATGTATAAATGAGAATCCGTTGGTACGACTCCTCTTGTGTGCATTGACGGTGATTCTTCTAGGTTTATGTAGGCCTACAGTGTTTTGGTTGCGAATAACTTTTCTGTTATAATGACATTATGCATAAAATCTATGAGTAGTCAAGAGACTGGGTGTTCTCTGCCACCCTTTATTTTATACCTGATGACACAACCAGGTATATGCAATAAAGGGTGACACGAACCCAATAGGCACCATAGATGATCTGATTGCTTAAAACGAAAAATTTTCTATTATGGCAAAATAATCATGACATAAATACAAAATATCTATGTAATTTCTACGCATGGTAGGCAGCCTCTTTTACTTCAGCCTTTTGCTATATAATTGACCCCCTGTGGAGGGGACAGAGCCGGATTCCGAATGAAGTGCCTTAACACATCAACGTTCGATTAAATAATTGCAACCAATGATCCGAACGATATCAGAGAGAAATTGAGAGCGATAGGGGAAGGGTACGGTTTTCAGTCCAATATTTACCATTTAATCCGCGAATGGTATCATAGATTGAAAATAAGGTCTACTACAGCAACATTGTTATTTTACATAAAAAAACATTGAACGAACAGTTTAGTTGTGGTATATAAAAACATAATGATTGGGGGAAATTATTCTGTGTGGTTACGTCTCGGTAAGACAACTCTTTGTCATCGTAAATGTATTAGGCAATACTGTTTCAAACACCTTCAACAAATACGAAACGGTCGTGAAATGAGATTATCGTAATTTGAATAAGCTTATAAGGTGTAAATGGTAATATGAATATGAATATATAAACTGTGGTTGTAACTTGAATATGTTTGTAATAATATGGTAACATGCATATAATGTATATATGGTAATATGAACGTAAGGTGTATAACTGTATATGGTAATATCAATATTATGTGGTGTAAATGGTATTATGAACATAAGTTATACATGGCAATTTGAATATAAGGTGTAAAAGGTAAAATGAATATAAGGTGTAAATGGTAATATGAATATAAGGTGCAAATGATAATACGAATTTAAGTTGTTAGTGGTAATCTGAATATAAGGTGTCAATGGTAATATGAATATAAGGTTCAAATGGCAATACGACTATAGCCTAAGGTGTAAATGGTAATATGAATAAAAGTCGCACATGGTAATATGAATATAGGGTGTAAATAGTAATAATAATATTATTATTTTTAAGGCAGTTTTACATCGCGCCCCTTCAGGACTGCCTACTCGGGACACTCCCAGCCCAACCACTGTGGAACAACGCAGTTTTGAGGGCAGAAAAGAAATAAGGTGGAATGACCAATCGGTATTTGACGGAGCTTTGTACGGAGCTTTTCAAGTAATATCAATATAAGGTGAAAATGGTGATAAGAATATAACCTAAGATCATCTTAATTCCAGTTGATCACTTACACGAATCAATGACTAACAAAAAGATCTTGAAAAAACAATTTTCTTACGATGGTTTCGTTTGAATCGACCATAAACTTATGCCTTATAAAAACTTACACCATGATAAAACCTAAAAAACTCACTTGATTAGATCAAGTGTCGGCTCTATACGGGAGCATATGGCCAAGTGGTCCTCCGAATGACTGCCTTTGCCCATGACCCCCAAATGAAATTCTTGTTACACTGGCAAAGATGATTAGAGAACATAATCATTAATCATATAATAAAAGACGTTAAGAAACCTCTATATATTTTAACCCCATTGATGATGAGACAAAATAATGATCTTGGCCACATGAAAATGCTATAAAGTGTTTTCAAAGCCACATATTAATAAATATTTTCTTTAGGTTAAATCTGAAAACCTACTAGAAGTGTATTCATTTTCGAGACTTGCTTGACACCTTGCAGTAATAAAGGTAATGTTATATAATATCATGTAATGCAAAGTAAATCGCCGAAATTTCTTAGCGCCACTCATACTCGTATGTCGTGTGAGAAAGACCATCTTTAAACACCATATCAAACGAGGAACGCAAGAGTAAGATAGTTGGCTTGTCCTGGAATAGCTTACCGAGAACTTCGCAAGAGCATGACACTTCGTGATAGGTAAGTCCGACTCATGTAGGCCCTATCTCGGTCCAAGGTTATCGGGTGATATCGGCCTATACATTGATTGATAAGAATAGTTCGTTCATGGGTTAACCGCGCCTTTCTTAGAAGCATTTTGATGGAAGGCGTTATTATTAGAGGGATATAGAGGCTGCAGACAGACCCTGCCCTCTTACGAAATTGAACCTCTCTACCTTAGGAAACCATTTCGAAAGTCCAAAGATGAGGACCAACCAAAATCCCAAATGTAGTCCGTAAGCTCTGCGCACATCACCTTAAGAGCAGTACTAAATTATTTATTTGTTGGAGTCAAATAGTAAGAAATATAGAGATGAAGGATCAGAATTGATAGCAGTGTGATTCTCGTTAACGTTAACGATAACGAAAATGTTCGTTAACGAACAAAAAATCATTTCGTTAACGATAACTATAGCTATAACTAAAAAATATCATTAACTATAACTATTACTATAACGAAAATAACACTAACGAAAATTCATCGCTATTTTCGTTAATGAAATAAAAATGCAATATCGATAAACATAAAACGTGAAAAGAGCAGTCTTTAAGTTACCCATGGGGTCGTCCATTAATTATATCAATAAAATGGAGCGAGGGAATTTAAAAAGTTTGACAATTCTTCACCAGGGTAGGGGTGTTCAAGACAAATTGACATCAGCAATAATTTGATCAAAAAGAAGCCATTGATTCGGAAAGTTTTTATAAGTGATCTATTTCATTTTTATTTGTAACTCAATCAAACGTGTTGGGCCCTATTTTCTTCGTTTTAAATTATCCTGTTTATTGTTCCCAGCAAAAATGAGAAAATTTGCTGCATATTCTCTTTGCGAATATCCTGGGTTCTTTTCGAAAATCTAATATTTCGAACTCTTTTTGATGGAAAGATAATTTTTTTCTTTCGATTGTTAATATTAAAGAGTGAGAAACTTGTATTGATTTCCATTTTCTATGTTAAAAGGAATATTATAAAAAAGTTATCATGTTCATGTTCAAATTAGAAATGTCCATAATAAAAATCAAATTGAATACACATTTAAAAGAAAACGAGGTTGTATTTTTGAATGGAAAAAATCCATTAAATATATGTGACAGACAGCCACATGTACTGTAGCCATTAAATATAAAGTTCAAATCTGAATAACAATTTTTTCGACAATCTCTGTTTCTTGCATTTGTTAGAGTCATAGAATTTTCTGGGGTCGGGTAATTTTTTGACATAATTTGTCAGGGGGTCCTTGAATGTTTGACAGTTGTTGACAAGGGGAAGATAAAAAAAATGGCTAGAACTTTCTGACATAATTAATCGATGACCCTATAGGAACCGGAGCGCCATTGGGGTCAGTTGTGACTACTAACCATGACGTAAAAGTCCCTGGACTTTTGCATGATGGTACTAACTAAAATTAACTAAAATAAAAGTCCACTAACTATAACTATAACTATAACTAACAAATAATGCTAACCATAACTGTAACTATAACTAAAATGAAAAACGTTAACTATAACTGTAACTATAACTAGAAAATAATACTAACTATAACTGTAACTATAACTAAAATGAAAAACCATTAACTATAACTGTAACTATAACTAAAATAAAATCTGTAAGGAGAATCACACTGCTTGATAGTCTGGAGAGTCGACCAGACGTTACAGGCGTGACTAGAAATGCGAACCGAAAATAGAATTCAAATGTTTTACAAAGCTATAAGATTTTCAAGACAGTGCCTTAATTATTAAATGGTTTGATTGCATTTATGTTTAATCAAGATATTTTTTCTACCTTTCTTTCTGCGAAGAAAATGTTATTACTTATTAGTCACGAGAAGTAGCACTATGTTTTTTAAAAACAAAACACGTTAATGAATGTCTTCTATATGTTAACCCTCGTAGCATGTTGGGGTCCATATGGATCCCAAGCGCGTTTTCATTTAAATGAAATGTAAGGATACGGTGCACTTAAGAAGCTGAAATTTTGTGACTTTACATCATTTATGGCAAGGCATAATTCCTGTTAAAATAAATATTCCACACCACTTGTGGGGCCTGGAATGAGACGATAATACACTTCAGGTTTGGGGTCCAAATGGACCCCAATGGTAATAATGCATTTGGAGACAACACCAAAATTTAATTTTGCAATTTTAATTCAAGACTTTACATTGCAGTTACATTAGTCGGGTCAATATACGATTTGACCCCAAAAAAATTGCAAGAAAACGTTTTATGCTGATTTTCGGGTGCATTTGGTCTGGAAATGAACATACTAAAAGTTTACCAAAATCGGACCACGGGAAAAGGTCAAATTTTGGCGCCAAAAAAAGATGGCCGCCAATGAGGAATGAATTACTCAAATGTACACAACTTGCTTAAATTGACAGAAGCAAATCATGTAACAATTTCTAGACAAATTTGACCCTGCTGAAAACGAAAATCGCGGTTTAGTTAGCAAGCTGGATTTTTAGCGGTTGCATGGAAAAACAAGATGGCGGACAAAATGGTTGCCAAATTTCTTCGAATTGCTGTAAGTAAGGTCGTGTATATGATGGAAACATAATTTTAGAGTCTAAATTAACATATTCGGGGTCAAGGAATGCAATGGAACTAAATTCACATATGTAGCAATTCCAAAAAACAAAATGGCGGACAAAATGGCGGCCAAGTATCTTCGAATGGCTGTAAGTAAAGTCATGTATGTGATGGAAACATGATTTTAGAGTGCAAATTAACATTTTCTGGGTCAAGGAATGCAATGGAACTAAATTCACATATGTAGCACTTCCAAAAAACAAAATGGCGGACAAAATGGCGGCCAAGTAACTTCGAATGGCTGTAAGTAGAGTCATGTCTGTGATGGAAACACGAGTTTAATGTCTAAATTAACATTTTTGGGGTCAAGGAATGCGATGGAACTAAAGACACATATGTAGCACTGCCAAAGAACAAAGTGGCAGAATTACTATCCAGAGGGGCTCTTAGCACAGAAGTCCCGGGGAAAAGAAATGTCTTTAGGGAACGCGAGACCGATCAGGGCCTGGTTGAGCAACATAAAAACAACCCAAAACGTCTTTGGTCCTCAATCTCCGGCCCATTTGGGACAGGGTACGCGCTCAGTGGGTCTTCCTGCCTTTTCTGCTGAGGATTTTCTCCAGATGATGACTTGGAAGATTGCTGATCTTCGAGCGAAGACTCTTGACGCCCCTCCTCCGCAATTCTCCCACACGGGTGACACCTTTGAAGGATTCCTTCAATCCTTGAAACGGAACTTTGTCAAATAATTGGATCATCAAACAAAAATCATGCGAACTGGATCCTCTTCCCCCATTTTTGTTGAACATTTTAGACGATTTACCTCCATTTCTAGTTTATATATTTAACAGGTCGTTTTCTGAGGGTTACCTACCGGCTTCCTAAAAACGGGCTATTGTTTTCCCGACCTTGAAAAAGCAAAACCTTGACCTAAATGCCTGTCAAAATTACCGGCCCATCTCCCACCTTTCTTCCCCCTCAAAGACCCTTGAGAGACTAGTTTCACTGAAGCTACTTCCCTACTTTGAGCAAGCTGGGCTTTTGCCGGCCGCCCAATCTGGCTTCAGGGGCCACCATTCCACCGAAACTGCACTCTTATCCCTTCTATCAGATCTTTATATAGCTATTGATCACTCTCATCTCTCTCCTGGTGCTTTTTTATGTTTCGTCGGACTTTGACATGGTTGACCATGAGATCCTCCTTCAGCGACTGGAGCCGTCCTGTGGCTTATCTGGTGTTCCTCTTAAGTTTAAATCATACCTCTCTGACCGCTCACAGCTGGTTGTCCTTGGTGAAACCAGGACTCAGTGGACAGAGGTGGAAGTTGGTGCTTCCCAGGGCTTGGTGCTCGGTCCCATTCTCTACATCCTCTTCACTGCTGAATATCCCGTCTCTATTTACTAAACATGGGGCAAATGGCCATCTTTATGCAGATGATGCTCAGGCTTTTGTACATGGTCCGTCAACTGATCAACTCTCCCTTGTTCGCTCCATTGACCATCTTGCCTCTGACCTTCACTACTGGATGTTAACTAACCGTATCTGCCTCAACACTGCTAAGACTCAATTGATCTGGTTTAGGACTAAGCAGCAGCTTGCTACACTCAACTTTCCATTGCTGACTGAGAAATTCAATGCTTACCGGGTACACCTACTCTTCCATCGTCGGCGACTTGGGCGTCGCACTTGACTCCTCCCTCACATTCACAGAGCATATCTCCAACATGACTCGCTCCTGCTTCTTTCAACTGAAACGTCTCAGGGCCATCGGACACTCGGTCTCACCTTCTGTCTTTACCCCGTGGTTCACGCATTTGTCTGCTCACGCTTGGACTACTGCAACTCGCTCCTCATGGGTCTCCCTATATAAGCAGCGTCTCTCCCCTTCAATCTGTTCTAAATGCTTCCGCTAGGTTCAACCCTCGACTCTCCTGCTTTGCTCATATCTCTACTTACATGCTATATATCCTGCATAGGCTCCCTATAAACGCGCGCATCCCCTATAAAATCCTCCTTATCTTTAAATTTCAGCAGGGTACTCTCCAGAAATATCTCTCCAAAGCCGTTATCTGCATCTCCTTCTCGCTCACTGCGCTCTGTGAATAGGGTTGATCTTTTTGTTCTCAGGGCTAAAACTGCCTTGGCCAAGCACCGGGCGTTTGCTGTAGTGGGTCCCACGATCTGAAATGACCTTCGCTCTCTGCTCATGGCCAAACTAATGACTGGTTTTCCAACTTTTCCTCATCGGTCTTGCGTTCTCTAAAGGCATTTCTGTTTCCCCAAGGCTTCTGTGCTAAGAGTACCTCTGGATAGTTATCTATTCTGCGAGAAACGCTTTAAAAATTTCTAGACACAAAACAATACAATACTTCCTTGGTAATCTTTGACCAACAAAACACTATTCCAGACTGGCCTCCATTTTGTGTGTCATTTTGCTTTTTTTGCAGTGCTACAAATGTGTCTATAGTTCCATCGCATTCCTTGACCTCGAAAATGTTAATTTAGAGTTTAAAATCATGTTTCCATCATATGCACGACTTTACTCAAAGCCATTTGAAGATTTTGGCCGCCATCATGTCCGCCATTTTGTTCTTTGCAGTGCTATATGTGTCTTTAGTTCCATCGCATTCCTTGACCCTGAAAATGTTAATTTAGACTCTGAAATCATGTTTCCATCATATACATGTACACCACTTTATATACATGATTCATGTATAGCCATTCGAAGATATTTGGCCTTCATTTTGTCCGCCATTTTGTTTTTTTGGCACTGCTACATATGTGTCTTTAGTTCCGTTGCAATCCTTGACCCCGAAAATTTTAATTTAGACTATAAAATCATGTTTCCATCACATACATGACTTTACTCACAGCCATTCGAAGATACTTGGTTTCCATTTTGTCCGCCATTTTGTTTTTTGGCAGTGCTACATATGTGAATTTAGTTCCATTGCATTTCTTGACCCAGAAAATGTTGATTTAGACTCTAAAATCATGTTTCCATCATATACATGACCTTACTTACAGCCATTCGAAGAAATTTGGCCACCATTTTGTCCGCCATCTTGTTTTTCCATGCAACAGCTAAAAATCCAGCTTGCTAACCACGATTTCCGTTTTCAGCAGGGTCAAATTAGTCTAGAAACACCTGTTAGCAAATTTTTACATGATTTTGCCTCTGTCAATTTAAGCAAGTTGTGTACATTTGAGTAATTCATTCCCCATTGGCGGCCATCTTTTTTGGCGCCAAAATTTGACCTTTTCCCGTGGTCCGATTTTGGTAAACTTTTAGTATGTTCATTTCCAGACCAAATGCACCCAAAAATCGGCATAGAACGTTTTCTTGCAATTTTTTGGGGTTCACCACATTTTTTTCATAGTTTGACCCTACTACATTGGTTTAATTTATCTAACAATATTTTGCTCTTTTCACATAAACACTTGAATTAGATGCAATTCTTGATGACAGTTTATGGGTTTCGGAAAAACGTGGAATGTGTGTGTTCTAAGCATACTTTCTGAAAAAAATGTAAGGAACAGCAAGGCACATACATATACATAGGGTTTATATTGCATTAATTAGAGCTTTCGTAACAAGTAAAGGTGAAGAGACTTTAGCCAAAATAAGCTTCGGTTGAGAGGAAATAGAGCAAGTAAAGGAATTCTACTATATGGGGAGTATGATCACGACAGACGCCAAATGCCACAAGGAAATTACACGAAAAATAGCACTCGGTAAGGATACAATTGTAAAATGGAAAGAGTTACTGAGAGGGTAAATGTATAAAACTTAAGGAAGCAGATGGTAAAGACACTGGACTGGTGTGGAGTTTGGTGCTGTCCGGATCGGAGACATATAATATGATGAAAGAAGATGAAAAGTGATTGGAGGCTTTCGTATTGTGGATATGGGCATGGATTGAGGTGAGCTGGATGAACATGTAAGAGATGAAGAAGTGATCAGAAGGATCAAAGAAGAAAGACTCCTCATACAAGACAAAGGAAATGGATCGGTCACACGCCGAGAGGAGATTCACTCCTAAGAACTATCATTCAGAGGAGAATGAAGGGTGACCGGGCAATTCGACGCCGGACAATTCGATACGATGCGATACGTGTGCGAGCCCCATGGGGCCCCACTAATGAGGCATAAGTAGGTCACTTAATAGGTGATTTAAGACAACACTATATGTATCACGCTATCAACGATATTTAATCACTATATGTAATCATAAAAAGGCGTATAAGTGTTTTCTGTCGTTCATCTAACACTCAATCTAATTTAATCTAATAAGTTAATGTTGTGGCTGCATTCGCGCAAGTAATCAATGCACGCGCGGTTACCGTAATCTAGGACCATACTGCGCAACCTACGATCCTGATCTCTATTAAATCTTCTTCTTCTTCTTCTTCTTCTTCTTCTTCTTCTTCTTCTTCTTCTTCTTCTTCTTCTTCTTCTTCTTCTTCTTCTTCTTCTTCTTCTTCTTCTTCTTCTTCTTCTTCTTCTTCTTCTTCTTCTTCTTCTTCTTCTTCTTCTTCTTCTTCTTCTTCTTCTTCTTCTTCTTCTTCTTCTTCTTCTTCTTCTTATTCTTCTTCTTCTTCTTCTTCTTCTTCTTCTTCTTCTTCTTCTTCTTCTTCTTCTTCTTCTTCTTCTTCTTCTTCTTCTTCTTCTTCTTCTTCTTCTTCTTCTTCTTCTTCTTCTTCTTCTTCTTCTTCTTCTTCTTCTTCTTCTTCTTCTTCTTCTTCTTCTTCTTCTTCTTCTTCTTCTTCTTCTTCTTCTTCTTCTTCTTCTTCTCTTCTTCTTCTTCTTCTTCTTCTTCTTCTTCTTCTTCTTCTTCTTCTTCTTCTTCTTCTTCTTCTTCTTCTTCTTCTTCTTCTTCTTCTTCTTCTTCTTCTTCTTCTTCTTCTTCTTCTTCTTCTTCTTCTTCTTCTTCTTCTTCTTCTTCTTCTTCTTCTTCTTCTTCTTCTTCTTCTTCTTCTTCTTCTTCTTCTTCTTCTTCTTCTTCTTCTTCTTCTTCTTCTTCTTCTTCTTCTTCTTCTTCTTCTTCTTCTTCTTCTTCTTCTTCTTCTTCTTCTTCTTCTTCTTCTTCTTCTTCAGAGGATCTTCGCCTGCAATCAGAAGTTCGACGCTCATTCTGTGCAAACTCTGTTCCTTTTGGAGTTTCGCTACTAATCGCGGCATAGTTGGATGAGCGATTTGAATGGATCTTGAAAAAGCACTGTGCCAATCTTCAGCCGCGTTGTTAGTACGAGGTTGATCTTGACAGACCACTTCGTAGCAATCCCAGATGTCGGGAGGAAAAGAGCAGCATTTCTTCGTCGACGCGCTCTTCTCCCAATGAAAGTATCTTCGAAGTAGTTGAGCAG